>JARHVA010006638.1:395000-512500 GCA_037957365.1 Torreya grandis
TATAGTATTTGTCAAGGATCTTAGTGAAGGGATGCCTTAAACATTCAACCTTTAGATTTTATCATAGCAGATCATGGTAATAAAGAATTTATTCATTTCACTATGTTACACAATATTGGAAGATTCATAATTATAAATTGAGCTCTTGAATTTGCTTATAATAGTCCTCAAACATTGATGTATCTTCTTCTCCACTCTCTATACTATGGAATCCTTGGACTACCATTCACTCAACGATGTAGGCCTTCATCTATCATATATATCTCCCAATCCTCTCTAAAATCAATCTAATAGTCTCTTCCTTGGATTATGAGTGCTAAAAATTTTGGTCCAAGACCCTTATTTATATTTTCCTAAGTTGTATTCACTTCATTTAATTCCCATCCAATTCTCCTATCGATGTAATTAATGGGTGTCTAAGAAAATTTTTAGGCTTTGATCAAATATTTAGACCTACACTATAAGTATAATAATCTTTTATAGACCTTGAGTCATGTAATTCTGATTGTTGTCAGATCATATCCACACATAGTAGATGTTGTGGCCAACACGCCCCCTTTTCCATAAAATGGGGGACCCTTCTAAAAATTTCATGAACCAAAGCTTCAAATTTATCCCTTTTTGTTCTCGTTGGTGATTCCTACTTAAATCTTCATAATATACATTTCCTTAATTTTCTTCAAGTAGTAAAAAATCTTATTTAACTTTTATAAAAATAATTAAGTAGTCTCTATTCTCTTTTATCATATCATGGCTCCAATGTCGTAGGTTGATTTTCACAAAGAGATGTTCTTGGAGTCTGGTTCCCTTCCCAAAGAAACAAACTCAGTATCCTCCATAGAAAATCAAGTTCTTTATTTCTAACAAGTAAGATTTAATGAATCATTTTATTTTTATTTTTCTTACTTCATCATTTTATGAATCTCATAGAGCCTAGCCCAATGAGAAGTTAATACTTCATCTAGAGTTACAAAGGCCAATTCCCTAGACCTATCATATATGTCTTAACTTGGGAGATCCTAGACAAATGGGAATCTACCATGTCATTTGGATTTATAAAGGATAGTCCCTCAGACATGTCAAATATGTCAGATCTTAAGAGAACTTAGCCCAATGGGAAGTCACCATGTCATCTAGATTCAAAAAACATAATCCCCTAGACTTGTCAGTAATGTCAGATCGTAGGAGAGCCTAACCCAATGGGAAGTTACCACTTCATTTAGATTCAGGAAGACCATTCCCCTAGACTTGTCAAAGATGCTAGAGCCCAATAGAACCTAGCCTAATAGGGAGTTTCCACATCATTTATAGTCAAAAATCCCAATCTCTAAGACCCTTCATAGATATTAAAGCCTAGGATATCCTATTCTGATGAGAAGCTTCCATGTCATCTAGAGCAAAGATGAACTAATTTCCTCTTATAACCTAAGAAGCTCAGAATTAAGTATGAGTGGTTAACCAAGTCCAATTAAGGTGTGTCATATATCCCCGAGTGACACATCATCTAGTCTAGGGGAATGACATGGAGTATGGAACCATGCCTAGGTGTTGACTATTAATGGGAGGCCCAATAGATGGATAACACATGTTATAAAGAAACATTTAGGTGAGGGGCCTCTAAGATATGTGACTACATGCCTACTATGCATTAGGCATTAATAGAATGGGAAGCTAGAGCTGATTGGATAGTTTTGAAAACATCCGATTACCATTGCTATATTCAGCTAGTAGAAAAGGATAATAGGCTCTAGATTCACTTTTATATTTAGAAATAAAGGGAGAAAATTTAGCCACCAACTCAATTTCAAATTCATATCAAGTGAGCCATCAAATGCCATTAATTTAGGGAGATGTGTACATACTGTTAAGCATGGAATATACTGAGAGGGGGGGTGAATCAGTATATTATATATCTTATAAAACTTTCCCTTTATCAAATTCCACTTAATCAAACATTCAAGATATGCAATAAAACTCAAACAATAAACATCAGACAAGATAAAGAGAGACACCAGATATAACATGGAAACCCAATGTGGGAAAAACCATAGAGAATCAATCTCAAATATATTCATGAGAACAAACCCATAGGAGCACCATACCCCTTTGCCAAGTGCCAACCTCAGCGATAATTCATGAGCACCAACCCACAGGAGCTTCAAACCCCTTTGCCGAGCACCAACCCAGCTACTATTCGTGAGCACCAACCCACAGGAGCACCAACCCCTTTACTGAGCACCAACCCAGCAACAATTCATGAGCACCAACCCACAGGAGCACCAACCCCTTTGTGTATACCACACACCTATCTCTCAATGTTGCTATCTCAACAAATGATAGTTCAATACAACATCTCCTTTCTCTCTCTCTCTCTCACCTTTGCTCTTCTAAGCTAGATATAACAAATACAAATCATATTCATCTCTCACAATTGCTCTTCTAAGCTAGATATTACAATATCAAATCAACCTCTCACTCTCATATTACAAATGGCTTCTCAAGCCTTTATTTATAACTTTCCAAATGACCTTTGGCCTTCCCCCTTTGTGACCCTTCAATCCTCATGGAAAATGGTGCCAATCTTGGATGACCCTTCATATTCAAGCCTTTGAAAAGTCATGTGGTGACCCTTCATGACCAAAAATGTCCTTCCCACTTTTGTCCTTATCTTTGGTGACTTTTCGTATTCCTTAAAGTGTCCCTTCATGAGAAATTTTGCCCTTACTCTTTTGTCTTCACTTGGTGACTCTTGGTATTCCCCAAGATGACTCTTCATGGGAAAATGCATCCCATCCTTCTTTTGTATTTACCCCGTGGCTCTTCGACTTCTCCATGGGCCCTTCTTTTGTCTCATATGCAACCAAAAATATATTCGTTAATATTAAATAAATATTAACTCATATTATCCAAGATATATTTATTACAAACAACATTAAATGCAATGGGGCCTTTATCACCAATAATGCTAAAACTTTGACATCAATGACAATATTTCCAAAAATCTCCCCCTTTGTCATTGATGGCATCCTCAATCCTAAAACTACCACATCCTATCACCTGCACATCTTATCATCTGAAAACATACAGTAACTCCCCCTTACTTTAGCAACTTGTACCTATTCCCTATACCTATTTTTTGCACCTATACCTGTACCTATTATTCTCCCCCTTTGACATCAATGGAAAAGGGACTACCTGGAGCTAACACTTAGCTCCCCCTCACTTGATGTTGAACATTAATGGTAGGAAGTAATATAAATTACTCCCAACTCCTCTTGTGTGTCTTTGAGAAGATATCTGATTAAAACATTGCCTATCCTTTTGAGAATCTGTAATCGACTCATTTGAAATCTCACAACCTTCTGCATGAAACTTTAAGGTGTATCCTTGATCACATATTTGATTTACACTCAATATATTATGCTTACAAAACATTCATAGCTTTGGTTCTACCATTATCCAAAATTAAAGTACCTTTTTCGACTATCCTGGCAGTGGTTTTATCTTTGAATTTCACTATGCCACCATTGACCTTCTTTACTCTTATCTCCTGTCATATGCTTCAAACATCTTCTATCAACAAACCATGGCTAATCTTTATTTCTTACATGCAAAGCTATTTGCACCAACATAGAATATTCAAGTTGCTTCTTCTGCCATGAACATATCTGAACCTTCATCCTGATGAATGAAGCTTTGAAACTCTGATCCTCCTTGATTGAATCTGCATGAGTATCCTTTTCCTTCTTTCTAAAATTGTTAGCTCTTTTTCAACATTCTAATATCTTATGACCATAATCATTTGAAACACTTTAAAACACTTCATATGCAAGAATCATTCTAATAGCCTTAAACCATAATACGAATGCAAAAAAATTCTTCAAAAATATATTCCCTCAAAAGATATACAAATTAATCTGCCAACTCACCTTCTTGTCATGAAACATAACCAAGACTCAAAAGCATCCACCATGCTTCAATTTTCTTAAAAGTGTCTCCTTGAAGCCTAGAAGAGACACCCCACACAAAAGGGTCCTAGAAACAAATCTCAGGAGATTCCCACATCTCCTCTATTTCTTCCTTGATGTTCTTGTGTTTTTCTTTTAGAATCCATTTAAGCATGTCTAACCTTTTTGCCCTACTAACCTTATCATTTATGATTTTTTTCATCTTCTCAACTTTTTCAACATTCTTATCTTGACAAAGCTCATGCTCAAATGTAACAAGAGATTATACACAATCCTTCTTATCTAATTCTTTATCTACTATAGCAAGTAATTCATTTTCATTCTTGAACTCAACCTGATCAACCTTTACTATTTTAGGTCTCCAAACCTTAATTTGACTATTCTCATATCTTTTAGGGGCTCTGTAACCTTTGACATACTTTGAATATCTCTTTACTTTATTTTGACATAATCTAGCAATATGTCCAACCTCATGACAAGAAAAGCAAACAATATTTCTCATACCTTTTTCTTGAATGTGACTGAGATTTCCCTTTGATTGATTGCTTCTTCTCATACAATCTCTTGCCCTATGACCAACATGATGACAAATAAAACAACGGCCATGAAAAGAATTTGAAAACTTGAAAGCATTGGGCTGCCTAATCGGCTTCTTTGATTTGCCTTCAAAACCTACATCCTTCTTTCCTTGGACTGATATTTCATGATCTTTCTCAACCTTGATTATAAGCTTCTCATGATTATCCTTTAAAGAATCTAACTCATCTTTCAAATGATTACACTCTTCTTCTTTTGATTTTAAAATTGAATTTGCAACCTCTAACTGATTCTTAATATCCTGAATAAATATCTTATTTTCTTTTACTTCTATAGCCAATTTAGAATCCAAGATACACACCTTTTCCTTAAGAGCCTCAACCACAGATTTTAACTCTTGATTCTCTTTCTTTAGCTGCTTGGCCATATTTTGCTTTTCTTTGATCTACCTTCAAGCTGTTAAACCCTTTTTGAAGGAACCTGCTCTGATACCAATTGTTAAACATAGAATATATTGAGAGGGGGGGTGAATCAATATATTATATATCTTATAAAACTTTCCCTTTATCAAATTCCACTTAATCAAACATTCAAGATATGCAATAAAACTCAAACAATAAACATCAGACAAGATAGAGAAAGACACTAGATATAATGTGGAAACCCAGTGTGGGAAAAACCATGGAGAATCAATCTCAAATATATTCATGAGAACAAACCCACAGGAGCACCATACCCCTTTGTCGAGTGCCAACCTAAGCTACAATTCATGAGCACCAACCCACAGGAGCTTCAAACCCCTTTACCGAGCACCAACCCAGCTACTATTCATGAGCACCAACCCATAAGAGCACCAACACCTTTGCCGAGCACCAACCTAGCAACAATTCATGAGCACCAACCCACAAGAGCACCAACCCCTTTACCGATCACCAACCCAGCAACAATTTGTGAGCATCAACCCATAGGAGCACCAACCCCTTTGTGTATACCACACACCTATCTCTCAATGTTGTTATCTCAATAAATGATAGATCAATACAACATCTCCATTCTCTCTCTCTCACCTTTTCTCTTCTAAGCTAGATATAACAAATACAAATTATATTCATCTCTCACAATTGCTCTTCTAAGCTAGATATTACAATATCAAATCAACCTCTCACTCTCATATTACAAATGGCTTCTCAAGCCTTTATTTATATCTTTCCAAATGACCTTTGGCCTTCCCCCTTTGTGACCCTTCAATCCTCATGGAAAATGGTGCCAATCTTGGATGACCCTTCATATTCAAGCCCTTGAAAAGTCATGCGGTGACCCTTCATGACCAAAAACGTCCTTCCCACTTTTGTCCTTATCTTTGGTGACTTTTTGTATTCCTTAAAGTGTCCCTTCATGAGAAATTTCTCCCTTACTCTTTTGTCTTCACTTGGTGACTCTTGGTATTCCCCAAGATGACTATTCATAGGAAAATGTGTCCCATCCTTCTTTTGTCTTTACCCCATGGCTCTTCGACTTCTCCATGGGCCCTTCTTTTGTCTCATATGCAACCAAAAATATATTCATTAATATTAAATAAATATTAACTCATATTAGCAAAGATATATTTATTACAAACAACATTAAATGTAATGGGGCCTTTATCACCAATAATTCCAAACCTTTGACATCAATGACAATATTTCCAACACATACACTTATAAAACCCAAAGAAGCCCCATTAATGGTTATCATTATTTCCTTAGAAGAAATATCACACTCCTTAATTTCAAATTCACATAGAACACCTATATCATGTGCCTCTAATGTCCAAGGCTTCTTAATTTCCCCTCTACCCTACTCCAATGACCATTACATCTTCCAATCCAAAGGCCAATCCTAATTATCAGAACACCACTTTCCTTATTGGTTTAACCAGATATAAACACTACAATGATAAATTAAAAGTAATTAAACAAGTCCCTAGTGATTTTTTCGATGCTAATGACTATCTAACTGAGTACAAGGATGTCTTTAGGTCCTATAAAAGATGTCAAATTCATAGAACTATATCCAAACTAGAGGAATTTACCTACACTTACCTATTGGGTGACATCCTCCACAAGACTATCCATGTACATGATGTTATTAATGATTGGGTATGTTCACCCAACTCTCAGCACCAAAATATTGATATATCCAAGAATACCTTCATGTTATAATACTCCCAACCAAACTTCTCATTCTCATATGATGCAGTGATAGTGTTGGTATAGATGAATGACCACTAGATCTATGATGTCCTCCATGATTGGGCCAATAACCCTGACTCCAAGTGGATCAATAAAGAAAAGATCAGTGCCTACATAGTCTACACCTTTTGAGAGGAGGTTTGAGTAGGCATGATCCTACTAAAATGGCTATTTGGGAACTCAATTTGCCAACATGTCAACAAGCTATGGGTTCCCCTGTTACACATGATCCTAACTCATTTTGACATCTTAGACATTGGAGGCTTGATAAAATTCAAGTTGGTACATACCATTATAGATGCCTAAATAGGGTAACTTATACATGATGAGCTACCTTCTCAATTCCATCTGTAGGATGCTCTCATTCAATCCATCATCCTTTCCTACATAGGTTATTGGTAGCCTAACCATCCTTATGGTCTTCTATAAGATTTATCACCACCAGTTCCACTAGAATGTCTGGGACATCTATGAACACTTATACCTAGTGGTGTACCAAGTGGTCAATAAAGTTACAATGTCCTAGCTTTCAAATATAATCTGGGACTCCATCATAGCCATTAGGGACTATTGGATGTATAAATATGACAAAGCGATCTAATTCATGGGATTCTTCAAAGAACCCCTATGCATGCCATATTATGTGCCTAATTGCTTGAAAGAGTAGGATGGCATCTTCAATTTTTACATATAATATTAGTAGAAGGCATGCCCTTCTCTCCTAATCACCATATAGGGCTACATCTACATGAACTTCCTCTTTATACAAAAGATGATAGTTAAGTGAGACTCCTTCATCCTTGTAAAATATAAGATTTGGAAATGGGACCCTAAAGGTTTGATTCAAGACATTTGGTGTAATATTCAACTTAGCTCAACATCAACTATAGCCATCAAGCTAAATATGATGATGATCTCTATTTGAATGTTGATGATGACTAGGAAGTGTTATCTCAAATAAAAACTAATAGGAAGACTAAAGGGAAGAATGCTCAAGAAGGTCCCTCATCAACCCCTCTAGTTCCTACTCAATCCATGGAAGACCCAACTCTAATAGCTCCAACCATCTCCTAGAAAATATTACAAGGCATCTCATTGCCTTCTCCTTTTCAAGTTCCAACCCTAGCTCCCACTTCACTTCTACTACTAGCTCTGGATCCTCAAGCTCCACCTATGCCTCCTCTAGTTGTTATTTTAGCTCCACTTCTACCTCCTCAAGTATATCTCAAGCTCCACCTCTGTCTCTTCTAATAGAATTGGTGACCAAGCCCCAACAAAGCTGAACCAAGACTACATAATGCTAGGCTACCCAAGTGAAACCCACTCAACCATCAACATCATAGACTTTGAGATTTAATATATTTCACATCTTAAGTGAGATACCAAAATGAGGCACCCATCTAAGTTCCCCTACTCACTCCTCTATCTCTTCCCATTTCTCTTCCACCCCTTACTCCCTCCATATTCTAACTCCCTATTCCAGCACCCACTAGTATACCTCTATGTCCCCCTATATTTCTCATTATTTCCCCACCATATTTTACACAAGTACCCTTGCCCTTGGTCCTTCTGAGCATCCTCACTTCCCCACTCCATTTGGTTCCACCCATCTCATATCCTATAGTCCTCCCAGTGCCTCCCTTGGGCATGCCCTCAATAGTATGTGTGACTACAGCCTTTGGGAGCCTACCACTTCTAACATGGACTTCCTAATACCCACTCTAATTATCCCATTAGTCCCCTTCATGGATCCAATACCTATACCATCAAACCCTATATCCCCTATCATCACAATCGAACCATCCACTACAACACCTAGAGCTAACACAAGAAAGAGGCTAAAGAAGAAACAAAAGGTGACCCATCCTTTCAATCTATCCTAAAAGTTAGTTCCAGCTCTACCTCCTCCATAGGTCTTGATGACTCCTCCATATCTAGTAATAGTATCCTGATGATTGACTCCCTATCCCCCTCTCTCCCTTACAAAATGCCCAATTGGATTTGCCTTCAATTAGCCTATCTCATCCCTATTATTCCATGATCCATTTTTGGGGGCAATCCCACTTTAGGTGAACCTCACCCAAGAATAATGGAAATCTCAAATGTTCCCATGTGCCTCCACTTTTTTAATCTCTTATTTTTTATCCCATGCCCCTTCTACCTCTGTTCCTTTCATCTTTCATTCCTTCCACTTCCTCCTCCTTCTCCCCTCCACCTTGTCCTTTACCCTTCACCACCATTTCATCCACACCTCCTACACCCCTAATAACCCAAGGAATGGTCTTGGGGTTACATGCCCCATAAATGGATGTCTAGGGTCAATCATATGTGTAGTAGAGTTTTGATAGAGCCTTCGAGATCATGAAGAGGATACTCACTCAAAAATTAGACCAAGAGGGGAACTCAGTGATATAAAAAACCCATCAAGATATATTTTCCCTCAG
Source organism: Torreya grandis (assembly GCA_037957365.1). Taxonomy (NCBI): domain Eukaryota; kingdom Viridiplantae; phylum Streptophyta; class Pinopsida; order Cupressales; family Taxaceae; genus Torreya; species Torreya grandis. Next base: position 404,181 of record JARHVA010006638.1, read on the forward strand.
TAAGGTGAGTACTACTACTGGGGAAGAGAAGATGGTTGAGGACCCATTATTCATCCTTTGAGCTACCCATGACATATCTGAGAAACTCCTCAAGGACATCTAAATCCAAGTCTAGACTCTTGAGGCCCAGGTGAAGATTACATTCCCAATTGAATTAATTAGGTAAGTCAAGGATACCCTCCTACTACTTTTCTTAATCCTTGGGAAAGTAGTGAGGACTCAAGGTGAGATCGATGCAATTATATAACATACACATGCCTACTTGGGGAGGATCATGAAAATAAATGGGAAATGTAGGAAGTTATAGGTAATTGTCAACAAGGGATGTTCCTAGAGATCAAACTAATGCCAACCTCATATTTGGGATTATACCAAACTTATGCTAAGATCATGAGAGCAGTGATGGAGGAGTGGATAACCTTCTCCCACACAACAACATAACCCTTGAAAGAGGGAGAAAAGAAGACAATAACCTACTTTTAGGAGGTAAATATCTTTGTGATATTACACTTTGATGGCACTCTACTCAATAAAGGGGAATCTAGATTCCACTTGGGTCAATTCAACTAGGTTATGAGGGACAAATTGGCCAAGGTGAACTATGATAGAGCTTTGGTGGTGCTAGACCTGCCAGCTCAATCTACTATGAGCATCAACCAATTCTCAAGAGTCTAGACCTCGATTGAAGCAACTTTCTAGATTTTTTAGAGACTAGTAGCTCAGGTAGAGGTGATCTTCATGGAGCCTCCAATGAACTTGGCTAAGCTAGACAAGAAGTTTGACCTCATGACAATTATGTTGGAATCTAGGATTTCCCATTCGAAGCCCCATTTTGAAATATAGTCCCTCTTATCCACCTTCACATGTTAAGAAGTGGTACCCCATATATGTGTTTTGGGTTTGTTGGGATTTCTTTTGGTTCAAATTTTGAAATACCATTGTAATTGCAATGAGTGGCCATCATGGGCTAGGATGGGATCCTCATGTTTTTTGAAAGTGAGCCCTAATCCTTATCTATTTATATAAGAGTCTTATTTTATTTTATGATCATCTAAAAATCACTTGAAAGTGTTGTTGTGATCTAGGAATTTGACTCTAGGGAAGATGGTTAGTATTGTGTTAGTTCCAAAATGAAAATAAAATGAAATAATCACACTAATAGCATAACATATATAGGCCTAGACACTAAAGAGAGCTTAGTTAAAAATCATGAATGAAACACAAAACTAAAATGCAAAATAAAACTCTTTTACCTTCCTTGGATGCTCCAAAATTCTTTTTGTGGTGGCTTGCTTGGCTTGTGCTCATGAAGTCCTTGGAAATGGAAGCTTGAAAACCTCCATCTCTAATTGGCACCTTTGGCTTGTGGCTTGGCTTGGCTTGGAATAAATTTAGCATTATAACACTAGTTATTTGAATCTTTTTGGAACCAAACTTTCATTATAACTTTGCACTAATTTAGCTTAGAAATGATGTTTTGAGGCCTCCTATTTATAGATTTTTGGATTTGATCAGAATCAACCTCATCCGTCCATATCAAGATTGAGATGTGTAGTTGAGGATTAATTAAATTTTGAAATTAAAATTTTTAACTATCCTCATCATGGCATTGGAATAAGGGGAAATTAAGAGGTATGGAGGGCATCATGGAAGGCATTGATGAGGCATGGAGAGCATGAATCTTGATATTTGTGGTATTTATGGCCTATGGATGTCTTCCCAAGAAATGAGGTCACTTGATGATGAATATATTCAATATTCATTTATAAAAACAAGTATTCAACAAGTTTACATGGAATTATTGATTAGGCCTTAATTTGGGTTAATTAGCTCTTAAACATGATTAAGCACTTTATGCACAAATTACTCAAATTGATCAGAATGCCTTGTTATTGGTCCTAAAATTGACTGGAATTAGAAGTCTAAATCAGATGTGTTGGATGTGTATACCATTTAGAATTTTTTTCAAAAACAAATAACAAAGGCACAAATCTTGTGCAAAGATTTGATAGTAAAGAGCAATCCAGAGCACGTAGGTGCAAATTTGGCATTTTGACTTGAAATAAATTGATCAAAGTTAGCTGGATCATAAATTTAATTACCCCATTTAGGGATACCCTAGCCAAAATAGGTACTTGAATATGTCATTTTCACATCATTTATCATGTTTTAGTGTTTTTAGGCCAAATTGTGCATTTTAGATGCAAACTAGCCAAAAGCTTGATTGGAAGTTATCGGTGGCAAATTTTAGGTGTCTACATTTTTCCCCTATTTGGGAAGGCATTGCAAGCTATAAACATAGTAACATATTCTCAAAGAATTAAAAGGTCATGTATGCCTACAACTACAATGATGATAAACTAACTGTAAGTTTATTGAGAATACAAGTGGGATGGTGTGTAATGGTTTGCCCAAAGGCAATTATAAGTATTATACCCTGATAGTGATAACATGGTATGATAATACAATGATTTTCCCAAAGGTGATTATAATAATTGAGAAGATGAAGTTGCCATAGTTAGAATAGACAAACAAGATAATAACATGGCACTGTATAGGCAAGAAAATTAAAGTGGTGACAACATAATGATTTGCCCAAAGGTGGTTATAGTCATTGAGAAATGCAAGTGGGATGGTGTGCAATGATTTGTCTATAGGTGGTTATAATCGTTAGACCTTAATTATGGAAAACATGATAAATATGGTTGAGGATGATGATAACTTAACACAGAGGGTGATGATGAATTGGAACAACCTACTAGTAGGGAGATGTTCATCCAAAATAATAAAGGTTGAAATTCTTTCATGGTCAATTACTCTATTTGGGATATGATTGGGAGTGGAATCAGGATGTCAGTGTTGAAGAGATGATAACATTGTTGAATAGACTTATTGAAGCTAAGGTTTGTTGTAGCATGTAATGGTAGGCTTTATGATATATCACCATAAAGACTTGGTTGAAATATGCATGAGGACTGACTCCTTTAATCTAATACTCAATAGATAACAATGCACTAATGATAAAAATCATGATGACAAAGTAAACATATGAATAGGGATAAATTCAAGCATAAGTGTGGGTAAGGAATCACCCAATGAACACACATAAACTAAATCAAGGCAATAGTGCTAAAAGCAAACAAATAGATAAGCAAACAAAAATAAACAAACAAACAAACAATGCAATAAAAACCCTAAGAACATTGCCCCTAGAAATAGGCAATAACTTAACAAATGAATAAAATGGGTGAATAGAATAAAAGGAAGGGGTGGATGAGCTATATCCATATACATTAGGCAAGTGGATGATGCCTACATAGTTTCATGGATGTAATATCCTATAAAAATCATCAAGCCAAATGTAGTTCTCCCAGGGAATGGTAAGAATATGATAACTAAGGAAAACAAATAGAATGGATGTGATAGAAGAATAGGAATGGTTTTGAAAAATGGTAAGTGTGTGAGAGAAAAAGGCCAAAATGGATGGGGAAACTAAATGACAAGTAATTTTCTTGTAACTTAGTAAAGGTTCCCAGAATCCTTAAGGCAAAGAAGTGGTCAATGTTTTTATTCTTTTCTAATGATTTTTACAAATGTTTTTGAAATTTTTTGAAGTATTTCAGCTTAATCGAGAATGACGAGACACTAAACGGTTCAAGCTCACAAAATGATGAGAGCATTCAAACTAAGGTTGCTCACAAAATGATGAGAATGTTCAAACTTAGGTTGCTCAGAAAATGGTGAGAGCGTGGGAAAAGGGTGACTGAGATGACCTCAATAAGCATTGAGTGCTACCTACATAGTCGTAGAATAGATCCTCAAGTAACTATAGTTTTACTATTTCAATGAAGGAATTCAATGAGTGTGGAAGCCAATTCAAACAAAATAGGCACAATTGGTAAAAAGACACAGTATGTCATAGGAAGTGGCAAGTTGGTACGTCAAGGCTTAGTATTGCCCCTAGTTTGCCCATAGGTGGTTATAACTAGGACACAATGGCATAGATCAATAGTACTAATTTTCCCAAAGGTGGTTATAATTAGTAGTAATACTAGTGGTAAGAAAGGACTAATAAATGAAGGATACAACTACCAAAACTTCTATCAGACTATCCCAAGATATGCTCCCTATCTGAAATACTTAAACTAACTAATGAATTGATTAGATACCTTGATGTTGAAACTACGTAATGAATGATAAAAACTAAGGTCAAATGGGCTAGGCTTTAAAACATGCTGGGTCCATAGGTCAAAATCAGAAAATGGATATGGCAAAGAGGATGGATAAGAATGGTATGTGTACAAAGAAGAATAGTGTCAAAATGGCATAACTAAAATGGTCCTTACAGATAATACACCTTAGCATTCAAGAATAGTACCACTTGAGATGAATAATATTCATTGCTCTAGAAGTTCATCATCATTTGGTGTAGCAAGCCTATATGCTCCTAATCCATAATCTATAGTGATGATGAAAGGCCCTATCCAGTTTGGTTTGAATTTCTCTTTATGTTTCTTCTCAATCATAGTATTCTTTTAGTTTTCTTTGAGAATAAGATCACCAAGTTCAAATTTTTGATACTTCACACACTGATTATAGTGACCTTTGAGTCAATTTTGATATGTTTGAAGATTGTAGTGACCTTTGAGTATATTTTTATATGTTATAATAGGCCCACATAAATATATCCACAAACTCTCTCAATAGAGCTATAAAAAAGTTGCATTCCTCCTCAATGACAAATGCACCTAATTTTATCCATTTTAGGTCTGATAGAGTCCTAATGTTTACCTCTATTGTATCTTCAACTAGGATGGTCGAACCATCTTCTAGGATAACAAGTAGTGACATGAATTATTGGACTATGTTAGGGTCCTCTATTAGGACTTGCTCTTCAGCTTCTCCAAGGCATGATGAATTTGAGTCTCCTAATGGGAGATTTGGCCATGTAACAAAAATAGTCAAAAATTCTTGAAGAACTTGATCAAATACTTGTTGTTGCTCAAAACTAAACTCAAATTTGTATGCAAGTTCATTGTTATTCATCTCTTAATCTAAATTTAAATAAGAATGAACACCCCCATCTAATGGCACCTAAATTAGGTTTTCACCACTAGACTGGCCTTTATTTTTACTTTTTCCTTGGTCAAAAAGCACCTCAAAGAGGTTTTAACTTTTGGACATCAATGTTTTACTTATTTGTTTTTGGCTAAGGGTGTTCACTTGCTCTCTAAAATAGGCTATAGGATCCAATGTGATTGAGAATCTTGATTTGTGATCTCCCAATGGAACATTATCTCTAAGGCCTAAGAAATCACCGAATGCCTCATCATTCTAGAACTCATCAATTGGTAGACTAGATTTTTGTTGGTTCCAATCTATCAATTGGGGATAATATAATGGCAATGGATTGTGATGAATGGCTTGGGTAAGAGTAGAAATAACATTATTATTAAATAGGTTGGTTTCAGCTAGGTTATCAAAGGTAATGCTATGATCAGACTCTACTTCGCTATCAGTATCATCATCACTAGTCATTGGTGATGGATTTTGAATAAGAAATGTGGGGTCACCCCCAGGTAGTTTAAACCCAAGTCCATAATGTATTTCATACTTAGTTATGGAGATTGGCTTGATGATTCCTTGTTGATTCAATCTGAGGCCTCTTCCTTCATAATTGTGATGCTCCATGATCCTATTGGGAATAGAATACTTTGCATTTTTATAATAATCCACCTAGTTGTCATTGTATAACTATGATTCATCTCCTTCAAGAGGGTTAGGTTATAGGCTAGATGCTGATACAAACATGACAGGTCCCTTATCTTTGTTCTTTTGTTACCAATGCATATGTGGAATGACTTTAGGTCACCCAAAGGTTTTTAAATTCTGAGGAAGATTGGTGATATGAAATGTATCATGTGTCACATATTCTCCTGATCCATTATCTAAAATGGTGAAATGATTGGAAGCTTCAAGAGTAAGCATGTGGGAAAGGAAATCCAAGGTATTAGGATTTATGCATTTATCCGATGAAGGATTAATAAGTACAGATTTTCCTTTATCCTGATTGGAACTTGGATTCATGTCATACTGATAATTATAGCTTTGAAACTCAACCTCAAGATGCTTGTAGTGTTCATATGGGTGTAGATCTCCTAGAATATTCACCTCTATCCTTGAGTGGGAAAACTTGATACATTAGTGCAATGTTGATGGGACTGCATGAAACTCATGTAACCAAGGCCTACTTAGAAGCACATTGTATGATAACTCAAGGTCCAACACATGGAAAAGTGTATCATGGGTCAAAGGCCCAATGATAACTGGCAAACTAATGTTTCCTTGTGACTCTTTCCTAATTATCATAGGCATTAATAGTTATTATTTCTGGTTGGAGATTTGTCATTATGTACACAAGAAGCTTTATGAGATTGAGAGACACTATGTTAAGGTCGAATCCATTGTCTATAAGGACACATTTCACTTTATGCCATTTGATACAAACTTCTATGTACAATGGGTTATTATCGAGTGGGCCAAGGGAAGACATATCGCTTTGGTTGAATGTGACTTGTTGGGTTGGATCTAGGTGTCCAACCAAAGCTTAAAAGTTATTAGGGGATGTCACTAGCAATAGTGGATTGGGTAAAAAACTCATTAAAGATGTTCTTATGGACTATTGGCATCCATATCAAATCTAAAATAAAAATTTGTGATGGTGTCTTCTATAATTATTTCACAATATCAAACTTCTTGTCTTGGTCAGTAGTTAATGGTTTATTTTGAGGTTGAATAGTTGGTTGGATGATAGGCAAAGTGGTGGATGTTTGTGGGCCTAGGATATTAATCTTTAACCTCTAAGTTGTGATTACACAATCAAGATTAAATACTGGACCATTATTGCTAACCAATGTTGGAAATGGTGTGGGACTAGATAGGACAAGTCTTACTTGCTAGTTCACTTGCATGTGTTGACGTGGCAAGAATGAGTTGTCACTATAAGATCCAAAAGTGGAAGTCTTAGTTTTTTGGTTTTCCTGTATGCACTCCTAGGTCAAAGAAGGATTATCCATGTGATTTGGCTAAATATTTTTTTTTAGCAATGGTCTAGGTTGATTATTACTTGGTCTAGGATTAATGGAGATGGTATTAACAGTACCCCATGCAATATGACCTACAACCCTATTGTCATCATGTACAACTACATGGTAGGTTTGTTGGTTATTACCATTATGACCTTGGTTTTGTCCATTATTTTGTCATTGTGGATTCTGTTGCTAATTTTGTTGATTCTATTGGTTCGGCCTTTAATTTTGATACTATTGAATTTGCTACTGCACTGGTCATTGTTATTGTTTTTTATTGTTCTACTGTTATTGATTGTTATGTCAAGGAAAGTGGTTTTGATATATCCCAAGAGTTTGATTTGACTTAGAAGCACCATTATCCAATTTTATCTCCCCATTCTCCAACATATTTTTAATTAACTTCTTGATTTGGACACATCTTCATAAATTATGCCTGTTGACCCGATGATAGTCATAAAATTCATTTTCACACTACCAATCAGGGTAAAGAATTCCTTGTGAACAATTATTTGGTATGGACCAACTAATTAGATTAGCAATATCAAGCTTAAAAAATATAGACTCAATAGGTTCTCCTAGGTCACTAAAGACATAATGTGTAGGGATAGTTCTTCTAAGAGGAGGGGTTTACAATGGTAAAAAATATTGTATTTGTTGTGCAAGTCTTGGTTTTTAGACTTGAGGCATTGGTTGGAGAGTTTTTGGGTATGGGTAAGCTAAAAAGGTGGTGTAGATGATGTCTACATAGTTTGGACATGGAGAGATTTGGTCACTCCATTTCCCACAACATTCATATTTTGGTTAAATTGCTTCGGTCTTTCATGATTATTGGCTTATGTTGCTTATGATGCTTATGCTTGGATGGGATGTTGGTCATTTTCATGATTGGTACCTTGATTTTGATTATTTGAATTAAGCTTGATGACCCTTTTATTTATGATCACTCACTCAATCAATAAACCTTTATCAATGATTTCTTTCAATGTATGTGTACATTATAGTTCCAGATGATAGGCTATCTCACTATGCAAATTTATAGTAAACATAGTAGCTAATTGTTTATTTGGTATATTATGGGTGAAATGGCTTGCAAGGGCTCTCCATCACTGTAAATAACTTGTAAAACTCTCCCCATCTTTTTGCTTTGCTTGTGTTAGGTTTATTAATAAAATCTCATGCTCAAGATTATAGGAAAAGTGTTGCACAAATTTATCAAAAATATCATCAAAGTTTGTTACTAAATTCTTGGGAAACTTTAAAAACCACTCCAAGGCTTGTCTATCCAAGCTCCTTGGAAATAAAAGGAAGAGGTATATATCACTATATGCCACTGAATGACATGCGATAAAGAAGTCGGTCAAATGGGTCTTAGGGTCACCTTTCCCTTTGTAATTATCAAATTTGGGTGGCTCATATCCTACAGGAAATGGTATCTAAAAATAATCCATATTGAATGGATAGGAACATACATCATCTAATTTAAACTTCTTGGTCTACTTCCCCACCTAAATGGTAGTAATTACATCCTTCATCTGTTACAATTCTTAGGATAGGAAACTAGAAGGGATATTGGTTTGAGGGATAATGTTGGTTTGGATATATGGTTGGGAGATCAAAAGTGGAACACTTTGACTAAGGTATGATGGAGACACTTTTTGGGGTGGATTGGCTTGGTTAGGGAATGAACCAGGAATACACATACATATATTGGGATGTACTTCAAATTGCACATTTGGTTGCATGATATTCTAGTTTGGGTTGGACATAAAGGTTTGAATTAGAGGATTTTGTGTTTGGGATGAAGGGATATAGCTATATTGTGCCTATTATGGTTGAAAATGGACATGTTGTCGACTAAACAAACCTTGTTGTTGAGTAAAAACTTGTGGACCAAGACCCTATCTCTGTATTTGTAGCACATTTTGAACCAATGGTTGTCTAGTAGGTACCTAAGAAACATGAGGACCTCTTTGTTACATGAATCCTTATGAGGAAGTGAAAGTATGTTACAAATTTGGCATCTGTCAATGACCAATATTCACACACCATTGACTAGTCATTGCATGGTTTTAAATTGGCATATTAGTCTATGACTGAAGAGGTATGTTCATCATTACCTAGTGAGGTGGTACATTAGTTCCCCTTGATTGAGGTGGCAATGTATTCATCCTCTGTTGCATTGATACACTAGATTGTGTATGTTGTTATAGAATACTACTCACTCTTTTTTGAGGAGGAGTAGGATTCATCACATTTTGTCATTGAGGTGTAACATTAGTCATTATTTGATTATCTAATTTCATAAGTTGTACACTTGAGGAAGCAACTAGTTGAGGTTCGGGTGTAGAAACTCCTATTCCTTGGCATGATGATCTGCTCATGGGATTAACTATAGGCACACATTGTTGGCTAGTTTTTTGTTCATTAATACCACTTTGATCAAGATTCGACATTTTTTTCACATTATCTACTACATTTGGCTTGGTATTCAGTGTAAAAGTTGAAGACACTTCTTCAATAATTGACATATGTATCAAGTTATCTATCAAAGTAGTTTGTACAAATGGGTTAAAACTCAGATTTTCTTGTCTAGTTAATTCCATCAACACTCCTATTGAAGGAAATAGGTTAATGAGAGGCTTACTTACCATGTTCATCTTATTGAAATCATGTACTAAATTCAGGTAGGTTTTGTATGCTATTTACATTTGGTTAAAGTGATCTTATATTATGTTTTTTCCTTGATTGGATATACTGGGGTCTTGGTACGTTGTTTGGACTAGAGCCATATGATTAGTAAAAGAAGCCTGTTGATCATAAATGATATTATGGGGCACTCTTACTAGACTTGGTAAACTTTCATGGGGGAAGTCTACTAGAAACTTAGCCCCTACCTCTATGGCCCTAACCAAAATCTCATCTTTGTTCTCTAACAAATGTTGCTCAAACAAAAATGGATCATATGTGGACGTCAAATTAGTAGCATATGGTTTTTGAAGTACTGGCTCATCCACCATGGGTATTGTAGCTAAGTACTGTGCAGTTTGTTCTTGGTCCTATTCTATGTAAGGTGGTGTGTTAATCAAATAGTTAGCCAACATATAATGGCTTTGTGCCCCTAATTGAGTATTATAAGAGGGATAAGAATACATCTCATAAGCAATGTTATATGCATAGAGGTCTTCCACCATTTCTTCCTATGCAACTACATTACTAATCCCTGGATTTTATATGAGTCCACTATGAGTGTAGGAATACATGTTGGGATCCATAGTCAATTCTTGGAGATAAAAGTTCAAAGAGTTCTACAAACTCTAAAAAGGACATAATCTAAAACAAATGATGCCTTCAACTTGGTCTAGATTTGTCAAAAGGGAACAAAAGGGTTATGCAAATATTTGTGAGGAAATAAGCTAGAGTAAAATATCTAATGTTTCACTTTTCACACAAAAATGAGCAAGTAAATGGATCAAAAAATCAAAATGACAAACTCTAAGGTTGAAGTGTTTCAAATCAGTCTAATCTAGGAAATTAAAATTTGCTAGGTCTTTTGGCCAAATGTGGCATCAAAAGCTAGGCTCAAACAAGGCATATGTTAGGACTCCTGACCAAATGAAATCAAAATCTAGACTTTGAAAATAGATGAAAGTTTTAATCTAATGGATTTGAAACACTTCTAACAAACACTAGGCATTCGATTCTTGGACATGAACTTGGTCAACTAGGTATAAGGTATGAAACAAAAGGCACTTTAGCAATAGTTTATTTTCTCATAAATAATGGCATAAAACATGGTTATTTTTGACAAACAAGATAAAGGTTAATAGTATAACTGTGTTTTAGACAAAGGATCGAAAGTACACTTAGATTGGTCTGAATATGTAGGAACAAATTTGGAATTCTATGTAAGAAAGTCCATGAAACAACTTTTGAAATGATTTGGGCAATTTAATGACACTATACTACCCAAAAGGTGTGACAAAAAGGTTTGCTTCAAAAACTTTCTAAAGCAAAGGTGCTTTCCTACAATTTTGACAACATGACACTTATTTTCCTAACTCAAAAATGTTGTGGTGCATATACTTAAAGTCCCAAGTGTTTAGCACAAAATGGCTTAAGTCTATCAATCAAGGACAATGTTTATGAGTCTTAAATGACCTTCAACCAAAATTAGAAATTAAACCTAAGTTCCCTCAAGTTTAGTGAAAATGGTGAACCCACTTAACACATCAACCCTATGAACTTGTAAAGGTGTAATTTCAAATTTAAATTATATGTGAAGGACTCAAACTACTTTGGTAAAGGTCTAGACTCAATTTGGTAGCATAACTGCACCAAAGTGGATGATATGACTCTCAAGATTTTGATGAACTTTGAACAAAGTAAATGGATGATCTCACACAGGTAGCATAATGCCACTTTATTCAAAGAAAAATGAGGAACATGTGTTTGGTTTGGGATTGTTTGTTTACACTAAGTTTTTACTCCAAATAAGACTTTAATCTAGGACAAGATCAACTAATTAATCACCCTTAGATCCTAAATTGACAAGGTTGCTTAGTACTATTGGAATCCATAAATATACATTAGAAACATTTTAAATGGATTTTCCAAATTTTGTAAAAAATATATGAAACTTGAAGCTTAACTAATGCCAAATTCTAAAAATTTAGAAGAAAACACGTGGTTTTAAAAAATAATCATCCAAAATGGAGTTCATATGACCCCAAACCAAGCATTTTAAAATAGCTCTCAACTTTGTGTTTTTAAGAAAACATAGTGACCGACATTGGTTATATACCATCGATGTCGACAATATCCAACTGAGATCTAACCGATGTTAGTTCTGCTAACTAATGTTGGTTGAGCCAAGTAACTTATGTCGGTATTTCCTGTCAATGTCAGTTACTATGTAAACTTGTGGCAACAAAAAATGGAAAAATAAAGTTAGAAAATCAATTTGAAAGATTTTTAATGATCCAAATGAAGATTTTAAAGATGCAAAATGATATTCTTCATGTTTGGGATACATCTAGTCCCACTGAGCATGCCATTATGTGATCTAGGATTTTGACTCAATAGAGGATGGTTAGTATTGTGTTAGTTCCAAAATGAAAACAAAATGAAATTAGGGAGAGCTTAGTCAATAATCATGAATGAAACACACAACTAAAATGCAAAATAAAACTCTTCTACCTTCCTTGGATGCTCCAAAATGCTTGTTGTGGTGGCTTACTCAGCTTGTGCTAATGAAGTATTTGGAAATGAAAGCTTGACAACCTCCATCTCTCCTTGGCACCTTTGGCTTGTGGCTTGGCTTGGCTTGGAATCAATTTGGCATTATAACACTAGTTTCTTGAAGCTCTTTTGAACCAATCCTGCATTATAACTTTGCACTAATTCAGCTCAAAAATGATGTTGTGAGGCCTCCTGTTTATATATTTTTAGATTTGATCATAATCAACCTCAACCATCCATCTCAAGATTGAGATGTGTGGTTGAGGATTAATTCAATTTTTCAATTAAAATTTGTAACTATCCTCATCATGGCATTGGAAGGAGCAATTAAGAAGCATGGAGGGCATCATGGAAGGCATTGATGAGGCATGGATGGCATGAATCCAGATATTTGTGGAATTTGTGGCCTAGGGATGTCTTCCCAAAAAATGAGATCACTTGATGCTGTAGATATTCAATATTCATTTTTTTTAAAAAGTATTCAACAAGTTTCCATGGAATTATCGATTAGGCCTTAATTTGGGTTAATTAGCTCTTAAACATGATTAAGCACGTTATAAATCAGCACTTGAATATGTCATTTTCACATCATTTAGCATGTTTTAGTGTTTTTAGGCCAAATTGTGCATTTTAGATGGAAACTAACCAAAATCCTGATTAGAAGTTATCGATGGCCAGTTTTAGGTGTCTATAGTTGTTAGATTATCACCAGGATTTCACCCATGTTTCCTTATTCACTCTAGAATATAATAGTAGCCTAGATCTATTATTGTATAATTTTCACTCTTTTAAATGAATACAATCTTTGTTTCTACAAAAGATTCTTTTTTGTGTTCAATTTTCTTTCATCTTCATGTTTAACTGATCAATAGTGTTATGTTAATTAGATTAACACTTTGTCAATTTATGTATGTCATCATTATGATGTGCTTAGCTATTATATTCTCTATGTGATTTGTTTTGTTTATTTTCTGGTAAAAGTTGATCATTTTTTTCTTAACTACATATTTCCATATGGGGTTTATGTGTTTTCAATAATAAACCTCTGATACTAATATTCAATAGGAATTTACATTGAAGGCATACTCTTGGTTCTCTCAAACTCTCCCCACTATATGTTCTTGGAGGTATAAATTTAGTGAAACTTAGTCTACAGTGGTATAACTAGGGTAGAATCACTTAGTTCAATGACCATTGCATTGATCTCATTTTAGACCTAAAGGCATCCTTTTTTGCCTTACCCTTCCCTCTCCTTTGCATTTATATAATGGTTCTGAAGTGCCCCTTTTTGCCCTTGTGTTTATAAATAACAAGCCCAATGCTCAAAGTGTTCGTAATGATATTTATTTTATGTGAAGCATAATGTGTTGAAATTCTAGTGACAATAGTGCATCTCTTGGAGAATATTCACGTAGACTCCAATTGTGAAGTCTAATGATTGTATTTGTGCCCTCAGTTGATCCCAGATCAACCCTAAAATAGAGGACACAATTCCATAGTTTTCTCCACCTTATTATTTTCAAGGAATTCCCAATATCATGGAAGTCTTGTAATAAGGATCAGATTAAAGTGAACAATAATTGACACTAGAAGGATCTCCACTTCATGCTTATTTTTAATTTCAGCTCATTGTATGAATATGTTGAGTTAGGTTTGCTAGTAATAACATGTTAACTATTGTTTGATTGTATAGCATTGTAGATACTAGTTAAAATATTACCAAGGCTAGGTCCCACTAAGGTAGATTGGTAATTTCCCCATAATTATCCATATAAAACCTAGGTCCAATCAAACTAGACCTAAAATGATTCCTATCAGCTCATCTCTATAACCTATCCCTAATGTGCAACTAAAAATGGCCTAATTGGTTAGCTCAACCATTAACATCCCAAGATTCATCCATGATCTACCCAAGAGTCCCAAAAATTATCTTCCCCATTTCACCCTAGGTGTAGTACAAACTATAGAGGAACACATAACCTCCTACAAGACTGTCCTGAGACTCTTGAAGGTAGAACATGAGGATGTGGCATGCAAGTTGTTCTCTTTTATTCTAATGGACTATACCTATGATTGGTTTTTAAATATTATTGAAGACCTTATACTGAGTTTGTACCACTCTATTTCTAATTTCCTCCCTTAATTTGGTCAAGTAATAGACCCCAACATCATGTACCAGTAGTTTTCTTGCATCAAGAGAGATCCCAATGAGCCCATTATAAATTTTAATGATAGGTTCCAAAAAATATATATCCCATTGATAATATGTTATAAATTATTCATAAATTTGTCATTTATGTCATTAAAGTGTCATTTATGTCATTCTAACTTGTCTTTATTGTTCTTGAGGTTGAGTTCACGAGCCATGTACTTGAAGAAACCTAGTGAAAAGGCATAGGTCTAGTAACATGTTGAGGTGAGTAGTATGGGACTCATGAGAAGAATATTGGTAGTGTTTTATCATGGTATGGATTTGTATGACATGATTATGAGGTGTTTAGATTATTACAAGAGGTTTCAAGCTGTGTTTAAGGTTTAAGTATGGCCTACATGTTTAGGCCTAATGAGCAAAGAGACCTAGTATGGCCTAATGAGGGGTCAAGTTCAGTTCCCAAGGTGACAAAGATCATAAGAGAATTTTTAGAAGTGTGAGAGGTTTTTTCAAGTTTTTTGACCAATTTTGAGGTCAAATCTTGAAGGAGGAAGCATGAAAATTTGTGTTGAGGTTTTTTGTGTGCATAGAATAAGGTGTTATAGACCCGAGAAGGATTTTATTATGATTTTTGGCACAAAAAACCTTTGAATGAGGATATAAGTAGTTCATGTTAGTTATTTAAGTTTCCTAGATTAAATATCTTGGAACTGGTTTTGGATTTGATGGGTAATGCTTTATGAATGATTGCTAAGAATGAAAAGTAGTCAAAACCTCTTAAAAACCTCATAATGACCTAATAGGAAATATATTATTGGAAACAGCTTAGAATGGATTAGATGACCATTTTTTATGATTTTATCATGTATATGACTCTCCTAATATTATCTATATGGCATTGGTCTGTCAAAAGAGTGAATGGATCCTATAGGAAAAACCATATTTCTCATATTTTTTATGTAACGGGTAGGGTTGACTAGATCAAAGAATGCAAATGATTGGATAATGATATGTGAAACTTATATTTTATGATAATGTAAGTTTATAATCAATTTTCAAAACTTAAATATTTAATACCAGTCATGGAAGTTGACCTATTGCTAAATAGGCTTAATGAGGAAGATAATGAGAAAAATAGGTAGAAGTGAGAATGAGATTAGGGATGGGATGTAGTGGATTAAAGATGGATCCAACTGCATGGATTAATTATTAAATACATGTATCACCTTTCCCCATTGAATATAATTTTTTTTATGCTCATAAACAAGCAAAAATTTGTTCTCAAAGTGACATGTCTAACATAGTGAGGTCTGTGTAGGGTGAAGACATGAGATTGGTCTGTAAGACCAATATTGATTTTGAAAAATATAATATGTGTGTGTGTGTGTGTGTGTGTGTGTGTGTGTGTGTGTGTGTGTGTGTGTGTGTGTGTGTGTGTGTGTGTGTGTTATAATTATTATTAAGGATAATCTAAACCAATTGGAATATTTATACAATGTTCGCATAGGTGTTCTAAGTCTTGGTTTTCATGACTATGTTTTTGAAGCTATAGGTAATTTTATGTGTGAGTGAGAATGATGTTCCTGAGTCATTTTTAATATATTTGAATAATATAATTCACATGAAGTTTATATATATGTATCATATTTTATTTTTAATATTTTTTTATAAATTATAAATTCCTATGAAGGTGTTAAAATTCAAAGGTTCTTAATTGGGTTTTTGAAGCCTGTGTGCAGTTCTGAGAAAGCATATGAAAATGGATGGTTTGAGTTCTTATTTCCTATTTGGTGAAATAAAATGAACATTATTATTACCCTAAGATAATTTAGGTTTTATAAATGTTATTTGTTTATTGGGTTATGTGGCAAAGTTTAGTGTATGCTTTAGATTTTCAAGACAGAGTTTTTGGCAGTGAGAAGGCCTTATTGTGAGTAGACTGAATTATGTGGTTCAAGGAGTCAAATGAGATAAATGATGTTGGGGAAATAAAGTGAGATTATAAGGGGTATAATTAAAGTTTTAATGAATTTTTTATTCCATTTTTGAGGTTTAAGGTGTTCTAAGGTGGCCAAAGTGAAATGTGTGTTTTGAGAAGGCCTAATTGCATTAGGTC
Source organism: Torreya grandis (assembly GCA_037957365.1). Taxonomy (NCBI): domain Eukaryota; kingdom Viridiplantae; phylum Streptophyta; class Pinopsida; order Cupressales; family Taxaceae; genus Torreya; species Torreya grandis. Next base: position 420,778 of record JARHVA010006638.1, read on the forward strand.
TCTATTAGGCCTAATGGTGGTTTTGGCCTTTAAGGGGTAATAACTGACCTATGTAGTGGTTTTTTCACTGTGAAACATTTTTTTTTATCTATTAAAAATTGTATACAAGTATGGTTAGGTTTTTTATGACCAATATGGGTGAGATCAAGAGTCAAGTATAAAGAGAAGGTCTAATGGGCCTAATTGACCAGTTAGAATATTGAGGATATGAGTGAATAATATAGATATTTAGAAAATATGTAGAAGGATTAGAGATAATTAGAGAGGAATTATAAAAAAATTCAATAATATCTATTTGTGTTTCTACAAGTTATGAGCAAGGTCATATGACTAATTATACTAAGGAAAGGGCTAGTTAAGGGAGAAGGCCTAATAGGCTATTTAAGAGAGATAAGAGAGTGATAAGAGAAAAATAAGGTGGTCATATTCAGTTAAGTGAAAAACATGTGTCCAAATATTATCAGAGTTTTAATGTAGATAAGTTGGTTCTAAGTTACCTAGGGGGTTGGTGCCTCCTTGCAAGTTGACACTTGATAAAGGACTAGTTGAGTTGGTGTTTAACTAGTGAGGGGTTGGTGTTGCTTGTGGGGTTGGTGCATCAATAAATTTTGATTAATTTATTATATGAATATATTATAAAGCTATGTGTCAGTATTTTTTATTCCCTATAAGGGTTTACCACATATATCTTGTGTTTATGTGTCATGTTTCTACTTCATGCTCATATGAATGGTTAATTGTGCATTACTACAACTCTAGATTTGTTTGAAATATTAATGAATGGTATATGAAATTTAAATAGAATTTGTACACTACTTCACCCCCCAATGTCTATGCTTCCAATAATTGGTATTAGAGCAAGGTCCCTTGTGCAGGCATAAGAGTCTAAGGGAGATTTTTAGAGCACAAGTATGGATTTTGATAATGAAAGTGTGTTTTATGATTGAAATGAGGATCTATACATAGTAATTGAAATAACTTGTGAATTTTTTTCAAAATATAATAATCATATGGAAGAATTCACTGAGCTTAAAATGAAACTAAAGACTTTAGAGTCACAAGTTGAGTAAGATGAAGTCAAGATAAGGACATATCAAAAATTTAAGGAGAGTACTAGAAATCTTAACAATATGTTAGATAGTCAAAGGTAATTTTATGATATGATAGGCCTTGGATTCAAATAAGAAAAAAATAAGATTTAGTTTCCAAAATTCAATGATCAGTCAAGGAATGATAAAGTTGGTAGAATCAAGACTTGTGCAGAAGTAGTCAAGTTTGAAGTCAATCATTAATAAGCCAAGAAGGGTTTTTCTTTGTCAAAGGAAATCAAAGCTAGTGGTGTGTCATCCAATTATCATAAAAAGATAAATAAGGTTAAACAATAATATTATGTGTATTCCTTTAACGGTTATTGCTTTTTTTATGGTAAATCTGGACATAGAGCTATTGACTATAAATGAAGAAGTAGAATCATGTGTTATAACTATAACCAAAGAGGATACATTGTAAGATATTGTAAGAAAAGATATATAATAAAAAATATTCATGTTAATAATACATGTATTCATGATACTAAACAATGAATCAAGAAATCAAACCCTATGGGTAAGATGAAAGAGAAGCAGGCATCTAGAGAAGAAGAATATATGATAGCACAAACTACCTTTCATACCTAGAAAGAATATTTGAAGTGGTAAAAAGATAGTGGTTATTCAAGTCACATGATAAGAGATAAGAGAAAATTCATCACTTTGAAGAATTATGCCATAGGTTCAGTGAGGTTTGGAGATAACACATCTGCTAATATAGCTGGTAAAGGTGATTTGAGCATAGACAATGGGAAGACCAAGATATAAAATGCATTGTATGTAGATGGATTGAAACATAGTTTGTTGAGTGTAAATCAAATTTTCACCCAAGGACATACCCTAATTTTTCATGATAAAGGATGTGAGATAAGGAGAACAAAATTAGGGAAGTTGATTGCCAAAGCTAAGAAAACTGAGCATAGATGAAATTTGGATATGGCATAGGAGATTAGGTCATATTAACTTTAATAATCTAGTCAAGATCAGCTCCAAGATATCTATGAAAAATATGCCCAAAATTTCCAAACTTGCAGATACTCTTTTCAAAGCATGTCAACATGGTAAGAAGACTAGGAGGAGATTCAAGTCTAAATAATAATATACTACTAGACCTTTATAACTAATTTAAACTGATCTATGTGGTCTTACAAGGATTTAAAGTATTCAAGGTGATAGCTAATTCATATTGCTTATAGATGACTTCACAAGAATGACTTGGGTAGCATTCTTGAAAGAGAGTTCAGAAGCTCTAGGTAAATTCAAAATTTTCAAGTCCTTGGTTTAAAATTATATGAATGTGAATATCAGGTGTATTAGATCTGAAAAATGAGGAGAGTTTTTTTCAAAGCAGTTTGATGAGTTTTATGAATTAAATGGAATAAGAAGATAGTTCTTAACTACCAGAACACCTCAACAAAATGGGATGGTTGAAATAAAGAACATAACATTTCACGAAATGGCAAGGACCATGTTGAATGAGTCAAAGTCGTCCTATGGATACCGGAGAGAATTTGTTAGTATTTTAGTTTACACCTTGAATAGAGGATAGATTAGGATCAATGGTGATAAGACTCCATATGAATTATGGAATGGCAGACCTAAAAGTGTTGAACATTTTAAGGTAGTTGGGAATTAATGTTATATCAAGAGAGATGAGGAGGAATTAGGAAAGTTCAACTCAAGGTTTGATGAATGTATTTAATTAGGATATTCATCAGTAAGTACTATAGATGTTACAACAAGAGGTTGAAAAATATAGTGGAAAGCACAAATGTGAAGATTGATGAGACAAAGAAATCATATTCTCAATCAAATAGTGATGGAGTAATAGAGATAGATGAGGATGAAGAATAAATTGAGGAAATTAAGGAATCAAAAGGTCCTCTAGGTAGATTTAAAATGATCATCTTGAATCTCATATCATTGGCAACAAAAGTGTAGGTATACAAACAAAAAGAAAAATGGTGAGTGGTGTTAATCAAAAGAATACTTCTTTACTGTCCAAATTTTAACCTAAAAACTATGTAGAATTAAGTGATGATAATTTTTGGATAGATGCCATAAATGAGGAGTTAAATCAAATTGAGAAGAATGAGACTTGGGAGTTAGTACCTAGGCCTAAATAAAAAAATATCATTGGTATAAAATAGTGAGTAATGTTAATCAAAATAATATTGCCTTACTGTCTAAATTTGAACCTAAAAACTATGTAGAATTAAGTAAAGATAATTTTTGGATAGATTTCATGAATGTGGAGTTAAATCAAATTGAGAAGAATGAGACTTGAGAGCTATTACCTAGGCCTAAAGACAAAAATATCATTGGTATAAAATGGGTGATCAGAAACAAGTTAAATGAGGATGGAGAGTCACCAAAAAAAGTCTAGACTAGTATGCAAAGGATATGCTCAAGTATAAGGAGTGGACTTTAAGGAAACATTTTCTCCTATAGCAAGGTTAGAGGCTATTAGAATGTTTATTGTCTGTGCAGGTTTCAAATGCTTCAAGATATACCAAATGGATGTCAAATAATCTTTCCTAAATGGAAACTTAGAGGAAGAAGTATACATTGAGAAACCTAAGGGTTATCTATTGATTTATAACAAGGACCATGTTTGCATATTGAAGAAGGCCCTATATGGTCTAAAAAAATCCCCTATATCTTGGTATACTAGACTTGATAAGTATCTTTTGGACCAAGGTTTCAAGAGAGGAGTTGTAGATAGTAACTTATATATCAAAACTGAAAATGACCATCAGTTGATAGTGGTGGTCTATGTGGATGATATCATATTTGGTAGAACCAATGATAACATGACCAAGGCCTTTGTAGAGGCAATGAAGTCAGAATTTGAAATGTCTATGCTTGGATAACTATCTTTCTTTCATGGAACTCAAATCAGTTAATCTAAAAAACATTTTTCATTCCATAGGTCAAATATATAAAAGACATGTTAAAAAAGTTAAAAATGGAAGATTGAAAGGCTAAAAGTACACCTATGGTTACATGATGTAAGCTAAGTAAGGATGATCAATCTTCAAGAGTCAATCAAAAAAAATAAATAGATTAATGATTGGGAGTTTATTGTATATTACTATCTCTAGACTTAACAGCATTCAAGCAGTACATCTTGTTTGAAGATTTTAAGCAGATCCTAAGGAAAATCATCTAGAAGTAGTCAAGAGGATACTTAGGTATCTCAAGGGAACTATGGAGTAAGGATTATGGTACCCAAGGAGCAAAACTTTGATCTAGTATCTTATACAAATGTAAATTGGGATAGGAGTCTAGATGATAGAAAGAGCGATAGTAGAGGAACTTTATTCTTAGGTAAGTGCCTAGTCTCATGGATAAGCAAGAAGCAACCATCAATGGCTTTATCTACTTTTGAGGATGAGTACATTGCAATAACTTCATGTTATACTCAGGTGCTTTGGATAAAACAAACCTTAAGAGACTACAAGGTTGATTTTGATGGTCCTAGTCCTATTATTTATGATAATATAGTGTCATAAGTGTTTCAAAGAATCTTGTCATTCAAGGACCAATCACATTCCTATCAAGTATCATTTCTTAAGATAACAGTTAAGTGAATAAAGTATTAAGATTGAATTTGTGTCTACCAAGGATTAGTTGTGGATATCTTGACTAAGCCTCTTCCAAATGATACTTTTGAACATTTGAAATAGGAATTGGTTGTGATGCTTGTTCCTAGTAGTCACTAAGCAAGTCAAAATGCTTAAGGGGAGATAATAAGGAGGTGTTTTATCTCAAAGAGTAGGAAATAAGTGCACAAGATGTGAGTTTAGAGGGGGAATCACATCAGTTTGTCAAAAAGAAGATGTATGAGCTATGCAATAAGATAGGGGGAGTTTTATTGTAGGTATTGATTTGTCATTAATTTCAAAGGGGGATATTGATCTATATGGGGAAGATGTATCTTAGCAAGAGAATATTCTTTGAATGATTACCATAAATGAGTGGTTTCTATCAATGATGAAAGGGGAGATTGTTGAGAATGTGTTCTAAAGTATGCTTAAAGTTGTCACTGATTTCATGAAAGTGTCATTGATGTCATTATGACCTGTCTCTGTACTTGAATAAACTTAGTGAAAAGGCATAGGTCTGGTAGCATGTTGAGATGAGTAGTATGGGACTTATGACAAGAATATTGGTAGTGTGTGAGCATAGTATGAAGTTATATGACATGATGATGAGGTTTTGACAATATTACAAGAGGTTTCAAGGTCTGTTCAAGGTTTAAGTATGGCTTAGAGGTTTAAGCCTAATGAGTAAAGATACCTAGTGTGGCCTAATGAGGGGTCAAGTTCAATTCCCAAGGTGATAGAGCTCATAAGATCATTGTCAAAGGTGTGAGAGGTTGTGTCAATTTTGCTGACTAATTTTGAGGTTAAATCTTGAAGGAGGAATCATGAAAATTGGTTTTAAGGTTTTCTATATGCATAGAATGAGGTGTTACAAACCTGAGAAGGATTTTATTATGCTCATTGGCATGTGAAACCTTTGCATGAGGATCCAATTAGTTCATGGTAGTTAGGTAAGGGTCCTAGATTAAATATCTTATCATTGGTTTTGGAGTTCAGGGCAATCCTTTATGAATGATTTCTAAGAATGGAAAGCAATCAAAACCCTCATAAAACCCTCATAATAACCTGATAGGAAATATATTATTGTAAATGGTTCAAAATGTATTGGAAGACCTAGTCTGATAATTTGATAATGTATAGGACTCTCCAAGGTTTCTCTAGATGGCATTGGTATATCAGATGAGTGAATGGAAGCTACAAGAAAACCCTTATTTCTCAAATTTTTGATGTAACAGGTAGGGTTGAATAGGTCAAAACATGTAAATGATTAAAGGATGATGTGTGAGAATTATATTTATGATCATGTAAGTTTTTTAGTAGTTTTCATACCTTAAACATGCTAAACTAGTCATGGAATTTGACCTATCGCTAAGTAGGCCTAATGAGGAAGACAGTGAGATAACCAGGTAGAAGTGAGAATGAGATTAGGGATGGGTTTCAGTGGATTAGGGATGGATAAAAATGAATGGGATAATTTTTCAAGTCCAATATCACCTTTCACCCTTGAATATAAGTTTTGGTGATGCTCATATACAATCAAAAATTTGCTCTCAAAGTGAGATTCTAACACAATGAGGTCTATGTAGGGTGAAGACATGAGATTGGTCTGTAAGACCAATATTGATATTTAAACATATAATACATCTATTTAAATATGTTATAATTATTATTAAGTATCATATAAACCCATTGGAATATTCATAAAATTAATCACACGTGTTATAAGTCTTGTTTTTCATGACTGTATTTTTGGAGCTATAAGTAGTTTTCTGTGTGTGAGTGAAAATGATGTTCTTGAATATTTTTGCATAGAGTTGAATAATACAATGCATATTAATTATATATATATGTTTCATCTGTTATTTTTAATTTATTTTTATGCATTATAAATTCCTATGAAGGTGTGAAAAGTCAAAGGTTCTTGATTGGGTTTTTGAAGCTTATGGTGTAGTTTTGAGTAAGTATATGAAAATGGTTGGTTTGAGGTCTTCTTCCCTATTTGGTGAAATCCAATGAACATGATTATAACCATAAGGTCATGTAGGTTTTATCCATTTTATTTATTTTTTGTTTTATGTGTCAAAGTTGAGTGTATGTTTTATATTTGCAAGACAGACTTTATGGCAATGAGATGGCCTTATTGTGAGTAGACCTAATTGTGTGGTTCAAGGAGTGAACTAAGATAAATGATGTTTGGAACATAATTTGAGATTATAAGGTGTATAATTGAAGTTTGTATGAAATTTTTCATCCATTTATGAAGGCTCAAGGTGTTCCATGGTGGCTAAAGTTAAATGTGTGCTTTGAGAAGGCCTAATTGCATTAGATCTTTATTAGGCCTAATGGTGCTTTTGGCCCTTAAGGGTAATGATTGGCATATTTAGTGGTTGTTTATATTTTAAAACATGTTTTATTATCTACTACAAATGTGATCCAAGTATGGATAGGTTTTTGGCTGACCAAGATGGGTGAGAGCAAGAGTCAAGTATAACGATAAGGTCTAATAGGCCTAATTGACTAGTTAGAATACTGATGATATGAATGAATGACATAGAGCTTTGGAAACTACGTATAGGTATTGGATATCATCAAAGAGGTGTGTCTAATATGTCATAAATATCTAACTATGTTTCTATAGGTGATTAACAAGGTCATATTACCTAATTATGCCAAGTAAAGGGTGATCTAGAGGTCAAATCAAAATAAGTCCCAGATCAGACCAAAGATTGAACCATAATAAATATCCCATCAAGAGATTTATGATAGTATGTGAAACTTAAAAAATGGAGCTCATATGCTCCTTATACAACCATTCAAAGTTATGGTTAAAATAGGTCAACATGTAGTTAAAGCTTGTCAACTAAAAAAATTGACCATCATGGAACATTTTGAATCTAGTTACATGATGTAGAGATCATATAAATATTTTTGACACATTTTTAATGGACCAAATCTGAGTCCATATGCAGAAGTTATGACTAGTCAAACTTGGTCAAAGTGATGATATGCAAAAATATGGACCAATGAAGACGTGACACATGGTAGTCAGTTTATGTAAAAACAAATTGGGTTTAGTTTTCATCTTTGATAGCATATGGGGTTTTCTAAGGTTTGATATTTTCAATTCCAATGTCATCCCAAAAAATGTGGCATAATTCCCAAGTAATGTGGGATAATGATAAGACTTGGAGTGTGTATTTGCCAAGTTGTAAATTGAACTCCCAACCTACAAGTGAAAAAGATAAGACCTTACCACTATGACCACAAGACTGAATGGATATATATAGCCATGAATTGCTATTTGAACACTAAGTTTCAGCTAATTTTGCTAAGGCATAAAGGACCCGATTGCACTCTTCCTCTATTTTGAGGCACCTAAGTGATTTCCAAGTTTCAGAGTGAACTAGTGAAACATTCTAGACTCTGAGATAGTTCTATCCATATGTTGAGGGTATATATTTGAGCCATTTTTATGCTATTTTCAATGACTCAAAGTGAAGCTTTGTATATTGTGTAATGGCCAATATAGAGACCAATCTGCATATATCCTAAGTTTTGAAGGACTTAGAGAGCTTTTCAGACTTTAGAGTGAACAGAAGAAATATTCTAGACTCCAAGATGTTTTTGTTGATATGTATATTTTCCTAATTTGAATTCATTTGAGACACTTTTTAAAGTTTTGAAGGATATTTTTGGTGGAGAACTTTAGGAATGCGAGATTGCTTTCATGATAGGAAGGTGGAAAGTTCATCCATGGGTATCGGGACTTTTCAAAGGTCTTTACTGAGTTGTATGCAATATCAGAGTGTTCATTTTACAATTTTAATAATTTGGCCATGTACTTTCAATTCATGGAAATGTATTGGTTTGTATTCTAAGTGAACCCAGAGACGTAGCCTAAGAAGTGTGTGAATTTCATTATCACGTGCTTATTTTGGGTAATTTCTATTTGTGCATTATTTTTCTACATTTTGATTAATCATATTTATTAATCACTATTAAATTCATAAATATCTAAATATGACAACTTAATAAATAATTGAGCCCTTCAGGTTTAGAAATAGGTAGAATGGTTTTGATGAATGAGTTACAGTACACTTCATTCATTTATCAACCTTAAAAAACACATTTAAAAGTTCAAACTTGTTATAATTCCTTTTTAGTATATTAGGAAAATGAGTGTTTGATGCAAATACATAAGTAGCTACATCATCTGTCATAGTACTTGCATCATAAGTTATTCATCATGTAGTACTATTGTCCCTTCAATTTTAGATGTTTCAAATGTTTTTTTTGGTAGTTTTGAAAAACACACTAACGACATTGGATCTAAAATGCTATTGAAAATAAGATTTGATGGAAGGGGCCTTGGAAAGAATGGCCAAATTATTGCTAGCCTAATATAGGTAGAGCATAGATCTCACTATGTAGGATTGGGTTACGCTAGTGAAAAAGTGGATGTTAGAGAGAGTTCTTCCATTATTGAAAGAGGACAAGCTTATGACAGCCAAGATCCAAGGCCACTAGTAAAGAAGAATTCCTCCCTATGAAGGAATGATGAGTGGTTGAAGAAATTAGGTAAAAGAGGTATTGATATTCCACCTCCTCATTCTTACACTAGAAAAAACACCAATAAGAATGCGAATTCTAAGACTTCTGATTCACTTTCACCATTTAAAAAATTTGGTTTTGATATTCAGAAGATGTTTCATTCTTTTCTTGTAAATTTTGTAGATTGAATAACCATTGTGCCACATATTGTTGGAAAACACAAGCTTTATTGAATCATCTTGCAGGTGTTAAAGACCATTCTCAACTGACAAAGCAAGAAATGGAAAATGGGTGACCTCACATATGAAGAGGGATGTCTACACACATTGCCATGTGAGTGGACATCAGGTTGAGAAGTGTTGGAAACTTCAACCATCCCACCATCCTAGTAATGGTAAGAATAAGATGGTCTATAAACCATTGATAAGGTAATTAATGAAGTTTTTGTTGAATCAACCCATGCAGATGTCAATAATCCACTAAGGAAATTAAACACCCTAAACAAGAGAATATGATAAAGAGGGTTAGTAAATAGTTTTTGAATTTCATGTTGTCATGATTAGTGGATTGATAATGCATTTATGTTGCTAAGTAATTTTTGGATCCCTACTATATTGTGACAAAAGACATTTACCCATGCTTTGATATATGCATTTTGGAGCTACTATGGTGAGAATGCTTTGAGACAAGTTCATCATGTGAAGTTTTTAATTCTCACGCTTATGTTTTGGAAAATTCTATTCTTGTAATCTCCAGTGTTAGCTTTATGAGTTTTCTATTGAATTGTTAAGGAATTTAACTCATTGATCAGCTTGGGGAATAATAGTAGTATACAGGTTGTTGGGTAGGTTTTAGTTTTCTTGCAATACTTGTTTCATAATAACTGATATTTTGGATTCATCTATTATTGGCATGTGTGTCATTGGATGCATTTATAAGACCATATTGGGCAATATTTGTAATGTTAGACATTATACACTACTTTTTGTTTCTATAGTTGTTTAGCATTTTAAGACCCATGTATGGGTAGACATGGTCACAATAATAAATGTATTTTATTTACATTAATAAACTTGTTCTTGCAGCTGTATTGGTGATTGTGCAATGTTTGGCAATTCACTGCTTACTAGATGTGATAGTGGGTATACAGTTGATAGATGTTGTGATATTTATTGGTAGTTGTAGGATTTAATATAACTCATGCCTTGTTTTAGGCCTTTAAAATTTGAGTTATGAATCATATTTTTCCATATGTTATAATCTAGTTTTTATACTTTGATATGTTTTAGATCACCATTAGTATAAAAAGACGTTGATGGACATGTTATTACCCATACATATTTCTATGTATAAGCCCATGGATGGTTGTGTAACAAAAGAAAATGTGGATGCACATTTAGGATCTCATATCTGTGTAGAGGCATTTTTTAGCCATGTAGCAAAGAAGATCACTAACCTTTATCTATGTAGAGGCTTTTGTGAAGCCATGCAGTAGAGGAAGTTATCACACTCTAGTTTTGTGTAGAGGTTATTGATGGTCATGTAGCAGTAGAGGGACTATAGAAGATGTGATCATCCAATTGTTTCAAGCATTGTAGGCACATTTTTGGAACCTAAGTAGACCAATAATACCCATCAAAGTATCTTTAAAACTGACTGGCATTTCAGTTAGGTACCAACTTTTGGTGGACCAAAAGCTCCTGGTGGGGAGGATTGATCTAGATTTCAATTCATAAAAGGTCCCAAATTAGACTAAATCTTACACCATTATGAATATCTCGGCAAGAGCTTTCCAATGGTATGTGGAGCTTCAAAAATGGAGCTCATATGCTCCTTATATAGTGGGTCAAAATAGGTTAATAGGTAGTCAAAGCTGATCAACTAGAAAAATTAACCATCATGGAATGTTTCAAATCTAGTTCCATGATTTATATCTCATCATAAGCTTTCTAATGCATTTTTAATGAACCAAATCTAAATCCGTATGCAGAAGTTATGACCAGTCAAACTTGGTCAAAGTGATGACATGGTAGAAATGTGGACCAATGAGGATGTGAAAAGTGGCATTCAATTCATGTAAAAACAAATTAGGTTTGGTTTTCATCTATGAAAATGTATGGGGTTTTTTAAGGTTTAATATTTTCAATGCCAATGTCATCCCAAGCAATATGGGATAATGATAAGCCTTGGAGCATGTATTTGCCAAGTTGGGAATTAAACTTCCAACCTCCAAGAAAAAGAGATAAGGCCTTAACACTATGCCCATGGGCCTGAATGACTATATAAAGCCACAAATTTATACTTGAACACCAAGTTTCAGTTGATTGTGCTAAGGCATAAAGGACCTGATTGCACTCTTCCTTCGTTTTGAGGTACCTAGAGTGATTTCCAAGTTTCAAAGTAAACTAGTGAAATGTTCTATACTTTGAGGTGGTTCCAAACATATTTAATCATATATATTTTAGGTAATTTTATTATATTTTAAATTCCTCAAAGTGAATATTTTTAGAATGTGTAATGGCAAATATAGAGACCAGTCTGCATATATCCTAAGTTTTGAAGGACTTAGAGAGCTTTTTAGATTTTAGAGTGAACTGATGAAATGTTCTAGACCCCAAGATAGTTTTGTTGATATATATATTTTCATGATTTGAGTTCATTTGAGAAACTTTTTAAATTCTTTAATGAGACTTTTCATGAACTTCAGGTACACGAGATTGCTTTCACAACAGGAAGGTGAAAAGTTTGTTTGTGGGTACCGGGACTTTTAGAAGGTCTGTTACTGAGTTGTATGCAATCTTAGAGTGTATATTTTAAAATTATAATATTTTATCCATGTACTTAAAATTCATGGAAATGGACTGGTTCATATTTTAATCAAACCTAAAGATGTAGCTTGAGTAGCAGGTGAACTCTGTTATCATGTGCTTTTCATGGGTAATTTCTATTTATGCATTATTTTTCTAGATTTTGATTAATCATGTTTATTAATCACTATTAAATGCATAACTAGATAAAAATGAAAACTTAACAGAGAATTGAGAACTTCCGGTTTAGAAATAGGTTGAATGGTTTTTATGAATGAGTTGCAATACACTTCATTCATTTATCAACCTTGAAAAACACATTTAAAAGACCAAACTTGTTATAATTCCTTTGAGTATATAAAAAAAATGAGTGTTTGACAAAAGGATCTATTGTAAAAAAAATTGTGCATAAAAATTAGTATAGAGTTTATAGATCAATCTTTAGTTGAGTGAGAAATAAGTGTTCAAAGGTGATCATAGGTTCAAGTTAATTGAGTTGGTGTTAAGTTATCTAGGGCGTTCGTGCCTCCTTACAAGTTGATTATCGTTAAAGGACAAGTTGAGTTGGTGTTTAACTAGTAAGGGGTTGGTGCCTCACTAAATTTTCATTCATTGCTTATATAACTATACTAAAAAGTTGTGTTAGTGGGTTTTATTCCCCATGAAGGTTTCCTACATATATCTTGTGTTCATGTGTTATGTTTCTACTTCATGCTCATGTGAATGGTTGATTGTACATTGCTATAACTCTAGATTTTTTCGAATGATTAATGAATGGTATATGAAATTGAAATATAAGTTTGTACATTGATTCAGCCCCCCCCCCCACCCCACTCTTAGTGGTTTTGCTTTCAACATAGCCAGGTACCCATGTTTCACCAACCCAACCCTCAACTAGCACTTGAAATGTAAAAGAATGTCCTTGACCCTTGGATGGCCATGTTCCTAAGAAGAGATGAAAGTATAACAAACCTATCCTTAGCATATGAAAGGGCCATTAAAATGTATATACAACTAAATCATTAAGGCTACACCATAAATCATACTCTTGACATGTTACCACAAATGCCTATATTAAAAATCTTACCTAACATTAACTAGAATGCATATATGCCCTAGCCATTCCCTAAAATTCATCAACTCCTATTGGGTTATCCCACTTCAAACCAACCACTAGGTTTACTAAACCCAAGGGGTCCAAATCTGATTCCCAAGACTCAACATCAAGTGATGTTAGCCATGGATAACAACACCCAAACCATGCCTCAAGAGTCCACTAAAAGTGAGTTAGATGTCATTCAGTGAATGGTACAAAAACTTATCAATTACTTCCTAGGGATATATATATATAGCTATGGGGGTTGTGAGGGTGATTATATCTCCTATTTGGCCTTTGATACATGAAATTATTCTTGGATATTTATATGTAGAGTTACTCATTTATATATAATATATATAAATGAGTAACTCTACATATAAATATCCAAGAATAATTTCATGTATCAAAGGCCAAATAGGAGATATAATCACCCTCACAACCCCCATAATGTTTACCTATATATATATATATATATATATATATATATATGAGTAACTCTACATATAAATATCCAAGAATAATTTCATGTATCAAAGGCCAAATAGGAGATATAATCACCCTCACAACCCCCTTAATGTTCACCCAATAGGCTCCTTGAGATTGATATTTTTGAGATATAGTCATCCAACTAGTCTCAAGTGCACAATAAAACAACACATAGAGAGTTGGATTTCTTGGAGTTTAATTCTTATTTTGAAATATTTTAGAAGGAAATATAAGAATACTAATTAGTTCTCAATCATCTATAATCCTCCAACTTAGGTAAATCCCCTAGTATTGCCATGATATTGGAAACCATAGATTTCCCTAACTAAGAATAAAAGGAACTAGAGGAACATATTAGTGAGGTGCAGGAATTTAAAAAAATTAAAATGAATAATTATGCCCTTAAGAGTAATCAACAATAACATCCCCTTACTACCTCTACCTCCCCCCCCCCCCCAAATAATGGTGCAACCCCACCAAACCAAAATCCTAAGAATGATCTTCTACCTCCAAGACCTCGAGATCCTAAGATGCCTATAGAAACCCCACCAATTTAAATCAAAGGGGGTTAAAACATAGTTGAGGATATGAAGAAAATAAAGGCTAACACTACCCTTCATGATCTTGCCCAAATCACAGAGTAGTGGGACCTTTTTTTTAAATCTTTTACTAAAAATCCAACCCCACAGGCCTAACCAAAATCAAGAGAAACACACACACCAATATGCTTATCCATAATAATAAGATGGAGGGAGGTTTCCCCATTCTTTTTTACCATAATATTTTTGAAAATAATCTACATAACTACTTACTATATTTTGGAACCTAATCCAATGTGATGTCAATAGGAGTATGCCAAAAACTCATTCTATCCCCCATAAAATCAGATAAAATAGTGGTCCAATTGGATAAATTAGTGGTGAATTTATAGGCAAGTTGTTAAACATCCACATCTAGTTGGAATATGAATCTAGGATTCAACATTTTATAGGTATTCAATTGGTTGACATCCTAGAAGCCTGTGGTATATTCCTTAGTAGAGATTGGTTCAAATCCCTAAATGAATATATGGCCATAGATTTCTCACATATGTGGTTTCCATGGAGAGTAGTAGCCAACCTAATACAAGTGGATAAGAAAACACACATGAAACACATGATCACCAAATACAACTCTATTAATGAGAATATAAACCTAGCCTCCTTGGACCTAGGCATCTTCACACTAAGCACCAAATCTCCAAAAAACTAGACCAATCATAGCCTAGGTTTATTTGGCCTATGGTCTTTTTATGCAGATAGAGCTCACTCCAAACAAGGTAAACAAGGTAGTGGATCTAGTGTTTTTCTTGTATATCCCTTAGGGAGGAAACATATAGCATCCTATAGGATATAGTTCCCTTGTATGAATAACTTGGTAGAATATAAATATCTAATCTTAGGATTACAATTTGCATTGAGACATAAGGCAAATAAACTAAGAGTATTCAATGACTCTAAACTAGTAGTCAACTAGATAAAAAATAATTTTCAATGCAAACTATGTTACCTCAAAAGGTATAAACATAGAGCTTAGGACCTAATTAAAATGCTCAATATCATCCCTATTCCTTGGGAGGGAAATGAGGTAGCAGACTCATTAGTTTTGGCTATGGCAAACTTAACTCCTCTATATGACACTGAGCTACAAGATTTCTCTATGGAACTTGTCCCTTGTCTTTATATCCCAGACAATGTGAATAACTTCCAAGTCTTCAAATATGACTAATAAAGCATCCATTTCCTTCACAATGAGGAGATATTTGAGGCCCAAACCATAGATGAAAAAAATAGAGACAACCCTGGGATCAAGTTAAATAGGGATGAGATCCAAAAACTTTATGGGAATTGGATCCTTAAGGGGATAATTTCACTCAAAATACTATTTGATGAATTAGACCCAAACTTATAGACTTAAAGGCCTAAGTTCGAAGACCAAAAGTGTCAACTCATTAATCTTGACCCTACAAAGAACCCCCAAACAGTTAACATGGGTTCAAATTGGATAGATCATGAATTAGAACAATTATGGAGATTATTACTAAGGTATAAGGACTTAATTTCTTGGGCCTATGAATACCTTAAGGTCTTCAACCTAAGATTAAATACTCACACCATCCCCTTATAACCTAACAAAAAACCCTTCAGATAAAGGCAGAGGTTGGTTAACCTAATCATGGATCCCTTGATTAGTGAGGAGGTATAAAAATAACTCTCTGCATAGATAATTTTCTTGGTCCACCACTCCACTTAACCTAGTTTTGGTGTGGAAGAATAATGTTGAAATATGTCTTTGTGCAAAATTCTAGAACTTTAACCAGGCCTTAGATAAAGACAATTATCGATTCCCTCACTAGACAAGGTGATCTAAATGGGGAGTGGGGTCCCAAATGATGTCCTTATTGGATCAATTTTTGGGCTATAATCAAGTCTAAGTCAATCCAAGGGAAAAAACTAAGACTTCTTTCATCACTAAGTGGGGCACATTTGCTTATAAATGGATGCCTTTTGGTCTAATCAACACTAGTGTGACCTTTTAAAGGGCAATGGACTTTGCCTTTAAGGGCCTAATAGGTAAGTGCATAATAATATATATGGATGACCTAAACATGTTTTGTAAATATAAGTCATATCATTTACACCACCTGGAGACAGTATTTTAAAGATGCAAAAGGTATGTCATCTCCTTAAACCCAAAGAAAAGCATGTCAATGTCACCAAAGGTAAGCTTCTCAATCACATTATCACAAAGGAAGGCATAACTATTGACACCAAATGGGTGGATATAGTTTCTAAACTACCTTTACCTAGAAACAAGAAAGAACTAAAATATTTTTTGAGAAATTCAACTTTGTGCGTAAGTTTATTTCTTGATTTTATGAGATAGTGAATCCCTTATATGCATTGTTGAAACATGATGATAAAGTGGAGTGGTAAATAGAATCAAGGAAAGATTTTTAAGATATCAAAGCTGCTATCATGCAAGCCTTGGTCCTTATCAACAAAAACTATACATAGTACTTGTATGTTTACCTTTTCACTTCAGAGCACAGCATTGCCTCCTGTCTCACCTACAGGTTAGAAGAAGAAGAACACTCGGTGGATTTTATGATCACTAATCTTAAATATGTTGAAATATGGTATTATAACCTAGATAATCATGTTTATTCCCTTCTCAAGGTAGTGAATAAATTTAGGTAGTACATCCTATGGAATAGAGTGCATGCCATTGTCCCAAACCTATCTATAAATAAAATGTTGGGATAGAATGAACTAGGTAAGAGGAGAAGCTGATGGTTGACAAAATTTCAAGAGTATGATTTGGAAATCAAGTTGGTGAAACTATTCAGGGGATAAGGCCTCACCCAACTAATCATAGAGATAGACCCAAGAATCATAATATAGCAGGTGGACCAACAAAGGGTGAACCACTCAAATTGGTATACCTTAGTTATGCATTTTCTATTCTATAAAAATGCACCCATGGGAATAAACCATACGTAGAGAAGATCCCTCTAGTTGAAATGCATGCATTATATGTTGAAAAAGAGTTCTCTTTAGAAAAAACCATGAAGGAATCTACATCTAGTGCGTATCAAAAAAAGAGGCCAAGGACTTAATGGCCAGTTTCCATGAAAAACTAGGAGCCAACCATCTCACGGTAAATGCCATAGATCATAAGTCTCTTCAGGTAGGTTTCTATTGGCCCATATTATTCAAAGATGTTCACACTCATGTTCATTTAAATCACCAATGCTAAACCTTTACTAAGAGGTAAATTCATGATACAATGCCACTACAACCTATTATAGAGTCTATATTGTTTGCATAATGGGGGCTAGATTTTGTGGGAGTGATTAACCCTTATTCATCATCTAGTCATAAATTCATCCTCATGATCATGAATTACTACACTAGATGGTCCAATGCAATTTTGACCAAAAGGAGCACTGTTGCCAAAGTCATCAAGTTCCTAAAAATGGATATAGTCACCTATTTTGGGGTCCCCATTTATTTAATATGTGATAATGGCCCTAACTTTAAATCTATAGAATTTACAAAGTGATCCTATTATAACATAATCACACTCAAGTTCTCCTCCAATCACTACCTACAAGGGAATGTATTGATGAAATCCACCAACAAAAATTTGATAGATGCCATCAAGAAATTAGCTTAATAGAAGCCATCGGAATGACACTCATTGTTAAAATTTTCCTTATGGGTAGACCACACTAGGTATAAACAAGCCCTAAAAGTCTCTCCTTTTATTCTCATCTATGGATTGGATCCAATCATGCCATTCACTCTCAAAATGCCTACATATAAGTTCATATAACAATTCATGAAACTAGATGATAAAGTGAATTCCAGACTCCTAGACCTAATTTAGTTGGAAGATGTTTGGGATGAAGCTTTATTAAGATTTAAAAAGCATCAAGACACAATCAAGTGCTAGTTTGACAAGATGGTGAAGGTCAAGACCATAAAAATCTCAAACTTGGTCCTAATATGGAACAAGGCCCATGAGAAGAAAGACCAAGATTCAAATTTAGACCCCCTCTAGATTAGCCCATACCAAATTGCCAAAATATTGGGCCAAAACACCTTTTATCTCAAGGATCCCAAGGGAAATAATTTACCGCTTCCAGTAAATGAATAGTTCCTAAATCACTATTTCTTGGTTTTCCCCTCTGAAGTGGTTTCTATGTAATCTAAGTAAGAGGTGATAATGTATATATTAAATAGATTTTCTTTAGTTATTTGTTTTCTTTTATTATGTGTTTGATTTTGTTGTGTGTTTATTTATATTGTGTGTTTTTCTTTGTGTTATGTTTTTCCCCTTTGGCCCCTTCTTTGTTATGAATTATTCCTCTGATGCCCAGGCTTTTGTTAGTAACTAATTTAGGTGGTGGCCAAAGCCTGGTAGGACTGCTGAGACACAAGAAAGCCTAGGGAAACCTTTGATGTAATTAATTCTCAGATTGTAAAAAGGGACTCTTAAAATCCCAGATTTGAGAGGCCAATGATTTTAAAATAAATGGGTGGATTTTATAAAAGCCTACACCCATGATGGATACCAAGTTGCAGTTAAAATAATAGCTCTAGAAGATATTGAATTATTCAAGTTGATTAAGGACTGGCTAGCTATTCAAAACTTCCCCCCTATATATTCAACCTTGGATTTTTCTTGAAACCTCAATGGATAAGACTAATAAATAATGACTTCTTCTAAAAAATCTTTGAAAAGAATAAAGTAAGCAATGAAAAATTTAAATTTTGAGTCTACCTTGAAAGGGTTATATAGGCAATCTCCACCACAAGTTTTCTAGCCTAAATGGAAGTGAAGCAAGTTCATGAATAGGACTAGAAGAATCTTTGTTGTGGATATATATGCTTGTCTAGTAGTAGAGTAATTCCCTAGTCATCCCCCCAAGCCATCAATCCAAAAATGCCCCAGAGGAAGTTTGATAACATGTCTAACCTTAATTACTCAAAGGTAATCTAAGAATGAACCAAAATGAAAATCACTTCTCACACACATGGGTGGTCGTATACAAGTGGAAGCTTAGTATGTCACTTTCTATTGTAAGACTTTAGTACCTCACATTTTTTGAGGATGGTAAAAAACCCCCATACGATCTTTGTAATGAGAAAGGGAAGAAGAAGAAACTAGTCAGATTCTAAGTGCTTCTCATCACTTTTCACGTAGAACTTTCCATTTGTTTTCAACAACATGCCCCCTTTTCTCTTAAATGGGGATCCTCTCTAAAAATTTCATAAACCAAAACTTTAGAGTTCTCCCTTTTTATTTTCATCGATGACGCTTGCTCAAAACTTTTGAACATATATCACCTTGATTTTATTCAAGTAGTAACAGACCTTTTTTTAACTTTTCTAATAGTAACTAAGTAGTGTATGTTCTCTTTTAGCATATCATAAAACCAATGTCATAGGTTAATTTTCACAAGGAGATATTCTCAAAGTCTAGTTCCCTTCCCTAAGCAACAAAATCATTACCCTCCATGGAAAATTGAGTTCTCTATGTCTAATAAGTAATATTTAATGAGTCATTTTATTTTTGGTATTTCTTACTTCATCATTTTGTGAATATTTTAGAGCCTGACCTAATGGGAATTCATCATGTCATTTGGAGTAAAAATGGCTAGTCCCATGGACCTACCAGATATGTTAGATCCTAGGAGAGCTTGGCCAAATGTGAAGTTACCATGTCATTTAGAGTTAGAAAGACTAGTCCCCTATACCTATTAGAGATGTCAGAGCCTAGGAGAGCATGACCCAATGGGAAGTCACCACATCATCTAGAGTTAGAAAGGCTAGTCCCCTAGACCTATCATAGATGCAAGCACCTAAGAGATCCCAACCCAATGGGAAATTACCACATCACTTGGAGTCAAAAAGGCTAGTCCCTCAGACCTATAAGAGATGTTAGAGCCTAGGAGATCCCAGCCTAATGGGGATTTGCCACATCATTTAGAGTCAAAAAGTCCAGTCCCCTAGACCTATCAGAGATGTTAGACCCTGAAAGAGCTCAGCTCGATTAGAATTTTCCAAACCATCTAGAGTGAAGATGAACTACTTTCCATTTGTGACTTTGGAAGCTCAAAATGAAGTATGAGTGGTTAATAAAGGCTAAATAAGGTGTGTCATGTGTCCCTAGGTGACACATCACTCAGTCTAGGGGAATAACATGGAGTATGGAACCATGGTTAGGTGTCAATAATTAATGGGATGACCAATAAATAGATGAAACACGTCAAAATATAAGAGTTGGGTGAGGGGACTCTAAAAGATATGACTAGTGCCTACCATGTTATGGGCATTAATAAAATGGGAAGCTAGAATTGATTGGATAGTTTTGGAAAAATCCCATTTGCATTGTTATATATGGCTAGCATTAGAGGATCATGGACTCCAAATTCAATTCTAAATTTAGAAATAAAGGGAGAAAATTCATCCACCAACTCAATTTCAAATTCATAACAAGTGAGCTGCCAAAACCCATTAATGCAAGAATATGTGTGCATATACTTATAAATCCCAAAGGAGACCCATTAATGGTTACCATTGTTTCTTTAGAATAAATCTTAGACTCATTTATTTCAAAGTTACATAGAACCCCTGTATCCCATGCCTTTGATGCTTAAGACTTCCAAATTTCCCCTATATCCTACTCCAATGGTCGTTACTTCCTCCAACCCAAAGGTCAATCCTAAGTAATGGAACACCACTTTCCCTACTATTTTAACTAGATACAAACACTAAAATGACATATTCAAAGTAACTGAATAGGTCCCTAGGGATTTTATTAACACTGAAAACCAATTGGCCAAATACAAGGACACCCTTTAGTCCTATAAAAGGTGGGGACTTCATAGAGTTTTGACCAAACCAAAGGTATTTCTCTATTTTGACCTAGTGGGTGACATCCTTCATAAGGATATCTGCATACAAGATGTTGTTAATGATTGGGCATGTTCACCCACCTCTTGGCACCAAATTGCCAATATATCTAGGAATGCCTTCAAGGCATACTACTCCTTCCTAATCTTTTTATTCTCATACGATGCAATGATAGTGTCGATATAGATGAATGACCACTAGATCTATGATGTCCTCCATGATTGGGTTGAGAACCTTAACTCCAAGTGGGTTGAAAAAGAAACTATCAATGTATACATAGTTCATTCCTTCTAAGAGGAGGTCTGATTAGGTATGATCCTACTGAATTGACTGTTTAGGGAATCAAATAGCCAACATGTCAACAAGTTATGGGTGTTCCTATTGTACATGATCCTTATTCGCTCCAACATCCCAAACATTGGAGGCCTAATCTACTTCAAGTTGGTACATAACATTATAGACAATCAAAATGGGCGTAACTTCTACATGATGAGTAACCTGCTCGATCCATCTATGGGATTCTCTCATTAAATCCATCAACTTTTCTTGTGTGGGTTCCCATTGGTCCAACTATACAACAAGCTCTATGGCCACAAATTCCACCAACATGTTTGGGATGTCTGTGATGACTTATACCTAGTGGTGTACTAGGCGATCAATAAAGCTCTAATTCCCTATCTCTCAAAGATAATTTTCCATCACAGCCATTAGGGACTAATGGCTATATAAAGATGACATAGTGGTTCAAGTTACAAGCTTCTTCTAAGACCCCCTATGATTATCATATTATGTGCCTAACCTCTTAACAAAGTAGGAGATCACCTATCAACTAGTGAATGACATCTTCAGCTTCTATGTACATGTTGGTATAAGGTGTACCCTCTACTCTTGATCACCATACATAGACACATCTACAGTAATTTCCCCTCTATAAAAAAGATGGTAGCTAGGAGAGACTCCTTTTTCCTTATAAAATTCAAGATTTGGTAGTGGGGCTCTTAAGGTGTGATTCAGTCCCATTTGGTACAATATTCAACTCAACTCAACTCAACATCAACTAAGACCATCAAGTCAAATATGATGATGATATCTATCTAAACATTAAAAATGATCAAGAAGTGTTATCCTAGATAGGAGTTAAGAGGAAGAAGAAAAATAAGAAGGCTTAGGTAGGCCCCTTGACAACCCCTCTAGTTCTTGTTCAATCCATGGAAAACCTGACTCCAACAACTTTGGCCATATCCTAAAGAATCTTGTAGGGAATCCTACCTCCTTTTCCTTGAGCTCCAGCCCTAGCTCCTACTCCACTTCTACCAGTGGCCTTGTCTCCTGAAGCTCCACCTTTACCTCTACCTCTTTAAATTGTTCCTCATATTCTACCTCCACCTCCTTTAGTGAATCCTAAATATCTACCTCTACCTCTTCTAGTATCACTATTGACCAGGCCCCAGTAGAACTGATCCCATATTACATGTTTAGTTAGGCCTCCCAAGTGCATCCCACTCAACCATCAGTGTTATAGCCTTTAAGATTTGATATGGTTAGCATTTTGAGACCAAATCCTAAATGAAACACCTAGTAAGCACCCATCCAAGTTCCCCTCCTCAATCCTCCATCTCTTCCCACTTCCCTTCCACCCCTTACTCCCATCGCATTTAAACTCCCTATTTTGGCACCCACTAGTTTACCTCCATCTACCCCTCTATTTCCCATCATTTCCCCTCCATATTTTGCCTAAGTACCCTTGGAATTAGTCCTTCTAAGCATCCTCAATTCCCCATTCCCTTTTACTCCACCCATCTCAAGCTTAGAGTCCTCTGGTGCTTCCCTCGGGCATGCCCTTAATAGAAGGTGTGACTACAACCTTTGGGAGCCTACCATTTTTAGCAAGAACCCTCTTGATCCCCACTAATGATATCCTGGTGCTCTCCTCTATGGAGCCAACTCCTCTACCATTAGCCCTTGAAGCCCTTGATATCATAGTTGGACTGTCTATTGCATCACCTAGAACTAACCTAGAAAAGAGGTCGAAGAAGAAACAAAAGGTAAAGCATCCTTTAGATCTATCCCAAAATCCTTCAATCCTATCTCCACCTCCTACATAGGTCTCAATTACTCCTCCAACCCCAATAGAAATATCCTAATTATTAGCTCATCTACCCCATCTCTCCCTTACCCCAGGCCCCACTAGCTTTACCTTCAACCAGCCTATCTTGTCCATATCATTCCATGATCCATTCATGTGGTAATCCCACCTCATGAAAACCTCATATAGTAATAATGGCAAGCTCAATTGTTCCCATGGTCTTCCCCTTTTGTTATCCCTCATTTCACCCCCATGCCCCCTACCTATGCTCATTTCCTCTTTCATTACTTCCACCTCATCCATCTCCCCTCCATCTCATGCCCTACCTTTCACCACCATTTTTGCCACACCTCCTATACCATCAGTAACCCAAAGAATGGTCATGTGGTCACATGCACCATAGATAGATGTCTAGGGAAAGCTAGATTTGTAGTGGATCTTTTATAAAGCCTCTAGGAGCATGAAGAGGATGCTCACTTAGAGATTCATCCAGGTGGGAAACTCAGTGATATTGTAGACCCATTAGGATATGTTTTCCTTCATGAAGGACCCACTATATATCCTTCAAGCTACCCATGACATGTCTAATAAACTCTTTGAGGACATGTAGATCCAAGTCTAGACTCTTGAGGCTCAGGTGAAGAGTATTTTTCCAATTAGATTAATTATACAAGTCAAGGACACCCTCCTATTACTTTTCACAATCCTTGGGAAAGTATTGGGGATTCATCTCAAGACTCATGTAATTATACAATATACACAGGCCTACCTGGGGAGGATCATAGAAATTGATGAGAAATATAAGAAGCTACAAGTAGTGGTCAATAAGGGAATGTTATCGAAGCTCAAAGTGATGACAACCTCAAATTTGGGGTTGCTCTAAACTTGTGCCAGGAACATAAGAGCAATGATTGAGGAGTGGCTAGCCTTGGCCTACATGGTAATATAACCCTTGGGACAGGGTGAGAAGAAGATACTGACCTACTTTTATGAGGTCAATATCTTTGTGTTATTCCACCTAGATTGCACTTTATCTGACGAAGGGGAATTTGGATTCCACCTATGTCAATTCTATTAGGTTATGAGGGATAAAGTGACCAAGGAGAACAAGGATGGAGCCTAGGAGGTGTTGGACCTATCAACTTAGTCCACTATGAGCATCAACTAGTATCAATAGTCCAAGACTTAATGGAATTAACTTTATAGATTTCACATAGACTAGTAAATGAGGCAAAGGTGATCTTCAAGGAGCCTCTAATGAACTTTTTCAAGCTAAACAAGGAGTTCAACCTCATGGCAACCATTCTATAATCTGGGGGTGCCTAGTTGAAGCAGTTGGGAGTCGGTCCCTCTTATCCACTTTGCATGTTTAGAATTGGTCCCCCACATATTTTTTGTAAATTTTTATAATTTCTTTTGGTTTAAATTTTGAAATACAGTTGTAACTGTAATGAGCAGCCATCATAGCCTAGGATGGGATCCTCATTATTTTTGGAGGTGAGCCTAAATCCTTATCTAATTATAGAAAAGTTGCATCGAATTTTAGGGCTTTAATTTTTTTTTTCAAAAGTGTTTTTGGATTATTGATAGGATTTCACCCGTGTTTCCTTCTTCACTCTAAATTGTAATAGTAGATTAGATCGATTCTTGTAACAATTTTTCACTCGTTTAAATGAATACAATACCTATTTATGCAAAAGGGGATTTTATGTATTCAATTTTGTTTCATCTTCATGTTTAAATGATCAGTATTGCTATGTTAATTGGATTAACACTTTGTCACTTTATGTATGTCATGATTATGATGTGCTTTGCTATTATATTCTTAGTGTGATTTCTTTCATTTCTATTTTGGTAAATGTTGATCAATTGTGTGTTTAGCTACAAATTTTCATATGGGGTTTATGTGTTTTCAACAATAATACTCTATTACTAATCTTCAATAGGAAGACATTGAAGGCATACTCCTAGTTCTTTCAGACTCTCCCCATTATATGTTCTTGGAGGTATAATTTTAGTGAAGCTCGATCTACAATGGTATAATTATGGCAGAGTCACTTCATTTAATGTCCATTGCATTGATTTCATATTATACTTGGAGGCATCATTTTATGCCTTACTCTTCCCTGTATGTTGTGTTTATTTAGTGGTTCTGGAGTGCCCCCCTTTTCTTATTGTGATTATAAATAACAAGCCCAACATTCAAATTATTCATAACTATATTTAACATGTGTAAAGCATAGTGTATTGAACTTATAGTGGTAATTTGGTAATAGTGCATCTCTTAGAGACTATTCAAGTAGACTTCATTTTTGAAGTCCAATACTGGCAATCATACCCTAGGTTAATCCTAGATCAGTCCTAAAATGGAGGATGAAAGTCCATAGTTGCATCCACCTTCCTTTTTTCAAGGAATGCCCAATCTCATGGGTGTCTCGTAGTAAGGAGAAGATTAGAGTGAACAATAGTAGATATTTCAACTATCCATTTTTTGTTGCATTGTCTATAATAGTGACATAAAGTATGGAATAAATATGTGTAGGTCCTTATAGTGAATCTTCACCCATATATCTTCTATGTCATTAGGTTCTACATCGAATGTTATTCACTTGACTTTCTCCTCACCCTTATACCTTAGACTCTTCATCTTTCCATGAACTAACATCGTCTCACATTGGATACCTTATAACTCCTTCATTGGCTGATTTCATTGTCATTTGACAACAATTATGAACAATTCTGATGTGCTCCCTTGGAAATATCAACTCTTTACACCTAAGTCATGTAATTTCAAACTTGGTTTTAGTTTCAACTTTCCTTTTTCTCGTGCAATACACCTTTAATGAATAATTCCTTCTACACCATATTACTTTTAGTCCTATAAGCTCCATTCCATTTATGCATGGAATTATTTATGTGCCTTACTTCTTGTATGTATTTTAACCTTATGTGCTTCACATTTATCTATATGTGCATTGATTACCTTAACTAAAAAAATTAATCCCTTCTTATTCTCCAAATCCTTGTGCAACTCTTAGCAACCTTCTTTCCCCATAAGTGGACACTTGTGTACTCTAGAATAGACTTCCAAAATACTACACCATGCATTTGTACACATCTAATGTTGGTTTATTTCTTTGACTAAATGAATTTTTTTTTGGTGATGAAATATTGCTAATTCCCCTAGGAAGATCTCTCATTAGGATCCATATGTAATTAAAATTTAAGCTCTCACTTTCAAGTAAGTTTGGACTAGTGGAACCACCATTATAATTAGATATATTGACCATTGCATTCCCTTACACCTGATTAAGAGCACTTGGTGATTACTCTTTCTCTAGACTCTCCTTGGGCCATAAACCATTTTCATCTGTGTAGCTTCATTATTCTGACTCTTCTTTTGATTTCTTAATCTTGTGGGTCAATTCTCAAATCTATTTGTCTACCTCCACCAAGTATGTTTAACACTTAAATTGTGTGCATCACATGGATTCCTCCTTGCACAGTCTTATCTTCTTCTTCTTTCCCTTGTGGGTATGTGCCCACCTCCATTTAATCTTGTGGGTGACCACCAGCATATTTTTCTCATGGGTATACACCCACTCACATCCGTCCACCTCCATCAAAAACTATTCATATCTTTTTCTTCCTTTATTTTGTGTGCCTTTTGCTTCTCTTCTATTATGTGCATCTTCTTCCTTCTATTGCCTATGGTAGGTAAGAATTCTCATGAACTATTATTCCATGTGTTTTTCCTAGGTTATGTCTATGAATTTATTTTGATGCATTTATATTTATATATTATCTCTCTCTCAATGACATTATTAGAATTCAAGTCTCTATGGGGTCCATCAACTCCCAAATTTTATACTTATTCTATTTTTGGACACTCTATTCTATACACTCAGACTGATATCTCCTTCAGTCTCACTTCCTAGTCAATTTTATATTGATGGCCTCCTACCTTGATCCCAATTGATAATGGATTTTCTTATTTTTGCATAATAAAAATTGTTCTCTTTTTATCAGCTTCAATCTAATTTTTGTTAACCTTGTCTGATACCTCCACTATGTTATCTGCAAACAACATTAAATCTTTGTTAGTTGTGAGCTAGATTTTCTCCTCTCTCCATGAATATTATCATATTCCTTTATGGCTAGCACTATAATTTTTTCACATTCCCCTATGATAATTCTTACGTGTGCCATCATAATTAAATTTATGTGCACTACCATAACCTCATTTGTGTGCACATATTCTCTTTGATGTAAAAATACCTTTGTGTGATCCAACTAGTTCTTCTTATCTTCTCTCTAGCTCTTCTCCTTTCATGAATCTCTCCTTGGCATGATGCTCTATTATCTTAAGGATGACTAATTTTTAGCTACACACTGATACTTATTCAACTTCTTCCCTTTAGGATTTAATAAAATTCCTCGTGAAAATATACTTGGGATATTTTCCCTCTCTTTCATATTTGTGATTTACAAAGGGAAAATACCTTATGTTGGATCTCCCTCCATATCCTCTATTTCCTTTAGTACACCTTTGGGCATATGCACCTCACTCTCACTTATATTTCACTCAATATATCTTATTTTTTCTCTAAAAAACTCTACTCTTTTTAAAACATCTCTCACTACTCTTTCCTTTGGTACTTCTTTCAATGTAGTTTCACGTAGTTGAAGGTCCTCTAGAGCCTCTTCTTCCTTGGGATATTTTTCCTCTATCTCTAGGTTTAAGGCTAACCTCTATCCATCAAGCACTGCTACATATGGATATTTTATCCAATATTCTTCTCAATTTTTATTGTACAACAATCCACAATCTTCTATGGATCTAGTTTTCTTAGCCCTTCCTTTGATGCATCCTCCATGTCATGCACAAGAACATGTGTGTTCTCTTCAAGGTTATTCTTATGCATCTATGTATTTGTGTAGGTTGTCCCTAAAGCTTAATCATCTTCCTAGTATTTTAATAGCTTGAATGATATCCACCTTGCCTTTACATGTTTCTCTCTACTATAACCAAGTTTCTTCTTAGATTCAATATTTTATTTTTTCTTTTGTGAAACAACCTTATTCACCTTTATTGCTTGTGTATCTTTCTCCTCAATGCCTTATTCTTCCATATTTTCATGGGGCTCTTCTATATTTTTATGGGGCTTCTTCTAACATCTGTGTTTCTCACATGATATATCCTCCCACATGTTTCCTTCATAGAAATCCTTTACTCTTCACTTTGGAAATAAAACTTTCAAAGTTCTTGCCCATGACATTCAAGTCCTCTTCTCCATTTGAGCTAACATTAGATGTGCTACTTAGTTTAGTAGCTTTGAAATTATATTTTCATAACTATACACCATCTTTTTGACTTTCCATATCCTTCTCTCTTAGAGGTTTCTCCATCCTTCTATTGTATTATCACACAACCTTCTCTATGCATATTCCACCTTCATGGAGTCCTCTACACACTTCAATGCGAAATAGCATTCAACATAGAATACCCACTCCATATTTTAATCAAGGCCTTATTTTATAGAGATCCTTTTCACATGAAATTCATTTTGAGTCTCCATGTACCTTAGAACATTTTCAAGATCTTTCCTCCCATATGCCTCTCCCTGATTCTCTATGAGATCCTTATTCTCAGTCATTTTTATTTCTACCTACACTACCCTTTCCTATATAACTTGTAACATGGATACTATATCCTCCATATTTATTGATATCTATGACTTCATGTTGAGTCTCATCCTAGATTTTTGTTAAGACATCTTATGCACTCCTCATTCTACTCACATCTATACTTGATGGAGAACAACACACCTTCTACCAAATAAACTGATTAGAAGATGCTTATTAACCTCTATACTATCTCACATTTATTTATTTTTCTATGTTGCATTCGACTATCTCACTTTTGTTGATATGTAAATATTTTATCCTATTTTTCATTGCAAAGACTACTTCACAGTTGATGATCAGTCAATGCTCACACAACACTCATATCGGTTACTTTCAACCTCACAACTTCTTTCACTACTTATTATTATTTTGTTCATTGTAATATTGTGTAAGCATTCTAGACTTAAGAACCATTATTACAAATTTATCGTATGCAATCCTAATTATCTCTCTCAGATACATGTTTTATTTGTTTATTTTATACCCACTTGTTCTCTAACCACCTTCCTCATAGTGGACAATGATTCGCTATCTGCCTCACCTTTTTTGATCATATAGCATTCATTTCACTAGATCATATCTCATTTATAGGTTCATCTTTTCTTTGTGCATCTTTTAGGTTTAGTGGCCTTGTTATGATACTAATTAGTGAAGTTGTAATAAATGATCCCATTAAAGGGATGTAGTGACCACATGGTTCTCAAAGTTGATCATAGTGGATCATGCTAATAAATCATTTATTTTATTAATTTCATAATTGTACATGATATTATAAACTTCATAATTATACATTGAGCACTTAGCTCTCCTTATTCTAGTCCTCAGACATGGATTTATCTTATTATTCACTCTCTACTATGGTTGTTATGACTGCCATTTTGTCAATATTATGTGCATTCATTTTTCATACAAAGTTCCCATTCCCTTTAAGGGATGACTCTAAAACATTCTTCTCTTTGGCTTTTGAGTGTTACAAATGCTAGTGCAAGACCCTCTATTAGGATTTAGTCTAATAATGATTTATAAAAATTGAAATCAAAACTAAAAGAGTACAAAAAGGAAAAAAAATACCTAAATGGATAGCAAATCACAAATCAGAAAAGAGATTTTATAACTGGGAAAAACTGTCAAATGGTAATAAAAAAACTCCATAATCTAGTATTAATAAGCTTTCAATAATGAAATCTAAGTACGTTAGCATGTATAATCTTATAATAAGAATATTTTTAGACCAAAAGAGCATCAATAATGTAAGATTAAGACTTAGAATAACAAGAATGAGTTATGTGTTGAGATTTTGATGGATTGAAAGAGGTAAAATCTTAATATAGAGTTAAGAGATAAGAGGAGTTATATATAAAATCTTAGGCATGAGTGACATGTGGTCATAATGCTCTTACAAGTGGAGAGGATGTGTGTGCCATGTAAGGGGAGAAGAGTTATATGCAAGTAATTCTAAATCTAACAAGTGGACTAAATAGGTGAGTAACACCTCATAAAAGTAAGAATAAAGTGTATTTATAAATATGTTAAATATACACATAAATAAGACTTAGGATAAAGTTAAAAACCTATAAGAAGGATATCAATTAAGTTTAATTCTCCAACACTCCCCCTTAAACTTAAATTTGGGTTATAAAAGGAGAAAAAATTTACAAATAATAAATGAGTTGAATTTATAATGATCTCCCCCTTAATAAAAACTTCCTTCAAGAGGAATTACAATAGTTTAGACAAAAAGTTAAAAAAGGTGCCACCAAAATTTTTAAGGAAGAAAGTGTGATCATGAAAAATCTTCAAGAATCCTTTTCAGATAATGTGGTCAATCTACAATGGAATAAAGACTAACAAAGGGAGATGTGATCCATGAAACCCTACAAAATAAACAACCTAACACCAATATTTCAAATTAAATAACCAATATGAAAAATATGATCTACATACATAATATAAAGAAGTAGATGTACAACTAGGTAATTTTGAGCCAAGACAACTTCCATTATAAAGTACATATATCTACATAAAAAAATTAGTCAAAATCATATTTCCTTTGTAATAAAAAATAATGGATACAAAAAGATATTTAGATAATAAAAATAGAGACAAAGAAGACATGTCACTTGTAAAATGTTGGGGCCCTATTTCAACTAAGTATAGATCTGTGATAGCACTTCAGACACCTCATAATGAGGCAATCATTTGGGATGATTGTTATTTTGATATATTTTGTGCCATATAGAAGAATCAACACACACCTTGCACTAGCTGGCAGATGGCTAACCAATTAAATTATTTCTTGGCCATCTTTAAGGACTGACTACACATGGTGATTGAAGCATGAAGGGCACAAGGTAATGGATCTGGTGGTATGATTGTCAAATCTCTAGCTTGATACCTGATGTGCATAACTCCACTCTAGTAGAAAGAGATCTTGTAGCCTACAAATACAAGCTCAAACTAGTGATGCAATGATGTGATTTATTGTAGAAAAGCTCTGGAGAAATTAGTTCTAAAAATAATGGCTACCATTAGTATTAGGAATAGCTTGAATGTCATTAAGGCATAGATTGTAGAATCCCAAACTCGCATGTGAGCCTCTGGGTAGTTGAGTAGCTTAGTAAAGTATATACTCTATTTTTAGTCTAATGTACTCTATTTTAATTAGACTTTGATTAATGAAGAAGGACATTGTATATAATTGAGATCAATCTGGTTATGTATCTGGTTAATGTCCTTTGAATGCATAATTAATGTGATAGTGATAATGGTATAATTTAAATATATTAATATTATGTTTAAGCAAAGTTCTAGTCTAGGTCAATCATGGAATCTATGTGCTAGTGACGATGTTAGCATAATCAGTGAAATAGCCTGAGTATAAGAAGAGTCATGTTCCCAAACATTGATACCCTTACTAAGAAGTGTTATCCAAAACATGAACACTTGATCTAAAGCATTCCCTTAACCCCCCAAAGTGCCTGAATGATGTTAATATTAGTGAAACAAAGGTTTACACCCTTGAGATGATATAACCAACACGATATAGGATTGCACTCATATGACCAAAACTAGTCACCCAAAATAGGCTTATGCCTATTAACCATTAGGCTTAGCCTAGATAAGACTTGTGCCAATGAATATACCAAAAGCCTATGTTGAAATCACCAAGCCTTATAAGGTAAAATGTGTACCATGCCACAACTAGCCCAATATGGCCTCTAGTTCTTTCTATGTTGCACTTCAAGTGAGTGTATAAGGCTTGCATTTTGTGTGAATTGATATCAGTGTAGTCAAGTGATAAATGTTGAGCACTATGGGAATATATTACATTTGTGCCTAGTTGTAATAAGTCAAGAACTAACTCAGACAGCTGAATAAGTTCCTAATTTATTATAATATGAATTGACCCCAATTATATACAAAATTTTGGTTCTATTACCAGGATCTATGTTGAATTTGGTTGCTGCAATGGTGCAAAAAAAAATGCTTTGACTCTCCCTCAAGAACATCGAGTGTTGGCTACAATAGTTAGAAGATAACTTTTCACTGAAGCATCCATCTTGTAGAGGAAAAAAGTTGAGGAAGTGGGTTTATAATAACTTGTATGATGTTTTGTATGAGGTCTTCTTCTATGAACTACCTAAGTATGTTTACTGATGGTTGCCTACCTATGCGACCCATAAAAGATGAAGCTAGGGATAGCACCTTGAGTGGATGAAATAATGATTAGAGAAGCTTCAAACCTTAGATGCCACTTGGACTAGAGATATAGACAAATGGTGAAAAGGAGCATTGAATAGTTACATGCTTGAGTTCACTGTATCAACATAATCCTACCCTGAAGAAGCTGAGTATTAGTTCTTGTGTAGACTTAGAGGCACATTTGTGAAACAGTTAGGCATATAACTCAAGAAAAATAATGGTGGATTATGGATTTGAAACTATAAGAATGGAAGGATAAAGTCCTTTCATGTATGAATAATGCAATAAGGAAGAAAGGAATTTGTAAGTGAAGTGTAATGGAAGGGGATGAGTAGATTGACACATGAGAGCTCAAGAGATAGACTTATAACGAAAGAAGGCATAGGTTGATGGAAGATCTAGAACCTAGAAGTGTTGAGAGAAACTGTAGCAAATAATAAGGGCATGGGGAAGGATCTCTTGAATTACATAAGTATGAAGAGGAAAGAAACAGTGAAGCCATAGATCAAGTTCAAAATTTGAAAAGTGTAGAATGCATTGGGTCCCTACATAATTTGGTAAATGAATATACATCAGAAGTGCCTACCCCCTTTGAAATTGTGGCACAAGCTCATGTGTTGGATCCCCCACATAAAGAAAGAAGAGCGATAACTAACCTTATGGTCAACATAGGCTTTAGCCATATTGTATATTTGGAGTATAATTTTGTAATTGAATAAGTTATTCCTTACATCATTGGGTGCTAGTTCACCAAAATAGAACATGAGTGCAAACATACCAACTCAGTCAATGTTATTTTTGAATATTGGTTAATAGCTTGTAGGAAGTGGCCCAACACCACAAGTGAGTAGTAAAGTACCATCATCATCTATGATGCTAGCAACAATAATGGGACTAGCACCTAACCCAGTGATTGGAGGCATTGGAAGACCACCACAAAGATAATTACCAGGGGGATAAGCAACTTAGATGTTATTTTCACCTCATAATAGATCTATTATGAGATGGTTATGCACATACTAGAGTATCATAGCATGGAAAATGCCATAGAGCATTTGCTAAAGTGTGAACTATAATGGCATGCTTAGGACATAACCCAATTGGAGTATAAGGAAACCTAGTTCATGATAACTCTACTTGATTGTGCCCATACCTAGTATAAGAAATTTAACCCTAAAAATGATATGGTTGACTATGACACCTTGAACGAAGCATTCCTAAAGGAATTTGACATACCATAGTTTGAACAACAAATCATCATCACACTCAAGGAGATTAACCAAGGATTCTTTGAGAAAGTGTACTTGTATGATGCAAGGTTTAAGACTCTCCTTTATAAGCTTCTTTATAACATTCACCCCTCCTAACATGTGCAATGGTTTATTAGAGGATTGCTAGTACCATTAAAAAGAGCACTTTATATAAATACATTCACATACCCTCATGAAGTGATTGAAGCTACGCTAAGATCTGAGGCAGTTAGAAGCATCGACATTGGGATTTGCCCATTCATAGAGGCATAAATTATATCCATGGCTAGCCAACTCCAAAATATTAACATTATTTCATTGCAAGATGCTTGAAGTGGGTTATGGTGTACCAATTGAAAAATGGAAGGTCATAATAGGAATAACTACCCTCAAAGGAATGTGTGCACATTGCTTATAAGCTATGAGGTCTATCATAATGTGCATGATGTTCATAACTATCCTTTGTTTTTAATGTGCTAGTCAAGTTAAAACAACCATCTATTATCAGTTGTGTGATGCCTACACTCATACCACAGTTAATTATCAAATTATTGATAAGATATATGAGAACATGGAAAGAGTTGCATGACAAGTTAGAGGGCAAGCTAATCAATTCAATGAAGGCTACATCCAACATAATGCACGATATGGGATGAAACAAGGCACCTGAGGGTGAGGTGGAAGATGTGGTGGTAGAAGGTTCCCACCCTACTCATGTTATAAGTGTGGTTCCATAGAACACTATCAATGTAACTTCCCTACACATCCTACATGCGGTTATTGTCAAGGAACCCATAAAGTTAAGGAATGCACCAAATTATATAAAAAGTTGACCCAAGGTAGGCCTAACATAGATAAGGGCATATGAATGATTAGGCATGACCCAAAAGTAGATAAATATACTTTCAAGGTATGTCTGACCAGCATAAAGACAATCAAAGTACATGTAATTACTTGTAGTGGATTCACAACTAAGCCACTAGTTATGCCAATGCCTAAGTTGTGCCTAGAATATGGGGAACATAATCATACTGATCACATCACATGGACTAAACCTAAAGGTATGCCTTACCTAAACCACGTATGCCAAAAATATGTATTATAGTAGGCAATGAGCATCATTCAAAACCTACAATGAGAGATCCACTGGTGTAAGACCTATAAGTGTAGGCTACTACCTCCCAAAAAATTAAGATAGCTAGGAGGTTGAGATACAAGAGCTAATAAAAATCATGTGCCTCTTATAGATAGAAGGTATGTTTCCCCTATTGAATAATTTAATCTCAGAGTATGCAATAAAAAATCCAATTGAAGTAATTATGCCACACATGGAATGAGCATGAGAAGTAAGGCACACATAGAATGTGTAGTATGATCAAGAAATCCTTGTGAATGCCACCATTGATAGATGATTTGTATGTGAGGTCCTTATGGACACAGGCATCGAGGTCAATATTTTAACCAAGAACACATGGAAAAATATCAGTAGGCCAACTTTGAGGGCCTTTCCCCATGAGCATTTTATGGCCAACAAGACCTAAATACAAGTAATCAAAATTTTGAAGAGCATCATTGTAGATATCATGGGTGTTAATTTATACACTAACTTCGAGGTGATCGAGTTGGTAGAATAAGATACTTATCTAGCACTCTTGGGAAGAGCATGGTCCTATGAAACTAATGTAGATATGAGATTCAAGGGGCATTATATGACCTTTGAAAATGGAAAGGAGAGGGTAGTGATCCCCTCTCAAGTGACTAAGGATCCCCTATGTAGAAATTGTTGATATTGAAGATGAGATTAACCATATATATAACATCATGATGCAAGGTGATGAGACTCTCAACCCCAATGATAAAGGAGTGTTTTTTAGGGAAGATGGATAGTTATCTTCAGACACCACCTATGTTACTTATGACTAATGGGTCAAAGAAGCTTATGAAACCACTTGTCAGAGATGACACTTAGTACACATGAAGGCAACAAAACCTATAAGGACTGGCTGAGTTTAGATTGATTGCACTTCAAAAATATGGGTCCCTTACATTAAGAATAAGGGAAAGAAAGTGTTTTTCCCAAGTAAAGGTAAACTTTTGGTGCTCTTAAGATATAAGGGGAGCAATCCTATGGAAGAGTATGTTCATGACCTCAAATCATGCATCCCAAAGTATATAGATAGAATGGGTGCACCAGTGTATACTTTAAAGAGCACTGCCACTCATTGGTGGATAGTATAAAGGACTAGTTTTATAACTTGGAAAGATGTGAAAGCATCTATATGCACTAAATTTTAGAAAAGTAACGAGGACCTAAACATCTCTACTTACTCCAGCAATTCTGACCCTGTAGCACATGTGCACTTATGCAAAGATTATCTGCAACGAAAACACCCAAGGAAACTAATGGCTACATGCCTTCTACAGAACCTTAAAGGCATGGGTGAGAGAATGGTACGTTGTCAATGAGATGCACCATAAGATAGAAAATTGGGATGTACTTAAGGAGCAGTTTGTGGACACCTTCTCCTTTTCTTCATAAAACCTAGAATTGATCGAGACACTACAAGTAATTCAAAGGGTAGTGTTTGAGGACACTACAATCCTAGAGGAGTGCCTAAAATATATATTCAGGGAGAAAGGGTTGGTGCTACCAACTTTTTTTGAAGATCAAGTGATCAATAGTGACTTGAGTGATGAAGATAATAATATCTGGAAGGTCTACAACTAGATAGCCTTGATCTTAAAAAATAATTTAGTACACCAAGTGGAGGATAACACCCCTGACAAAGAAGACCCTATTCATCTTTGCATAAAAATAACTAAGGGAAGTAGACAAGTCAAGGACTACCATCAAGAGAGGAATGAGCCATACCACACATCACTCAAAACTACCAAGGTAGACATCAACTTAGAAGGGGAACTAAAGATGGTTATTTTGGGCACATATTGGTCTAATGCAGAGCTAGCACAAATTGTGGATCTCCTAAAGGAGTTCTAATAATTTCTCCCTTAGAATTATCAAGATATGAAAGGTACCCACCCATCCCTTAGGAAGGTGAGCATTAATCTTATGGATAGTGAAAAACCTATCAAGAAGTGCCCCTATAGATGAAATCCAATCTTCATGCCAAGGTCAAAATAGAGATTGATGATATACTAGTCGTAGGTGTCATCTACCCTATGCAAGAATATGAATGGTTAAGCCCCATGGTTATTATCATTAAGAAGGATGGTAAAATTCATATTTGCATTGGTTATAGACTATTGAATGTTGCCTACATCACTGACCCCTTCCCAACTCCATTCACTGATGAAGTAATAGATGGTATTGCAGGTTGTGAGATACATACTTTCACTGATGGGTTCTTAGGATACCATCATGTCTAGATTGAGGAAGAGGATAATCCCAAAACAAAATTTACAATATAAGGGGTTGTTTTGCATACAACATGATTCCCTTTGGATTCAAGAATACAATATCATGTTCTCTAGAGTAGTAATCACTATATTTAAGGATTTCATTCACAACTTCCTCCAAGTATACTTAGACAAATGGACCATGTATGGGATAGTAAAAGACCATTATGACAACCTATGCCTAATGTTTGAGAGGTTCATATATTTTTAGATATCCTTGAATCTTAATAAGTGCATCTTCATGACACCATTTGGCACTTTTCTCAGGCACATCATCTGCAAAAATGGTCTACTCATTGATCCCATAAAGATTACAATAATCATTCAACTCTAGACCCCATCAACATAGAAAGACATTTACACATTTCTTGGCCATTATGATTATGATAGAAAATTTATGAGCTATGCAAATATTTTGGTGATACTAGAGGATATCTTGCACAAGAATGACCCATTCTACTAGGGTGCAATAAAAGAAGATCCCTTTGAAACTCTGAAGTTCAAGTTAGCTAGCTTGCCTATTTTATAATTTCCTAACTAGATGACTCCATTACACATCCATGTTGATGCATATAGATCTATAATTGATGTCATTTTGGTATAATCTGGTGGAGGTAAAATGGATCATCCCATCTCCTTCACTAGTAAAAATTTGACAAAAGTAGAGTAGAACTATACCACCATTGAGCATGAGGCACTAGCCATGGTCTATGCCCTACAAAAATTTAGGCAATACTTTTTTGGGAACCCCATTCATAGTCTTCACCAATCATGAAGAGATTAATTACCTTGTGAATAATCCCATTCTCCACAATCACATTATATATGGATAGTTCTATTTCAAAAATTCTAGTTTTCAGTTATCATGAAGCTTGGAAAATAGCACTCAAGACCAAACCATTTATCTACATTTACTCTGGTGATCTAGTAGTGCCTATTGAGTATGACATGTCAAATTCACAACTTTATAGGTTCTAGTGCATCCCTAAGGACTTGGTAGAGATAGTCAATTTTCTAACATCTGGATCTACGTCCCAAACTATGACAACCAAAGAGAAGAAATAGCTCATAGTTTGTGTCACCCCCTTTCATCTCATTAGTGGGGAAATGTATAAATTAAGTCAAGATTAAATTATGCATTGATGTGGCTTAGAACATGAAAGGGAATCTATCTTACAAGAGGCACATGAGGGGATATCAGGAGTCTATTGTGTTGAAGATGTTATGGCATGCAAGGTGCTACAATCAGGCTTGTGGTGGCCAAGTCTATTTCAAGATGAAAAAGATTACACCAAGGCATATGACACCTAGCAGTGCATAAGGAAGCCCAACCACTGTGATGTGATTCCTCTCATCCCCATTTTTTCCTAGGAACCATTTGAAAAATGGGTCATTGATTTTGTCAGGTTGATCACTCCTGCATCAAGGTGTATAGGCACAAGATATATTTTAGTGATCACTAATTATTTCACCAAGTGGGCCAAGGTAGTGCTAACCAAAAACTACATATCCTCCATCATCATGAGGTTTATATGGGAGAAAATCATAATTCGCTATGGGTGCCCACTTAGTCTGACTAGTGATAAAGACACACACTTCCTTAATTAAATTATGCAAATCTTGTTGACCGAATACATGATGGGACACCATAAGATAACTCCCTATCATCCCCAATTAAATGGCACAATTGAGGTGTTTAATAAGATATTTGGGATATGCCTCACAAAGATATGTGATGTTGATCATAAAGATTGGGATGATCGAGTGTCAGTAGTATTACGGGCCTACCAAATAACATATACGCACCTAAATAAGCCTATACCATTTCAATTGGTGTTTGGCATAGAGGTAGTTTACTAATGGAGTTCATGGTGCC
Organism: Torreya grandis; assembly: GCA_037957365.1. Lineage (NCBI taxonomy): Eukaryota > Viridiplantae > Streptophyta > Pinopsida > Cupressales > Taxaceae > Torreya > Torreya grandis. The sequence continues at coordinate 459,899 of JARHVA010006638.1, forward strand.
CTCATTATGCATTATGCATATTTCTCATTTAGATGACCAAGAATCATTGAGTGCACAGATGGAAGACTTAGAGCCCTTGGATGAGGTGTGCACCTAAGTAAAATGGAGTCAACAAATAGAGAAGGTATGCCAAAAGTTGTGGCATGACAAGGATATAAATTGAAAGGTGATTATTAAAGGATTATTAGTATTACTTTATGACTCTAAGTACTTGAAGCACCTAGACAACCTATAAATTAGGTGGATGGACCCTTATGTTATCCATAACATATTATAGATAGGCGAATGCAAGTTGCACATGTTATCAAGTGAAATGCTCCATGTGCATTTTAATGATAAATGACTGAAGCCCTATATGTAATTGAATGTCACTTGTGCCCTCTAACACTAACTTCTTGATCATAAGTTGGTTATGTTGTGCTAACTAAAATAAAGTTTGGCACAAGCCAAACATTTCCTTATGTTTTATGTTATGTTGGTGATGAGTGAATAAGCAAGGCCCATAGGAGAGTTATTTTGGTGATTCCATGCATAAATCCAATCAGACGAGTCTAGCATGGGTTCTTTCTAAGTGTCTGAGGCTAGACACCTAAGTTTTAATGTGTGTGAAGTTTGCCAGACTTGGAAAACTATGAGTACCAAGTGAACAAAGGGAGGCACACAAAATGTTAGTGTGCAATGAAGAAATTAGAGGCACATAATATGGTCATGCACAATAGATCAAAAGAGGAAAAATAAGTGTTAGAGGACCAATTCAAGGGATTTGTATGGGGTAGGGGAGGCCAAAGCAAGAGATGAAAGTGCAAAAAAATGACCAAAAAATGGAAACACGCTTGACAAGAAGTACAATAGAAAAAGGATATGGAATTGAGGAGGCTAAATCATGCACATGTGAAGCAATATGCCTAGATTTCCATAAGAAGGGTGAAGATCATGCCAAGGTGAATAAAATGCATGAGTAAAATTATCTAGACAAGCTAGCATTCACCCAATAGTAGGTGGGAAGTGACTATTTGAAAACACTTGTCAGTTCACCAAAAACATCATTAAGAGAATTTAATGTGGTGATGGTGGAGGCACAAAGATCTATAATAAATGAGAATGTGATGGCATATTTTCATAGATTTCATGGGTTTTAGTGGATTTCAAGAAACCCATGTGCCATCACACCATTACTCACCTACAATAAAGAGGGTAGATGAAGTTAAGGTATAAAGAGGCTAATGGTGCACTGGTTTACGTTACAAACCTTAAGCTAATTTGAACCCAAAATGTGAATCAAAATTAGATTCAAACCAGAATTGAAGTGATAAAATGTGACCAAAGTGAAACCTTGAGCACCCATAACCACCAAATGAGAATGAGTGAATAAGGAATGAGATTGCATTTTGTTTGAGCTTGAAATAGAGGCATGTGGAGAAATAATTACCAAAAAACAAGGGAGGAGAAAGTCTAAGTGACCATGAGGCTAACATTAATGGTGAATGAATCTTGAGAGCCAAAGTCATATTCATAGACCCTATGACTATGAAGAAGCACCAAAAAAAATATAGGCTTTAGCAAGATCAATAGACTGCACTTCAACATTAGTCAGTTTTGAATGGGGAAGAAATGAATGACTTTCGGTCGACCATAAGTATAGAAGGACACCAATAAAGCATAGATAATAGAAGAGATATCCACTATGAATAAAAAGGTGCAATCATTTGAAGGAGTGAGAATCATTGAGGTTGACTTTGAGGTGCTCACCAAAATGTCATTTAGGGAAATGCAGTTTCCCCTAAAGGTCTTAGTAGGGGAGACTTGGGTGTCTTTCATGCACACCTAAAGGTTAAAAGAGTAAAACCACTACATGTTGAGCAATGTACATGGGCTCAACATAGACTAGGTGGTTGATACAGGAGCAAAGATAGAGGTAGGCATGGTGTTATTTGTTTTCTCTATTTGAGATAAGCTTGTGACCACCAACGCAATCTAACTATATGAGTTACCATGTTTTGGTAAGCTAGAGGAACTCATGCAGTTCCTCCTCTTGTGCATCTATGAAGATCACTTATACTTTTTATGGAGGTGTGTGTGGATATTAGAGCATCTCATCAGTAGAATCATCAAGTTCCTAGACTTAGGCATAGACATCCACCTGATGATGGTGGATGATGTATAAGTAGAAAGGGTTACAAAACTCCTTGGTTATTACAAGGTAGGGTTCACATTTTCAATAAAAGACTTAAAAGACCCTGGCATGAGTGCCACAACATGCCTCATGAGTTCCAAAATTTATCCCGATGGAAGATGGATAGACATCAATAAGGCCTACTTGTGCATCACCCATCACATGGCGTAAGGGGTCAAATTCAATATTGTTAAATTCATTGTTGAAGAGATGGTGAAGAACACACTTTACTGTCACAAGACATGAAAGACCTTCATATGGGGGTCAATGTTGATATTAATAGTCATGAAGGAGATTGACATGCTTGATGGCAATTAAGACAATCTTTGGGTCTTCTTGGTGCACAAAGACTCCCCTGTGTTGAAATACCAGGACTTCAGTTGCATGCCTTCCTTCTCCCAAAAATATAAGACATGAGTAATGGGGTGGTGTGCTCAGTACATTGAGATGTTTATGATAGAATGGTGCATCCCATAGGATCTCCCATAGTACATGTTTGGGATGGTAACCTTCATCATCATGTAAAATTTTTGTGTAGTGCACTTGGCACTCACAGACAGTAACCTATCCAGTTGGATAAAACTCCCTTACACATTTTCTACAAAATATTTTAGGGAGGCACTAATGCATAGTATCTAGACATCATGATGAAATTTATAAACTTGGAAAGGAGCAGGTTGAGGTACCTTTATGTGTGCCTGAGAGGAAAAGCAATAAAGGATGAGGAGGATAAATCCAACTGAATGGATTTCCATCCCTTTCAGAGGGTAATCATCACAGGAAATATCTATAATTTATATTATGAGATGAAGCCATGAAAGAAGGATGTAACCCCTAAAAAAGATGATGATCTCCCCCTCCAGATTGGTAATGAAGGAAAGATAGTGATAGTATGCAATATAAGTCTCCCCAAAAAAATGAGGAGAGACACTTAAAGAAATTCAAGAGTGCATCAGGTTAAGGGTCACCTCCAGTGAAGAAGCAACCCCTTTAACTCCAAAGAATCATGTGACCTTCACACCAGAAACTACTTCATCCAGTAAGAAGTAGAAAAAGAAGAAGTTTAAGGGACCCATTGTGATGCTGACAATAACGCTAGCAAAAATGGAGGTGGAAGAGGCTTGCGTGCAAGGAAAGGAGGAAGAGATGGAGGAAGAGGTAGAAGAATAAGGAACCAAAGTTTACATTATACAAGAAGTGGGAGAGGAGCCCAGCACTGAGGAAGATCAGGAAGCCCTTCAAGGTGACACTACCATTGCACTTGAAGAGATAAGGAAGTTGACCAATGCCTCATTCAAATATCCTTACACACAATCTCTAAAAACTAATGAGGAGAAGAGAAAGGTGTGGAGGAAACTAGGAATGAGCGAGGTAAAGATTCAAAAAGCACTAGCATCAGAGTAGAAGAGGAAGGCTATGAAGGAAATGGGCATGACTCAAGAAGAAATTGAGAAGGCTAAGGCTGAAGAAAAGAAGGATGCAGAAGATAAAGTCAAGAAAGAGAAGAAAAAGGAGGTTCTCGCAAGCATAGAACCAACTATAGAAGTAGTAGAGAAAGAACCTAGAACCCCCACTATCTAAGCAAACCAAGATGCACAACAAGTGTACCCAAGTAGTGAAGGGGTGCCTGAATAAAAGGAATGAGATGCTAGCATTTTGGAAAAATAACAAATAGAGAGCATCAATGAACTCTAGAAAAAATAGGAGGAAGGTAAAGCTAGTGCTAAGGAAGTACAACTAGAGGATAGCATTGAGAAACCCCAAGAAGAAATAGACAAAGGGGACAATTCTGAAGAAGAACCCCTTTAGGAATAAGAAAAATACACCTCTAAGAAAAGTGCCAACGAAAGCAGTAACACCGATGAAGAGGAAGAATAGTAAACAAAGTTGGTTGTCACTGAGTAATAAGGTATGGAGTTGAGTATAAGGTAAAAAGTGTAAAAGGGGTAGATGAAGGATGATTTTTACATGTTTAAATATATGTCCCCTAAATCTACCATAGATAGGATGAACAAACTTGCATTTGCATTTGGTAGTTATATGGACGAGCCTCACTTTGAAGCACCTCAAAAGGCAGTATTGGGTGATGAAGAATATAGGGAAGGGCATGACTCCCTTATCATCAACCCACACACCATGAACCCATTTAGGTCTACAAATGCACTCATCCAAATTGCCATTGAAGTCATGCGAAATAACATCATCAATGATGGTAGAATTAAAAAATGGAAAAAATATTTGTAAGGATGCTAAAGATGAAGTGCAAGCCATGAAGTTCAAGATGCAAAAAATTTTCCAGCTTATATAAATATCTGAACCATCCCTTTTGGTCAGCGTTGATACATCGAACCTCTTAGAGTTGACAAAGTATGTGTGCTAATGGAGCAGATGCTCTTGAGGATGAAACTAGAGCCATTGTAGGAAGAATAAAAAGACTCGTGTGTCATACTATAGAAAGAGCTAGCTATCAAGCTCAAAGAGGTAGAGGACCTCTTCACAAAGATACAATAAATTCAAGATGCAATAAATGCCATCTTCATGAACTTTTTCAACTAAGTGTATATCATAGACGCATGTCTCAAGTAGGCAAAGGAGGATAAGGAAGAGCTAATGGTGCAGGTCTACTCTACAAGTAGGGAAGAGCACACATAGATAATGGGTAGGGTCAATGTGATGAGCACACAAATAAAGGAACAGGAGTAAAACCTATAAGAACTCTTCCACACCTTGCAAACAAAGTCCTATGAATAAGGAGCAATATTTGATGGAAGAGTGACAAAAGCTAAGGAAAATCATGTGTTTTTATAAAAATAACTAGAGAAGACAGATGTGCTCATACTTAGCACTACCTCCATGGAGATAGATAGTACCACTAAAAAAATCAAGCTCACTATCAAGGGCCTTGAGGACTTTAGCATTAAAATTAAAGAGAGTGTGCCTAAGTTATGTACATCAAAGGCTTTGATAGCCTAGTTCGAGGGTAGACTATCAATTTTGTATGGGGTAATGATGGGTCCCTATTTTGAGTAAGTATAGATCTATGTTAGCATTGTAGACACCTTGGCATGAGGTGATCATTTGGGATGATTTCTATTTTGATGTCTTTTATGCCAGCTATAGGAATCGACACATACCATATGCCAGCTAGTAAGCAGCTAACCAATTCAATAATTTCTTAGGTATCTTCAAAGAGTGGCTACACATGGTGATCACATCATGAAGGGTATAAGGTAATGGAGCTAATGGTATGATTTTTAAAGCTCCAGTTCAGCACCCGACATGCACAACTCTACTCTAGTGGAAAGAGCTCATGTAGCCTATAAAATCAAGTTCAAACTAGTGATGCAATAATGCAATTTAATGCACTAAAGCTCTAAAAAAAATATTTTTGAAAGTAATGGCCACCATTTGTATTAAGAATAGCTTGAATTCCATTAAGGCACAAATTATAGATGCCCAAGCTCGCCTGTGAGGCTCTGGTTAGTTGAGTAGCTTAGCAAAGTATATACTCTATTTTCAATCTAATGTACTTTATTTTAATTAGACTTTGATTAATAAATAAGGAAATTACATCTAATTGAGCTCAATTTGGTTATGTCTGATTAATGTCCTTTGATTGCATAATGAATGCAATACTGATAATAGTATAATTTTAGTATATGAATGTTATGTTTAATTGAAGTTCTGGTCTAGGTCGATCATGGTGTTTATATTCTAGTGACGATGTCAGCATAATCTATGAAATAATCTAAGTACAAGAAGATTCATGCACCCAAGCTTTGATACCCTTACTAAGAAGTGCTAGCAAAACATGAACACTTGATCTAAAGCATTCCCTTGACCCCTCAAAATGCCTAAATGATGCAAGCTTAGTGAAATAAAAGTTTGCACCCTTGTGACAATAGAACCAACCCAATATAGGTTTGCACACCTATGACCAGAACTAGTCACCCAAAATAGGCTTGCACCTATTGAACATCAGGTTTAGCCTAGACAAGACTTGCACCAATGAATCTACCAAAATCTTATGTTGAAAGGACCAAGTCCTATAAAGGAAAACATGCACCATGGCATAACTAGCCCAACATGGGCCCAATTCTTTCTCTGTTATAGTTCGGGCGAGTGCATAAAGCTTATGTCTTGTGTGAATTAATGCCAGTGCAATGATAAATGTTGAGTACTATGGGAATATACTACGTTTGTGCCTAGTTGTAATGAGTCTAGAATTGACTCAGATAATCGAATAAGCACTTGATTTATTATAAGATGAATTAACCCCCTTTTTCTATAATATAAAAGATATTCTGGATGAAGAATTATAGAAATTATTGTAAGAAGACATATCAAAGCCTCTAGAAGATTCATTTTATTTAAGAATCCAAATAGTGTTAATATTATAGGTAGGGCATTTAGTCATTTTCGAACAATACAAAGTGCTATGCGTGGATTTACTACAAGATTTGTATGGATACGATTTCTAACATTTAGATATATGATGCCCATGTTTTCTACAATACACATAATATTTAATCTTTTTAACCAAAACATGAGCATTTCAAGTATTATAATCAGAAAAAGTTACATTATAAGTCCTTCGATGATGAGGATAATAAGATTTCAAATTTACATTAGAAACAGTAGAAGTATCAAAACTGAGACCTTTATAATTTACATTAGAAGTAGGCAAAATAAGTTTAAGTATACCAGATTGGTACTTACCAAGACCTCCCCTAGCATACCCTATGAAGTGCACGATTTTTAAGCTAGGGTTGGTATAAGGAGTGTTCAAATGAGGTTGGGCTTGTTTAGAAACACAATTATATTTAACATTAGAATTATTAATTTGTAAAAAACTCAAATTTTGCGTTTAACAAGCCAATAAAGTTTTACATAGTCATTATATTCTTATTAAAAGAATTATGCAAAGCAGTTAAATCAATTTAAGAGTAACAATTTCTTCATTATAAAAAGAAATGGTTTTCATAGATTGCTGAGATGCCAAGAAAATAGCTAATTTAAATGTCATTTAAGAAGCAAATTTGAAAGACGATTAATGTCAATACCAAATATGCATACCAAAAATGTGATTACACACGTTCTAAGTTTGCAAAAAAATTAATTTATTACAATTGTTAAAACTCAAAAAAAAAATTAAGAACAAATTACAACTTTACGATATATCTCACTTCAAAAAATTACACTAATTACAAAAATTGTAATGCGAAATAAAAAATTTACAAATTATTTGATTAAAACATGAGAAACCATTCAAAATTTAAAAAAAAAACACTTAAATGAAATATTATTTAAATTGTCATAAAAACCAAAACTTCACTTACCATAGAAAAGTTTTAAAATAAATACAACCTAAATAAAACATGAGACTCATAAATTAAATTCTTATAAAATAAAAGCACAATAAGCAACCGTCGTGGAAGAAGACTTTTTGGTTTTTTTTAATGTTTAAAAAAAAATTAAATAACTTTTTTTTTTAAATTCAAAAAACCACTTCCACACAGAAATAAACCTTTTGCATGAAATAGATTTGTTTATTTTCCCTTACGTGGAGTGAAAAAAAATTAAAAAAATTAGTCAAAAAAATGTTTGAAGTGTGGCAAATGAGATGAAATGCCCAAAATAAATATAGGGTGCAATAATGAAGAAGTGCCACTTTTTACTTTTTTTTTATTTCTTCTTCTTCTTTTTTAAATTGAAATTGAAAGCTTCCAAACACATACGTAGAAAGTTGGAAATGAAGATTTGAACAACACAGAAAAGAAATTGAAGTATATAGTTTAAAGACTAAAAAAAGTTAAGACGCAATGATAACGATGAAAAGAACGTTGATATTATGCCTCATATTGCGAAAAAATAATGTCAAAATTTAACTTTGCGCAATATTTGAGACGCTTACCTGCAGCAAGGCGCAAGGCGCCAAAGTTAACAATGAAACTTGGTTAAAAAATGCACCTTGCTGTTAGGGTGTGGAGCTAAAAGCTTCACCTTGTTGCAAACAGAAAGAGGAGGTTTTTCGCAGCTTGACAGTCGTCGGCGTCGGCAGGCCACAACCGACGTCGGTCAGGGGAAGCGCAGAGGAAACCGGCATCGGCAGGGGATCGGCCGGCGTCGGTCACCTCCAGGGAGGCAGGGACCGAAGTCGGTCACCTGTAGCGGTCAGAATTGCTGTTGACGAACAGTCAGTTAAGTGAACGCGGAGTTTGCATGATGAAGACCAATTCGAGTCTTTGAGCCGCCCGTCTAATTAAGTGTATGCATGAGATCTATATAATAGACTCATGCGCTGTATTGTTAAGTGTAAAACTTGTAGAACCCAAGTGTGGAGCTTGGAGAGTTCTTCCCATGGTGGAATCAAGTAGGATTCCCCATGTATGTAAGATCAGGGTTGATATGCAGGATCATGGAGGAGATCTACATGTGATAAGTAAGATCAGGTTGGTTTGCAGGGAGATGTGTGAATGCGAGGGTCAAAAAGGAGATCGGCGGGAGAGCTAGATCCAAGGTGACAGCAATACATCAGGGGCAGGATCATGGTGAGATCTACTTGGAGTACTGGTTCGTACTCGATTGTACCGGATGTACAATGAGGTGAACAACAACTTGTGTAAGTTGTTAGTTGAGACCTATGAGAGAAGATTACTCAGGTGGGAAGATTACTGGGAGCCCTTGAGGAGGAAGCCTCATAGAGGTGGAGAAGAGTGTGATCTCTTTATTGTAATTTCCTTTGTAATGAGTTGAATACAATTATGTGTTGCCTCTCAGTTTCTGTGTTATTTCTCATTGATAGTCATTTGTTCTTCTGGTATTTCCGCATGTTTAAGTTGCTTATACATTGGTAATCATGTATGCTCTTAAATCTGACAAGTTGTGTCAGAAATTTGGGAAACTTTGATCCTGTCAAATGGTATCAGAGCGAGGTTGGACGTTCTCAGAGCGAGCTTGACTAACAGGTGGTTCAGATCTGTTAAGTGTTGTTGATTACAGGTTACTCACAGGGGTTGTTGTTTGAGTGGGAGTATAGCAAGACAGAAGAATGGAGAAATTCAGGTACAGGTGAAGCACCACAGGGAGTGTGGTGGGTTGTCTTTGAGTGGGAGCTTGAAGAGGAATACAAGCCAAGATACAGATTAGACAGAGTACTGGTATGGGTACAGGTGTAGCTCTTTATCTCCAAGTGGGAGATTGTTAGGGTGTGGAGCTAAAAGCTTCACCTTGTTGCAAACAGAAGGAGGAGGTTTTTCGCAGCTTGACAGTTGCCGGCGTCGGCAGGCCACAACCGACGTTGATCAGGGGAAGCGCAGAGAAAACCGGCATCGGCAGGAGATCGGCCGGCGTCGGTCACCTCCAGGGAGGCAGGGACCGACGTCGATCACCTGTAGCGGTCAGAACTGTTGTAGCGGTCAGAATCGCCACGCAAAAATGATAGAAATATGAGCAATAGAAAAGACTGCAAAAATTGCAAAGAGGGCAAAGCCAAGAATAGCGTAAAATGCCTGGAAGGAATGAAAGATAATTTTAAAAATCCAGACCACCGGGCAAAGGCGCCTTGGTCTAAGGACTTTCAATTGTCCAACGAAAAAGAGAATAAAGACCAGAAAAAATGTGCATAGCAAGGTATTTGAAACTTGTATACAGAAATAACGCTCAACCATTGCACTACTAAAGCAAGAAATCTCATAGGATAATAAGGAGAGATTGATTTGCTATAGGAAGTAATATATATATATATATATATATATATATATATATATATATATATATATATATATATATATATATATATATATATTTTATTTTTATTTTTTTTTTTAAATCTTAGTAAAAAAATGAGAACTTTTTTTTTTTAATGATAAAAAACCAAAAAAAACAAAAAAACAAAATATAGAATAAGATGAAGATCTCTTTTTTTATTTTTGGCTTTATGAAGAAATTGATATATAGGGCCTTTCAAACCAGGGGAAGAGTTAAAAATACTCCTTATGAACCCCCTGCAACCACTAATTAGAGAGTAAAAAAAGAGGAAAATGGATTTGAATGGAGAGTAAGGGTGGAGCCTTTACAAAAAATTCAACTAAATCTTTCAAAATCTACACAAACTTCTAAAAACAATGTCAAAAAGATGAATTTAGCTTTGATATCATATTAGGATTTAGTCCAAGAAATATTGATAAACATTGAAATCAAAACTAAAAAAGTGCGAAAATGAACAAAATTACTTCAATGGAAAGCAAACCACAAATGAGACAAGAAATTTGGTAAGTGGAAAAACCATCGAACGGTAAAAAAACTCCACAATCTAGTATTAAGAAACTTGTAACAATGAACTCCAAGTACATTAGCATGTAGAAGCTTAAGAGAAGAATGGCCTTAGGCCAAGATAGCATCAATGATGCAAGAACAAGACTTAGAACAAAAAGAATGAGTTGTGTGTTGAGAGTGTGAGGGAAGGAGAGAGGTGAGATCTTAATATAGAGCTAAGAGAGAAGAGTTACATGTGCAAACTTAGACATGAGTGACATGTGGCCCTAATCCTCTTACAAGTGGGGAGGGCGTATATGCCATGTGAGGGGATAAGAGTTACATACAAGTAACTCCAAATCCAACAGGGGAACTAGGGAGGTGAGTGACATCTCATAAAGGTAGGAATAAAGTGTATTTATAAATACACTAAATATACACATAATTAAAACTTAGGATAGACATAGAAACCTATAGGAAGGACCCAAATTAAAATTGATTCTCCAATATTTGTAGTTGTTTACACTTTAGTCACTTCAATAAATTCCTACACAATTTTTTAACATTTGTATTTAATGGGATTCTGAGCAAATATGTAAGGCTAGGTACAACAAGTCCTCACATTGAATGCTCATCAAGGTGCCTTCTATTGTGTCAAATGTTTTGTGCTTGGATTTTTTCTCATCCTTGTGCCTCGAACTCTACATATTTACACACACTATCATCATTGCACCTTGGGTGCCTTAGATATTCTTCATTAGATTATTTCTCTCTAATCACATTTCCATGCCCCTCAACTTTAATTACGCACTAATCTGATGTGCTCCTTTTGTAAGCTTAGCTATTTTCACCTTAGTCACACAAGTTTGAACTTGGATTCAATTGTAACCTTCCTTGTTCTCATGCAACACACCTTCAACAAATAAGTCCTTTTACATCATGTTCCTTCACACCATACAAGCTTTAGTCCCTTTTCACAATGCCATGTGAGCCTTTACTTTTTCACCTTATTTTTAATCTCTCATGTGTACTTATGTGCTTAAGAATTATTTGCATTCACATTGCATGCCTTCAAAAAAATTAATACCTTCTTATTCTCCATCTACCTATGCAACTCTCAACTACATTCCTTCCATGTAAGTGGACTCTTATGCAGTCTAAAATAGTCTTCAAAAATATTGTGCCATGTATATGTGCATATCTAGAGTTAGTTTATTTCTCTAGCTAACTAATATTACCAATTCACATGAGATGCTCCTACATCATACTCTCCAAATAACTAATATAGAAGATCATACTTACAAGTAGGATTGGAGTGGTAGAAAGACACTTTTGGTCAGATTTTTTGACCATGTTATTCCATTGCACTTGATGTGGTACCTTATCAAGCTCACTCAAAGTTACTCCTTCTCCAAAACCTCCTTAGGACATAAACCATCCTCTTCCACCTAGCTTTGATAACCTTCCTCTTCATTTCATTTATTCCTCTTGTGGGTTTGTGCCCACGTCTATCCATCCACTTCCACCAAGTTTTTTTTACACTTCTATTGTGTGCATCACACAAATTCCTCCTTGTGCACTCCTCTCTTCTTCTTCCTTCCCTTGTGGGTATGTATCCACACTTATCCGTCCACCTACACCAAAAGGTCTCCATACATTTTTTTCCCTTTCTTTATGCACCTTTAGTTTCTTATGTGATATGCATACATTTTTGTACCAACACACCTAAGCTTTAAAAATCTTAAGACCTTAAGATGTTAGCTCAAATTACTCGCATTCTAATTGATTATACATTGTTAGCTAAAAGAGATATATGTTACTTTTGATTTGAATTTAGAATGAATTATAATTTGTTTTAAATATTTTGAAGGTATAAAGGAAGGTTCAATAGATAAAAGGATTGTATAGTATGTAGTAGAGAGAGAAGCTTTCTTTGAAAAAATTATGCATGTACAATTTTTGAGAAATGCCTAATCAACTATTTTTTAGGCAATATTTGAGAGAACAAATCAACATGTATTTTATTAAAAAAATTATGAGAGAATACAAATTTCAAATGAGCATTATGGATTAATATTTTTAGTCACATGGGTTTTCATTCAAAATATATAGTTGCATGAAATCACCCTATGAGACAAATTTGACAATTTTCGTACTTAACCCATTTTCTATCATTTTCACATTTGTCAAAACTGATTGTCAACACTATTCATGATAAAATTTGCACAACCAAATCAAAGTGGACAACAATAAAAAAATTCATGTATAAATTAAAAATAATAAGACCACATTAGTCCAATATTCATGGTTAAAATATTTTTTAAATAAAAATATCTCCATGAAATTGGCATATCAGATAGATTTGATAGTTTTTGTGCTTAGCCAAATAAATTATTTTGACCTAGATAATATTATTTAAGGTTAAAAATATTAATTTAAAATTAGAAAAGCTTTTCTAAATCTCATGCAAATTTAGAATAACAAGTTAACTAAATTTATTTTTACGTGGATATTTGTTGTTAAAAAAATGTAATTTGGATAAAATTAGAACTATAATTGACTCTTGATGAGAGCTATGCATTGATATCTTTAGTCCATTTAACTTCATTATTAATAATTTGTATTGAACCCATTAATATTCAGAAAGATTTTAGAAGATAATTAGCAAGCTTGAGATATCTCCATGTATATTTTTTGATTTTGTTTTGGTTTACTTTTTCAAATTTTTGTGTTTGTTTTAAATAATTTACATTAATATGTTGATATTATTGTATGAAGGTCATACATGTGTTTTACTGCAGTAATTAGATTTAAATTTATGCTAGTCTTATCAACATTGTGATTATACATCATACTTACAATTTATTAGTGATTTGGTTATGTTTAGCAATTAAATAATGGCAATATCTTTGATTATGATCATTGAGTTATTCTACATTTATCTCCATAGATTATCCATTGTGTTTTTTATGCTTTATGATTATAGCTAACTTATAATAGACATTGGTTAATGATGCATGCTTGATTTAGTACAATCAAATAATTTAGAAGGGTTTTATTCCTTAGAAAAAATCCCCTTGTTTTCTGCCATACTCTTCCCTCTTTTTTGTGTTTTTATGAGATTTGATTATTTTAATATATCATCACTGTAAATATCAATTCATTGGTGTTAATTTGATCACTTGAATGAATTTTCCTTAATAGGTTTTAGGTTACATGTTATTCCACCACTTGATTAATTAAAAAACACATACATGCAACTAGTGCCTTGAAGTGATTAGTCATTAATCCTACAACAAGAGGGTGAAACCCCATTATCTATGTTGTGCATAAAATATGCATCAACACAAACCTTTTTCCTTATTTCTTCTATAAAAAGTAAGCATACTTGCATGTTACTCTTCCATGTTTTTTTCATGAGACATGTAGGTGTTTTTCTTACACTACCCTTGTCCTTGTCTATTTTATTTTGCATGAGACTCTCAGTGGCATGCAAGTGTCTATGGGGTTCAAATACTCCCACCTTTTCTTCTTCATATTTTTTCATGCACTATAATCTACACATGTAGATTGAATATCCCCTTAAGTCATTCTTCCTAGGTAGTTTCAGACTAATGGTTTCCGCCCTTGATCTCAACAAACATTGACTTATATTCCTTGTGTGTAATTAAAATTATGATCTCTTGATCAGATTTGGGTTTATTTTGGCTAATTTATTCTAGTAATTCCATTGTGTCATGTCAAAACAACATTGCATCTTTGTTAGCTGCAAAAATTTTCCTCTCCTCACACAGTTTCTCATCTTCCTTCGTAAGTACCACATAAATATTGTGAACCATCATGTGAGACTCCTTTTTCACAGCATAAAAACTAATTTTGGGTGAACTATCATAACCTCCTTTGTGTGTGTATCTTCTCTTTGGTGTAGAACCTACCTCTACATGATCTAGTTGGTCCTTTTGAGCTTCTCTATACGTCTTCTTCTTTTGCATGTCTTTCTCTGAAAAATTTTAATATTTTATTGACCACAACTTTGGTTCATTTATAGACCAATACTCATTTATCTTATTCACCTTAGGCTTTACATAAATTACGCACACAAATATACTTGCATTGATTTGCACTATGTGGGTTTAGGACTAGGTGTACGAGGGAGAACTACACATTAGATTTAATTCATAATTATAAATAGTGGATATGTGTACAAGTATTCATATAGAACAAATAACACACATGAAATGGAGTGAAAGTATGATACTTACAAAAATGGAACTTCTATTCAATGAGAGTGAATAGGGAAAAGAATACAATTATGTATAATTCATGTATGAGAGAGTAGATAAATAGAGCATGCTACATATTAGTACAACCATGTATGTAATTAAATATGTATCCTATTTACCCTTGTCCAAATGCATATGATACATATTTATACATGCAATACAAGAAATAGTTATAATTATTGTCTGTTACAAATAAGACAATTGTTATTTATTTCATCTTCCTTGATAGGTGATAGTTGAGATTTTAGGTATGTGGAGACTAACTATCCAATTGGATAATTGATAGAGTCTAGGATATGGAGTTCCACTTAAAAATCCACATGGATGGAACAAACTAACACATGGATGTGTTAAAGTTGAGACAAGTGTAGGTGCATAATTTTTTGAGTAGGTGCTAGTGAAGTGCACAGGACTATGAGTGAACTTGGCATAAAGGAGTGCATGGGACTATGAAATTATGCATTGGGCATGTAGGTCTATGAATAAATATGAGAAAAGTGTGATAGATCAAGAGAAAGCTCAATAGGTAGTAGTGCACAATAGGTGTGAGAGTGACGTATGGAGGCAAAGGAGGTTTGTATGTATCATAGGAGCTACACATGGATCATTCACCCTTTCATGAATAGCATTGGCCTCCATTGAGTCTTTGTGTAGCTTTGGGAACTACACATTAAGATGTTATGAGTTGTACCACTTATCTTTATGAGCATATTATTCCACTTTGAACAATATGAAAAGTTGATTATTCCACTTTCATGTGTGTTTGTCACTTCAAATATCTAATCCTTATCTTCTAGGCATAACTATTTTGGATAGAGATCAAAATTATGTTATGTCATTTTTTCATAATAATTGGAGGAATGTAAGGTTGAAAAAGTTACACTTTGAATACCAGGTGCATTCCTAGGTATGAAAGCAGATCAAGAATGAAGGCATTCTCATTATATATGTGTAGAATGGTGTAGGAACCATAACATGGAGACTTGATCTTCTAGTATGGACCTTTGAATCACTCATTATTAAAGTGAAACTAGACTTTGTCACCAATTCATAATGCAGAGGTGTGTGATGCACATCATGGCACTCCTTTTTCTTTACTTGGGTGAAAAAAAGGATTTGTTGAACTTGTTGATGATCAGATTTGTGGTGCAAGAACTTCTCAACTTTATCTTCTTATCATTTATATGTGTGTGCAACTTAGTGTTTTTTGGTGCATGGTAGGAGATGCCTAGAGGTGTCATAAGCTGAAACGCAAGACATGTTTGGAATGGACTATGCCTTGTAGAGCTGTGAAGTGATTTATTATAGGCATGTTGAATGTATAAAAGGATTTCATCCTAGGTACAAGCAGGTGCATGGTTGTACATTCAAAAAAAATGAGAAAGTGTTCGATTGACAACTTTAGTTTGCCCATATGTATATGAATGAAAATTTTTCAATCAATCTAGTTGTGTTACCATAAAATACCATAGTGGTTTCAAAAAATGACTCACAAAGTGTAGATCTTGGTCAAATATAATGGATGTTGGGAGTAAAAATGAGCCAAAACATGGTTGAATAAGGATTGCATAGTTCCATTTGAATCAATGTCCTTCTTACAAGAGATCATTATAGCCACTTTGAAAACCTAACCACTAAAATGAAGACATCATGTTTGAATTGCATCATAGATAATCTAATCATGAAATCCATGCTGATAGATTCCCATGGTTTAGATGGAACTGGTAAAGGTATGTGAAGTCCTAGATTCATGTTCATACGCTTGGCAATGCAACAAGGAATGCAAGACTTGATATGGATCTCTATATTTGTGATCATGGGTGTCCATTATAAGTGTGATTGTAATATAACTAGAATATTTGTCATACTAAAGTGTCTTGAGGTCTTGGTGTACTACACCTCCCAAAAGAGTCTTTGGTAAGGTGAGTTACTAATAGCATAGAGATGCCCAAGATTGTATAGAGTTTAGTTGGATAAGTATAACTCCCAAGATTTTTTTTTACCTTGTACAAGGCTTGTGTAAATGGATGAAAAGTCTTGATTAGCTGAGTAGAGGGATACCTAGTCTAAAAAATTATAATTGCATGTGTCCAACACTGTGATGAGCGCGTGAACTAGTAGTCAACTAAGGACTATGTTTCTTTGTTATCCATTTCTTATGATTTATCATGAGAAGTAATTGTTGCAAGCAAGTCATCCATTTCATGTGAAGTGAATTATCCATATTACTCTATGTCTATAGGAACTATAGTGGCTTATGATCAAAATAAATAATTGTCTCCTTACCCAAGATGTATTGATGTCATTGCTTGATTTCTTTCTCAATAGCATACAACTCTTTATTATAGGTGGATTAACTTTGTATTGTGTCGTTGCATGTTTTTGAATGATAGGTGACTAGATGTTCATGATGCATGATTACTACACTGAGTGCATAGTCAAATCCATCAGTCTAAAGTTCATATGAGTTTGCAATGTTGTGCATTACAAGTATAGTAATTTTTCAAAGGCATTTCTTGAGAGCCTCAAAAGTGTACTATTGTGTGAGATTCCAGTCAAATTTGGAGTTTGCATATATTATTTGGATGAGTAGCTAAGATATAATGAGAAACCAAGGACAAACCTATGGTTTAAGTTTGTGAGTCCAATAAAGATCCTCAAATTTATGATATTGCATGGAGTGGGCCAATTTTGGATCACTTTTATCCTTTTTGGGTCTACATGAAAACCACACAAATAATGATGTAGCCTAGGTACTTGATTTTTGAAATGCCAATTGTATAATTTTTTATGTTGCCTTGTAACTTATGTTGACACAAGGAATCTAAGACATGTGCTATATGTTCCACATGATCCTTCCAAGTCTTGTTAAATATGAGGATGTCATCCAAGTAGATGATGATGGAGTTAAGGAATTCCTGATTAGATCATCCATTAAGTGCATGAAAGTGGTTGGCATGTTGGTTAGGCTGAAGGGTGTAACCAGTCATTCATATAATATTTATCATGTCTTGAAGGTTGTCTTTTATATGTCTTCAATATGGAAAGTAACTTGATGGTAAACTAACTTCAATTATATCTTGGTAAATTATTATACACCTTGTATCTTGTTGAAGAGGTCATCAATGCATGGTAGTGGATATCGATTATTCACCACAATTTTTTTGAGTGCATGATAGTCTATGTAGATACACTAGGACCCATCCTTCTTTTGATTAAAGACTATCAGACTCCTGTAAGGAGAAGAGATAGGCTTGATCTTTCCTTGATCAAGGAGATCTTGTGTTTAGCATAAAATTTCATCATTCTCCAAAATTGATTTGCAATACAGAGGACTATTTTGAAGAGGGGATCTAGGGACCAAATCGATGAAGTGATTTAAGACGTAGTGCATTAGAATACCTTCAAGCTCTTTGAATACTTCATCATGCTACTTTAGCATCTTATTGAGTTGTTATGGTTGTGATGTTGATTGTGTAATGCATGATTACAAAGATTTCTTTACCTTATGCGCAGGAGTGTCAAAGTGAACCATGAGCAACATGAACTTTTTCACATGTAAAATGTATTTTTAGCATTTCTTGGTAGAGACCAAGGTGACTTTGGTTGTGGGAACTAACTTAATGAGGTTTAATAAGTGATATTGTGCAAAAATATTCCAATGTCATGGCTTAGTTTAAAATGTAGCTTCACAGTCATATAAATATGGTCTTCCAAGAAAGATGTTGCAAACCTCCAAAGGTGTAATGTTGCAAGTGACAGTGTCCACCACAGGCTTGACTTTGTATTGGAAGATGCATTATCTGTAGAACTATTTATTATTCTTCTACTAAATCTAGCTCAGTGAGTATGTCTTGGGATGTGCATTAGTGGTAAGGTAGGTGCTATATTGTGGCCTACAGAATGATAATGTTCTTTCTACTACTATCAATGATGACACAAAGAGGCTAACCATTTACCCAAAAATTCACATGAAAAAGGTGTTTGCACTCCTTAGATGTGTCTATCACCATGGTGTTGGTGCTTAGACAAGTCACATTTGGATTTATGTCATCTATCGACATGGGTCTTTATGTAGATTTAAAACTCAATGATTTTTACATGTAGGATTCATAATCATCATGGGTGTCTAAGTGATGACATGACACCCCTTTTCATCAAACTTATTCATGCATTTGTCTAAAGTAGAAGGCTCAAGAGCCTTTGAGTTATGTGTCATCTTCTTGTGTTACTCTCCTTTGTAAAAAGTGCTCTACTTCTACATAGAAGGTTGTGATGAGGAATTTTTTGAGGGATGACCATTTCACATGTTATTGGATGAAGAGGTGAGTTGTTGCTTTATATTCACCTTGGCTTTGATCTTGGTGGCCTTGCATAGGCTTTCCTTAGAGTGTCAAAATTCAATAATTCCATCTTCGCATGAAAATAAGGTGAGATTATGCTAATGTATTTCAACACCTTATGTTATTCACTCAAATATCTTATAAGCACATGGAGTAGTCATGGAATATGTTGTTGTAGTATCCCACTTACTAATCTATGCACTGGCGTAATTATTGTAACCTGATGTATTCATCCAAAATTTTATAGAGAGTAGTAATCCTCCTTTAGCGCATCGATAAATATCTTCCCAGACTCAGTTAGAACACTTTTGTCCATGATGTGTGGTTAAATTCTCCCAAAAATGAACCACCAAAATGGACATATTCATCATTTTGAAGGTGAAATTTTTAGCATTTGTGAAGTGATTGACTAAGAAGTATGCCTTGAACTATCAAATATAGGCATCTAGTGCTTTGGCATCGATTTTTTCTTCAAATAAAGGAATGTTGAGATTGAAGCTACTAAAACCACTATTGAGTGAAATATGGAGGAGGCTAAGAAGGTATCAGGTTGAGCTACAACATCAACTCATGAAATTAGACAAAACATTCTATGTGATGTGCCTCTAATGTGTTGACAATGAGCCTTTTTGACATTTTGGGCTACCCTGGGTTGCTTCTATGAATCAACCATCTTAATCTTACTATGATGTTCCTCACGTTAGTCTGAAATAGAACCAACTACTAGACCTTATTTCTCTCATTGTCCTTGGATGTTTATAGGCATATAAAAGAGTTATATGCTCTAATACAAATGATCCATGCTATGAAGGGCCAAGACTAGGCATGTGAAGGACAATTGTGTATTATAGTTAACTCATATTTATAAAAAGTGAATATGTGCATAAGTATTCACACAAAATAAAACAACACACATATAATGTAGTAGAGGTCTGATACTTATATAAATACAACTTCTATTCAATGAGAATAGTCCAAGAGATTGACAAAGTTGTTTGCACTCTATTGTAGCTAGGTTTCTTCTTGGCTTCACTTTTATGTTTTTTATTACAAGTAACAACCTTATTCACCTATACTACTTGTTTATTCTTCTCCTCAACACACTCCCTCACTGGCATTTGCTCCTACTCTTCCATCTTTTCATAAGGTTCTTTTGCTATTTCATGGGGATCCTTCTTACCTCCGTACTACTCTCATGTTGGCTCCTCCCATATGTCAACCTTCATGTAAATCCTTTCTTATTCAATTTGGTGATGAAGCTTTGTATGTGTCTTCATGTAGCTATCTATTCTTCTCCTCTATTTGAGCTAGCCTTTTACATGTATTACTTGGTTTGATAGTTTGGAAACCATATGTTCCCAACTCTACACACTCTTCTTGCCTTTCCATATCATTCTCTCTTGGATATTTCTCTAGCCTTATATTGTGTTATCACACAACCTTATCTACACATACTCCACCTTCAAGGATTCCTCTACACCATTTAGCATGAAAAATCACTCAACATTCAAGACTCACTCCATCATTTCCTCAATGCCTTCTTTTATAGAGAACCTTTGCGCTTCAACTTTAAATTGATTCTTCATACACCTTAGAACCTTTGTAATCTCTTTCATCCTATAAGACTTTCCTCACTTCTCTATGATATCCTTCTTCCCAATAGCTTTAATTTTTTCTTGTGACACCCTTTCATGTAGTGCTTTCAACATGGATACTATCTCCATATTTCTCAATATATTTGGCTTTGGGTCACATATCATCACAAATTTTCATTGAGCCATCTTCTAGGCCCGTCCTTATCTACCTATTCATGCTTGATGGAGAAAAAAATTCTATCAATTTATATTAAATATGTTGATTGGAAGATGGTCCTACCCCTCTGTACTACCTCACATTTAGTTATTTGTCTATGGTGTGCTTGATTGTCTCACTTTTATTACTTTGTCAATGCCTTCTCCTATTTTCCAATGAAATAATTTCCTCACGGTCGGTGATCTAGAAATGCTTACACAACACTCTTTCATGTCAATTTGAACCTCATAACTCCTTTCACTACCTATTATTATTTTCTTTATTGAAATCCTACATTGATGTTTTGGGCTTAAAAACTACTATCATAAAGTTAACTTCCACTATCCTACACATCTCATCCCTATTAAGTGTTTTCTTTTCTTGTCTTCCACTTGTTTGTTCTCTACCCACCTTCTTCATGATGGATAACAATGATCAGCTAGTTGCCTCACATTCGGTGATTTTTTAGTCTCCCTTCTACTGGCTCATATCTTAATTTCAAGTTCATCTTTTATTCCTTCATCTCTCAAGGTTCAGGACCTTACTTTGATACTAGTTGGTGTCATCACAATCAAGGGTCCTAGTGAAGGGATGCCTCAACCATATAGCCCTCAAATTTTCTCACAATAAATCATGCTAATAAAGTATTTATTTTATTCATTTCATGGTGTTACACTATATTATAAGCTTCACATCTGTACATTGAGCACTCGACTAGTCAAATCCTCAGACATGGATCTATTCTCCCCTCAAATATGTATACTATGGCATCCTCATACTACCATTTTCTTAAGGTTATGGGACTTCATCTATAATATGAAGTTTTCCTTCCCTATGTATGATCACTCTAATAAAATCTTCTCCTTGAATTCTAAACATTATAAATGTTGGTCCAAGACCATTACTTATAGTTTCCTGCACTCTCATCACTTTACTAAATTCAAGCATAATTGGATGCTATCTATATTAAATGGGGTTCTAAAGAAATCTATAGGCTATGCACAAATCTATAGATCTATCCTATAATTAACATATCCTTTTATGGGCATCAAACCATGCACGTATAACTCCTATTAGATCATATCCATGCACAATAAATCTTGTTAGCTATCGCATCATCTATGGTACTGACCTAGCCTATGAAATGACTAAGTGTAGGTCCTCAAACTAAACACTCATCTAGATTTCTTCCACTTCCTTAGGTTTTACATCAAATTTTTTGTTCTTAGATTTCTACATGTCTTTTTGCCTCAGACTCTCTATCTTTCCATGCATTGTCATCATCATAGATTTGGTACCTTAGAGCTCCTTCATTGGTTGATTTTTCTATGTGTGTATTTTCATTCCCTTTGATTGTAATTGCACATTGCTCTATTGTGCTCCCTTGGAAATATCATGTATTTTTACCTTATTCTCATAAGTTTAAACTTGGATTCAGTTACAACCTTCCTTATTCTTGTGTAACACACCTTCAACGAACAACTCTACACTATTTTCCTTCCTACCCTATAGGTTTTGATCCCTTTATGTTTTACCACATGAGCCTTTAGTTTTTCACCTTGTTTCTTGTTCCTATTGTGTCGTTATGCACTTCATAATTATCTACACATGCGCTACCTTCCTTATCCAAAACTTGTAATCCCTTCTTATTATCCAACTTCCTATGCAACTCTTATCCACCTTCTTTCTACTCAAGTGGGCTCCTACGCAGTCCATAATATCCTTCCAAAATATTATGACATGTATGTGTGCACATATAGAGTTGGTTTATTTCTCCAACTACCTTCCTTTATTTTTGGGTGATGTGATATTTTTAATACACCTAGGACACTCTTGTATCAAACTACAATGTTTATGTATTTATAGATAAACTGAATTCAATTTTGGTTCTACAAATTGGCATTATAATTTTACTAAAAGTGAGAAAGATGAGACAAATGGAAAGTCATAAGTGCCCTCTAACTTAATTGATACTAAATAAAGGGCCCACAAGCATAAGGGCACCCCAAGTAGGCCTAGGAGTGTTGGGGGCACTCCAAGCAATGTTCCCATGGAACCTAAACAAAGAGAAAGAGGAGAAAGAAGACAACAAGAAGAAAATGGAACACAAGGAAACACTATAAACATTCCAATAATATGTAATTTAGATTGATAGTTGACAAATAAACATGAATACTAAAATCATATAGTTTAACAAGTAAATATCACAAATCAATTTTTAGTTGTTCATAATCATTTTGTATCCTGTTTACTCATATTTTTAGTAATTTTAATAAATTGATGAATTTTTAAGAACAATTTAACATCAATAACTTTCAATATTAAGAGTAATATATCTTACCCTATTATAAATCAAGACTGATTATTTTCATGTGGAAAGCCTCCAACAATTTAATTACAATGCTTTTAAGAGAAATTTGTTGTTTTCCCCCTCTATAGGACCACTACCTTAATGTGTTATTTTCGTCTCCTTACCCATATTTTATTAAAAACAACATGACATTTCAATGCTTTGATCTTTCTTGTACATAACCTATCAATGCTTCAATATTTGTTCTTGTAATCACAAGATAACATACAGTTGTTTTATTTGTTCATTTTGGCATTCTTCTTTCTTAAACAAAGGTTAGAGACATGAAGAGATTTAGAATTTGATTTAGGGAGGGCCACCTTAAACCCTCACTTATATTACGTACTATGCCATTGAATTATCTACCTTTAAGCTTCACCCACCCCCACTCACACTATACTTTTTTTTATTCTCCTCTTCACTTTTTTCTTTTGTCTCTTTCCTTCTTCATCCTTGTCAAATTCCTCCTTCCCCCAACCATGCCTCTCCTTAATAAACTTGATTCAAGTTAAGGAAGAATCCAAAGATGTATGTTTTGAATTGTTGACCTCAAGTTGTAGGACACTCAATAAAATATTGATCACATCCAAAATTAAAATATTTTAGACCAAAAATTCCATAAAATTAAAAAATTATCATAAAATTAAAAAATTATCATAAAATTCTAATTTCTAACTTGACCAACTAAAAAAATAGCTTTGGTGGTGGGGTGGGGGGGGGGGGGGGGGGGGGGGGGGGGGGGGGGGGGGGGGGGGGGGGGCGGAGATAAAGGAGACATGCTTTCTCCCTCCCTCTATCAAATCCCTAACCTTAGGGTTTGCCATATGATAATATGGTGGCTCTAAGGAGCACATATGTGGGGGTACCGTGTTGTGTTAGGAAGGGAGGATAGTTCCTTTAGGTAATAGCTTGGGTTTTTAGTTCATGTCTTGGTTTTATGTTTTCTATTCAATCTATGTGGTGGCTTGGTGTCATTTTTCTATATTTTTAGTGGTGGAAATTTGTGTTTTTGGTGGTGATGATGATGGCAGTAGTAGAGTGTTGGTAGAGTGGTGGTTTTCCTTATTCTGTAGATGATGACTCTTCCTTACCTTGATTATTTTTGGTTCACGTGTTGGGAAACATTTTGGTGTGTTCTCTGGGGGTACAGTAGAGGCTATATTTCTATAGTTTGGTTATCGCTATAATGGTAGTGGTGGTTGAAGTGGTAGTGATGGATGTAGTAGTGGTGACAATTATCTATATTGTTCCCTATATTTGCTTTGGTTGTAGTTTTAGGGTTTGCTAATTTTTTGGTTTTACTTGTTGGGGTTTGCCCGACCAACATAGTTGTCTTGAGTGATTTTTAATTTTCCCTTGTTTAGCTTTACCCTACCAATGAGGAAGTTATGAGGGCTACTATTGTGTTTTTACCAACTGCTTTATTTATAACCTTTGATTTATTTCTTTTATTAATAAAATCATTTGAAACATTTTAATAGTAAAATAGCTTTGGGTTGACCACACTTGAGGAGAGATGGAGGAGCAATGCATAGTGAGCGATGAAGATAATCATTTCATGGAATGGGAGTGTGAGTTCTCTTAGGGAGAGATTTTTGAATGCCAGCTTGTTGATGAGAAAAAAGAAGAAGAGGAGCTTGAGACATAGCTTGAGGATGCCATGGAAATTTTTTTGGAAAAAATTAGGGTTATTCAAGGCTCAGTAGTGGACCAAGAAAAGTGCCCAAGTCTTTTTTCAAATCTCAGGAGGAATGTGGTGAAGGGGATGTTTAAGAATAATAATCTTTTATCAAAGGTGGCTCCTTGGCATAGGGTGTGGGTGGTAAGGGAATTAGGATTGGAGCTTCCCATTTCTAATCTAAATTCATGCTCAATAGATGAATTTATACCCTATTCTCCATTTTTTGTTCACTCTTTTTGTTCATCCTTGTTGGAAAATGCTCTCATGCATATTGTAGTTGAAGAAGGGTTTGAGGAACGGGAAAGGTTTGGTGTGGTCATGGATCCTGTTGGAAAATATGTTACCTCTCTGATCTTATGGTCTATTGATGGTGTTGGTTTATTGTTTTCCCAACCTAGGAGCTCATTGCCAATTTTGTGGGGTTATTTAGGATTGAGGGAGGTTTTTATCAAAGGCATTAAAAGGTCATTTTATTTTTCCTTCTAGATTTTTTTACCATGAGGAATATGCCTTTTTTTTTATGGAGTGGGAATGGTGGAGGGTTCATGGTAGTTTATGGTTTGGTTAGTTATGAAGCCATTCCTTATGGATCACTCATTATGCAAAGTAAAATGGAAATTGATATTATTTAGTGTCCTAGATACATAGGGATCTTTGAGTTTTTGGTGCATGGGGCCTCCTGGTTTAGGCAACTAGTGTTTGATTGGAAGGCTATAGATAATAGTCTATTATTATTTTTTTTACCAATTCTAAAAATATTTGGAGTCTTTGATTATATTTGAAAATTGTGATAGATGTTGTTGTCTTAGTGATGGGATCAGGGGTATTGGTTACTCAACTCAGATAAGGGTCTTCTTGGTTTTTCCTAAGGGTTTAAGCCTTGGAAAATTTTGGTTATTTAGGTATACATTACTAGTTGGATAATGTTTTGGTTGATAAGTTTGCTTTTTGATAGGAGATTTTTCTCTATAAGTCAATATTTGGTTCATGGAGAATGGTTCATGATTAGGTTATGATGCTTTCTAAGCCTTTCAAAAATTCTAACTTTATTGAATGGTTATAATGGTTTTGTCAAAAACATGTTTTGTAAATCAAGGTGGTCATATGCCTTAATGTGGATATATGTTAAGCCAGACTTTAATAGTTCTTTTTGATCTTTTATGTTGATAGGGTTGGGGACCTAGTAATTCCTCAATATCAATTCAAAAAAAAAATAGCTTTAAGTCTTTGACAATGAAACCAAACCTAAATATAGGACATTAAAAATATTTAGAACAAACATATGAAATAGAGGAAGAATAACATACCAACCATTTCTTAATTCTTGTTAGCAAGGATATTACATTCTGTAAAAACTACTGCATAAAATGAAGTATACCATCACTCAAGCAAAATCGTCAATAAAATGGCTATAAAACTGAACTAATCAGGGAAAAAACTCTACTCTTTAGGGGATAATTATGTTATCCGGAGCTAGATATAGTATTACCCAATTTTAACATTTAACATGTCTCCCAGGGATTTTAGCAGAGAGCTCTACTATAAAACCATGATGATTTGCTTTTTAATCTCAACCCATTTGACAAAGGAAATAATAGAATTAAGAGTTATGCCAAATTAAAGAATTCAAGGGCATACTTGAAATTTTACTAAAGACATATCTGAAACTTTCAAACTCATTGCCAAATTTCTTTTGAACAAAAAATATATAATTAAAGCAATTATAGTGAAAGCCTAAGCTTCTAGCTTATTAAAATTAATTTTGGGGCAACAAAAACCTGAATTGTTTCTTCATTTTATTAAAAATTTCTAGAGGTATACACTTTTTAATGTATTACAAACCATGTTATTGTTTTCTACTAACTTAAACTGCCTATGTCACAAAGTACCCACAAAGAGGAGGAAAGATTGTGATCAATATGTGGCTGTAACAAGCGTTGATGATCTATGTTGCCAAAAACCTAACCTTAGCATGTCATTTTTCATTATATTCAATATGTTTGTAATGAGTGTTGTTGATCTCTATTGCCAGAAACCTGACCTTGTCATTTTTTGTTTCAACTGCCTAAAACCCAAAACATCTTGTGAACAATTGTTTCTTAGCCATTCTAATTTTTATTTTTATCTTTTTTAATATTTAAATAAATTAATATATTTTAATTTTAATTTATTTTATAATTTATTTAAATAATTTTTATAGTAGTAATAGTACATTAAAGTGACACAAAGACTAGTACTCCTCCTTCAATGCATCAACAAAGGTCTTCCTAGACTTAATTAGAATAGTCTTGTCCATGTTGTGTGGTGAATTTCTCCTACCAATGAACCACTAGAATGGACATATTCAACATTATGAAGGTGATCTTATTAGAATTAGTGAAGTAATTGACTGAGAAGTATGCCTTGGGCTATTGAATCCAAGCATCTAATGCTTTGACATCAATTTTGTCTTCAAATAAAGAAATGTTGAGATTGAATTACACTTTAAAAGGGTTTTCTAATAAAACCACTTTTTAGTGAACTATGGAGGAGGCTCAAAAGGTATCAAGTTGATATACAACATAAAATCATGGAATTGGCCAAAATGTTTGGTGTGATGGCATATAGCGTATCGATAATGAGCCTTCACGACATTTGGGGCTACCTTAGGTTACTTCTAGGAATCAACCATCTTAATTTTTATATGAAATTCCTCACATTAGTCTTAAATAGAATCAACTCATAGACCTTATTTCTTTCATTGCGCTCATGTGTTTATAGGCATAAAAAAGAGCTATATGCTTTAATACCAATGATTTATACTACATGGGCCCAAGACTAGGCATGTAGGGGACAACTATGCATTACAGTTAATTCACAGTTATAAAAATTAAATAATCACATAAGTATTCATGTAAAAAAAACAACATGAATTCAATGTAGCAATAGTTTGATACTTGTAAAAATGCAACTTCTATATAATGATAGTAGTCCACGAGACTGATAAACTTGTTTTCACTCTACTACAGCTAGGTTTCTTCTTGGCTTCACTCTTATGTTTTCTCTTCCAGGTAACAACCTTATTCACCTATGCTACTTGTGTAGTCTTCTCCTCAACACCTTCCCTCACCAGCATTGCCTCTTGCTCTTTCATATTTTCATGAGGCTCTTCTATTATTTCATAGGGATCCTTCTGACTTCCTTACTACTCTCATGTCAGCTCATCTCGTGCATCACCCTTTATGGAAATATTTTCTTATTCACTTTGGTGATGAATATTTGTAGGTTCTTTCCTATGGCTATCAAGTCTTATTCTCTATTTGAGCTAGCCTTTTACGTGCACTACTTGGTTCAGTAATTTAGAAACCATATGTTCCCAACTATGCACCCTCTTTTTTCCTTTCCATATCCTTCTATCTTGGATATTTCTCTAGCCTTCTATTATGTTATCACATAACCTTATCTACACATTCTCCACCTTCATTGATTCCTTTACACCATTTAGCATGAAAAAGAAATCGACATCTAAGACCCACTCCATCATTTTCTCAAGGCCTTATTTTATATAGAACCTTTGCACTTCAACTTTAGATTGATTCTCCATATACTTTAGAACCTTTGTGATCTCTTTCCTCATATGGAAATTTCCTCACTTATCAATGAGATCCTTCTTCCCAGTATCTTTTATTTTTGCTTGTGTCACCCGTTCATGTAGTACTTTCAAGATGGAGACTATTTCCTCCATATTTCTCAAGATATTTGACTTTGGGTCATGTATCATCATGACTTCTCACTTAACCATCTTCTAGGCCCATCCTTATCTACCTATTCATGCTTGATGGATCAAATCCTTCAAGCATATTATATTCAATATGTTGATTGGAAGATGTTCCTACCCCTCTGGACTATATCACATTTCATGATTTATCTATGTTGTGCTCATTTTTCTCAATTTTGGTACTTTGTCAATGCTTTCTCATATTTTCCAATGCAATAACTACCTCATGGTGATTTTTCAATGCTCACACAACACTCTTTCATGTTACTTTGAACCTCATAACTTATTTCACTACATATTATTATTGTCTCCATTTAAATCCTACATTGATGTTTTAGGGTTAATAATTGATATCGCAAAGTTAACTTCCACTATCCTCCACATCTCATCCATATTGAGTGTTTTCTTTTCTTGTCTTCCACATGTTTTCTCTCTATCAACCTTCTTCACAATGGATAATAATGCTCTATTAGCTACCTCACATTTGGTGATCTGTTAGCCTTCCTTCTGTTATCTCATATCTTACTTGCAAATTCATATTTTATTCCTACATCTCTCAAGGTTCACAACCTTGCTTTAATACTAGTTGGTGCCATCATAGTCAAGGGTCCTAGTGAAGGGATGCCTTAACTATATATCCCTCAAATTTTCTAACAATAAATCATGCTAATAAATTATTTGTTTTATACATTTCATGGTGTTACACTATATTATAAGATTCACATTTGTATATTGAGCACTTAGCTAGTCAAGTCCTTAGACATGAAACTATCTTCCCCTCAAATATATATACTATGGCATCCTCATACTACCATTAGTTTAAGGCTATGGGCCTTCATCTATCATATAAATCTCCCCTTCAATATATAGGATCACTCTAATATAATCTCCTCCTTGTCTTCTCAACATTACAAATTTTGGTCCAAGACCCCAATTTATAATTTCCTACACTCTGGTAACTTCACTAAATTCAAGTATGATTAGATGATAGCTATATTAAATGAGATTATGAACAAATCTATAGGCTATGCATAAATCTATAGACCTACCCTAAAATTGGCATAACCTTTTATGGGTATCAAGCCATGCAAGTATAACTCCTATCAGATCATATCCATGCATAATAGATCTTATCAACCATCACATCACCTACAGTTCTTACCTAGCCTTTGAAATGACTAAGTGTGGATCCTCGAATTGAACACTCATCTAGTTGTCTTCCACTTCTTTAGGTTCTACATTGAATGTTTTGTTTTTGGATTTCCACATGTCTTTGTGCCTCAGACTCTCCATCTTTCCATGCATTATCATCATCACACATTTGGTACTTTATATCTCCTTCATTGGTTGATTTTTATATGTGCATATTTTCATGCCCCTTGATTGTAACTACACAATGCTTTGTTATTCTCCCTTGGAAATCTCATGTCTTTGTATCTCAATCATGCAAGTTTGAACTTGGCTTTGATTACAACCTTCCTTATTCTCATGCAACACACCTTCAATGAACAAATCCTACATCATTTTCCTTCCTAACCTATAGGCTTTAGTCCCTTTGTGTGCTACCACACGAGCCTTTAGTTTTTTCTATGTTTCTTTTTCCTAATGTGTCCTTATACACTTCACAATTCTTTGCACATGTGTTGCCTACCTTATCTAAAAAATTTAATCCCTTCTTATTATCCAAATTCCTATGCAACTCACAACCACCTTCCTTCTGCTCAAGTGGGTTCTTTCATAGTCCATAATATCCTTCCAAAATACTACAACATGTATCTGCGTACATATAGAGTTGGTTTATTTCTCCAACTAATTGACTTTATTTTTGTGTGATGTGAGATTTTTCAATGCACATAGGATACTCTTGTGTCAAACTGCAATGCTTATGTATTTATAAATAAATTCAATTCAATTTTGAACCTTATTTCTACCAATTGACATCATAATTTTACTAAAAATTAGAAAGTCAAAATAAAGGGCAAGTGACAAGTGCCCTAACTTAATTAAGACTAAATAAAGGGCCTGCGAGCATGGGGGCACTCCAAATAGGCCTAGGAGTGTTGGGATCACTCCAAACAATGTTCCCATGGATCTCAAACAAAGAGAAAGAGGAGAAAGAAGACAACAAGAATAAAAGGGGACACAAGGAAACACTACAAACATACCAATAATATATAATTTAGACTAATTATCAATAAATAAATAAGAACACTACAATCACACAATTTAACAACTAGTAAATACCACAAATCCATTTTTAGTTGTTTACAATAATTTTGTATCCGATTTACTCATATTTTTACTAATTTTATTAAATTGGTGAAATTTTAAAAACAATTTAACATTAATAATTTATAATATTAAAAGTAATATATCTTACCCTATTATAAATCAAAAGACTATTTTCATGTGAAAATCCTCATACAATTTAATTACAATGCCTTTAAGATAAATGTGTTGCTTTCCCCCTCCATGGGGCCAGTACCTAAATGTGTTATTTACATCTCTTTAACCATCTTTTATTAAAACAACATAACATTTAAATGCTTTGATCTTTCTTGTACATAACCTACCAATGTTTTGATATTTGTTCTTGTAATCATAAGATAACATACACTTCTTTGATCTGTTCATTTTGGCATTCTTATTTTTAAACAAAGGTTAGAGAAATGAAGAGATTTTGAATTTGATTTAGGGAGGACCCCCTGAAACCCCACTTATATACCTACTGTGCCATTAAAAGTAACTACCCTAAAAATTTCCCACACCCACTTACACTATACTTGTTTTTATTTTTTATTCTCCTTTTCACTTTTTTCTTTTCTCTCTTTCCTTCTTCGTCTTCGTCCAATTCATCCTTTCCTCAACCACACCTCTCTTTAATAAACTTTATTTAAATTGAAAGAGACTTAAAAGATGCAATTTTCAAACCACGGACCTCAACTTATTAGAAACTCAATAAATATTCATCACATCTAAAATTAAAAGATTTTAGATTTTAAAAAAACCACAACATTAAAAAATTCTTACAAAATTTTGATCTCTAACATGACCTACTACAAAAATTTTGGGCCTTTGATAATGAAACCAAACCTAAATAGAGGACATTCAAAACATTTTGAACAATCCTAACATACCAACCATGTCTTAATTCATGTCAGCAAGGATATTACATCTTGTGAAAATGCTTGCATAAAACGAAGTATAACATCATTAAAGTAAAATTGACAATAAAATGACTATACAACTAAAGTAATAAAATGGATGTAAAACTAAGATAATCAAGTAATAACTCTACTCCTTAGGGGTCGGGTATGCTAGCCAGAGTTAAATAGAGTATTACCCAATTTTAACATTTAACATGTCTCTCAAGAATTTTCTTTTTAAGAGCACCCCATTCGACAAAGGAAATAATATAATCAAAAGTTATGCCAAATTAAAAAATTCAAGGGCATACCTGAAAATTGTACTAAAGATATATCGAAAACTTTAAAACTCATTGCCAAATTTTTTTTGAATAGAAAATATATAATTAAAGCAATTGAAGTGAAAGATTAAACTCCTAGCTTATTAAAATTAATTCTAGGGCTACAAAAACCTGAATTGTCCTTTCATTTTATCAACAATTTATAGAAATATACACTTTTTAATGTATTAAAGACCATTTTATTGTTTTCTATTAATTTAAACTACCTATGTCATAAATTACCCACAAAGAGGAGGAAATATTGTGATCAATATGTGGTTGTAACAAGATTTGTTGATCTTTATTGCTAGAAACCTGACCTTAGCATGTCATTTCACATGGTATTCAATATGGTTGTTCTTTTTTGTGAGAACCTTGACCTTAGCATGTCATTTTTCATTGTATTCAATATGGCTATAATGAGTGTTGTTGATCTCTATTTCCAGAAACCTGACCTTATCATTTTTTGTTTCAACTACCTAGAACCCAAAACATCTTGTGAACAGTCATTTCTTAGCCATTTCAATTTTTATTTTTATTTTTTTTAATATTTAAATAAATAAATATATTTTAATTTTGATGTATGTTATAACTAATTTACAAAAAAATTATAATAGTAATAGTACATTAAAATGTGATTGAAAACAAAATCTTCGGTTAAACAAATAGGGAAACAATTCAAAAGGAGTTACTGGATTAAATCCACTTCATGAATCATGGCATAACACTCTTTTTAGATCATTCCTAGCTACATTAGAAGTCTTTAAATTCCCCATTCGAACATCCATACATATGGTAGAGGAAATCAAAGTTATACTAATTTCCAATGATAGATTAATGGAACTAGTGAATAATAAATAGAGATAATAGAGTTCTCTCAAAGGCCCATTGAAATTACATAATAAAAATGAATTGGTAGAAAACTTGAACATAAAGAGAGAGTATAACTAATAAATATGAATTATGAATCAATTCTATCAACTTTAACTAATAATATTTATCTTAACACTTAAAGATTGCACAAATTTGTTCATCATTGAACTCCTTGGTTTTGAAACATACTAGTGCCAAAACATACACACCTCAAAATTTTATTAATGGCTAAGTTTTTTATATCTCCAATATGAAATAGAAATAACTTGCTTGATCTCTCTCCCAAAAACATCATAATCTATCTTTAAAAGAAAAAAATTTGGGATGGCATTCCCATCACATTTGGTATTACAATAAGTAGAATGAATTACAACTCTAAAGGAAATCCATAACTTCTCCACCAGATCTTCAAGGCCTTCTTAAATAAACCCAATTTAATTTTAGAATTGAAAACATTAAAGTCATATAATCTTCTTAGCAGACTCTTTCATGTATTTTACATAATATTGAGTACTCTAACTTCTATAATTGATCACAACCTATATGGAAGCATACCATCTTTTATAGGCGTGATTTCTCCTCTTCTCTTCATCTACTAGGTTGTAACATCAGATGATTTTAGACCATCCACTATGATACCAGTCCAGTTGTAAAAGAAAATATTGGGAGTACATTGAATCCTTCATCCTTGAATGTTAGGAGCGGTAGCAATATCTTGCCTTCAAATGTTTATGTAAATTTACATGGAGCTACTAATAAAATAGGAAAACTTGCTCAATCACAAGGGTTGAATGATGAACAAACATACACAAGTCCTAGATTAAACCAACCTTCAGTCCTTATAGAAGGTTTAGAAGTAAAAGATGCCATGACTAACTAGTTCATGAATATTAAAACAATTAATTGAAAAGATTTCTTGGGTTACAGAGAGAGGTTACCTAGAATATAAAATATTGTATAAATTATAAGGAAAATATTTCCCACACTGACCTATTTTGATAGATATGTAGAACTGATATTAGGTTATTTATTAGATGAAGTCACCTGTTGAAGGAAACTAGCTTTGGCAACTCATTAAAGAGGAAATTGAGGATCGATGGAATAATGTGGAATGATTAGTCAAAAGTAGGAGTAAATCGAGGATAAAGTAATGTGAAACTTTTAGAGAACATAAAATTTATTAAAAAGATTCCAAGTCCAATAATACAGCCAAGAAAGGAAACATGTATCATTGTTATGGACTTGATGGACATCCTATCTTGAATCATAGGTGTGGATGATTTTAGGATCGATTGACAAGTGTTAATATTAGGATCGATTAACGTGTGTTAATTTTAGGGTCAATTGACACATGTTATGATAGGTTAGAAGGCTTTGTATAGTACATTTGGATTGGTCTAATGGTGAATAGTTGTACTTTTGAAAGAGAGGTGAGAGGGTGACACTTTAAAGAGTTCATTTCCATATAATTGCATCCTTCATCATATGTTAGGCGAGGTCTAAGGTAAAGATCAAATTTATATAATTATTTTTACTCTCACTCTCTTCTAAATTTGGGAGGTTAAATTATTTATTATAAATTGTGTTTGGTTGTCTTAGGGTTTTATGTATATACATTATCAAATTGTCTCCAATAATATTTTAGGTGAATTTAATATTAATTACATGTATTTATTTATGTACTTTAGATGCGTTACCTTTTAATTATGATTCCAAATCAACATAACTTAATTACTATTATAAAAGGTAGAGAGCATGACACTAAAGGAACTATGAAATCTTGTTCGGTACATTTAAGATAAGGTAATGATTTAGAACATATTTGTCAATCAATAGATGCAATCTTAGTTTATGATGATGTTGATTTCATATGTAAATAATATTAAAATAATAGTCGAATAGATTATCAAGTTGATTTTATCCCTTCTACAAATTCCTTGCCTTATAAGTCAAGTACACTTGGGAGTTGTATTGTATCAATCTCTTTGGAGTCAAAAATATGACCAGGGTATTTTTTTTATTGTTTTCCTTTGTTGGGGCACAACATATTTAAACACTTTTTAACAAGTCTCATTGTTTGTTTATTTGAGACACCTTGATGGTGTTGTCTTGTTGACACTGCATTTTTATTTTGTCAAATTAGGGCACTCTTGAGGTTCATATGTGGGTTGAGATTCGAACATGATGATTCCTTTGTGGGTTTCTCTTGACCAAATATTCAAACCCTTAGGTCATCTTATTTTTCATAATCTTGACAAGTTTTATTCGAATCATCCCATCAAACAAGTATTTGGGGAATTGGACCTAGTAAAATATGTGAAATATTCTCTGAATATTCAACTTGGTACCCATAATTTTACTAATAAAGTGGTATATATCAACTTATCTAAAAAAAATACTATCAATTTCCTGACCACAAGTTATGGGATTGTCCGCTCATTTCTTGCCTTGATCCTAAATTGAATTCTAATTTGCCAATTTAACAACTGAGAAAGAGTCGGGTTGGAATAACATTGGTGGTAAAAACATGGGGGATTCACTAAAAATTAGTAGAATACCACATGTGTGCATATTAGGGTAGAGGAGCATACTCAAATCCACCTTATAGAGTCAAATCAACCCTATATAGTCAATTCAAGGCTATAGAGCTATTCACCTATCTAGGCTATGAACATATAAATGTTATATATAGTATGGATATGCACTAATGGGGTATAAACCTTAAGGCTATGAACCCTATAGAAAGTATGGGTATCTAACTCATCACTCATTCTATTGTGGTACTAGAATTAGGAGATCAATATCTAAGGGTGATTTCAGCTATCAACACATCATCACATCAAGATCAATTTCACATCAATTGGTACATCTTTTGGTGGGGTCATACTCAATCAACCCATGAAATCCCAAGATGACATATTAAACCCCACTTTCTATGCCCATATCCCAAGTCTTCACCCTATTTTCCATCCCTTAGCCCAAGTTTTAACCCCATTGACCAGCGCATAGCCTAGGCTACTTGCCATACCCATATCCCATGCCACTTGACATGCTTATAACCCAAGCCTTCCCCCTATTATTCTATTCTCATCCAGCTCATTCAATATATTAATTTATTATTTTATCATTCACTTCATACAAGTCTAGTCTCAACTCATCCCTATCTCCCTCTATGGTAGTTTTTTAATCCCCTAAATCAGGACCAATATAACGAGGTGTATTTATCGATTAGGGGATTTTTAAATACTATTGGAACATACAGATATTGAGTAGTGGTAGATGGGGTATGGGTCATGGTAGGTGGGAATATATAGCACATTTAATATAATTTTGGTGAGCCTATCTAATATTTTAAATTCATATATTAATTACCCTCCTACTTAATGCCTCTTAGTGATGGTGTTTTCCTATGTTTGACAACAAACCTTCTACCTATATTTTCATAAAACTTGCCATAATTAAAGTTAGTTGTATAGGCCCTATTAATTTTTTATCTCTTTAATGTTAGAGTAAAATATAAATAATTATTAGACAAACTATGCAAGGTATAACCATTTATTTTCATTATTAAATGTTAAAAACCTTTATACATAAAATTGTTCTCCTAAATCCTTATTTGTTAAGGAATATCCATTACCAACTTCTTAAATGCAATTGTAGCTCTATTCTAAGCTAAATAATGGCACATTATTATTTATAGTAGAATTAATTAGGAATTAAAATTAACTCTAAATATAAATGTAAACTATTGAAATTTGATCTACGATGATATATAAGACTGAATACAGTAAAATACAAAGATCTACATAATTTATAAATTTGCCAAAAATAGACACTATAGTTAGGGTTAGATACATTGTCATTGTAACTGATTTATTTCATATTTTATTATATTTTAGAGAGGATTACAAAGCAATTTAGTCAAGCTTTAGTCCATAGACCATGAAACATGCATAAAAAACTAACTAACCAAGCCTATCTATTCATATGGGAATTAAAAAGGATAGGAAGAAACAAATGAAAGAAATCAATCACCATGTTACCTTCCCAAATGGATTCACCATACCTATGTGTCTCAAAAACATTTTCTCCTTTGATCAAGCATCCTTTTCTTTATCAAAAATGATGGTAAGCTCGTCCAATGCCTCAAGAACACTCCACAAAATGTAGGATCTTGATGTGGAATCACTAAACTAGCCTATCAATGAAGCTTTTTCGAAATAATTTAGCATTATAACTTTGCAATGCTCAATCTTTGAAGATATTTGAGCATAATAACCTTGCACCAAAATATCTTAGAAATGATGTCCATGGCCTCTCTATTCATATATTTTTTAGATTGGTCAGGATCAACCTCAACCATCCATCTTGAGATGAAGATGTGTGGTTGAGGATAATCCTAATATTTGGAATTAAATCCATAACTATCCTCAAGATGACCTTGGAAGAAGGGGCATTGAAGAGGTATGGGAGGCATTAACTAGGCATGGGTGACCCATAATCCTGATATTTATGCACTTATGGCTTGATGGATGCCACCCCATAGATGATGTCACTAGGTGATGCAGATAATAAGAATCAATTTTAAAAAATAAATATTCAAAAAATCTCATGTAAAATCCACTTAAGCTCTTGATTTGGATTAATTAGCCTTAAACAAGGTTAATCAACATTTATGCAATTATTTGAAAATTGGTCCTCAACAAATCAAAATGGTTAGAAAGTCATATTACTAGGTCATAATTTGAATAGAGAGCAATTAAAACGTAACATTAGATGCGTTGGAATTGTATTCCCATTTAGGATGTTTCCAACAGCAAATAACAAAGGTACATGATGTGTACCAATGAATTAGAATAAAAGAGTGATCCAGAGCACTAAATGGCAAAATGGTCATTTTCACTCAATGATCTGATCAAAGTTAGCTAGCCCATAAAATGCATTGCCTTATTTAGGGATACTTTGACCTAAAATAGAACTTGTAAATGACAAGTTCAAACTATTTATGACATTTTATGGATTTTGACCTAAAATGTGCATTTGAGTGCAATTCAAGTAAGATTGACAATTTCAACACAAATGGTGTTGGGAATTGGATGTCTACGTTTTGCCCCTATTTGAGAAGGCATAGAAAGACATTCAGGTGAAGCAACATATTTTCAAAGAAAAGAGTTGTCAAGAATAAATTCAAATAGACCCATGATGCCCCCTCGAGAGGAAATATTAGGATGAAAGAGAAGGATGGACTCTCGAAAAGAGAGAGAAAGTGAGAGATTAACCTAGGGAATATATCATATCTAGATGAGATAATGCTTGCATATGTGATTACCAACAATGATCAAAATATAATTAGAGGTATAATAGGCCCTAGATACAGGGGGAATGGGAAATATATAATCCATAAATGTAAGGAACACATTTTAAATGTACCTAATTTGAGAGTACAAGCTACACGCTTACATCATTGATCAATCTCGAGATAAGTTACACACTAAAACATTGCTATCATGGGCTTTAATGTGGATAGCTTGGAATTAGAGGAAAAGAGAGAATGTTCTACTTCAAGAAGGGAAGCACCACTAGAATGGGGTCTACAATGAGAATATAAGAAGTACTCTAGTAGAGTATATTTGATCATGATAAAATAGTTGTGCCCTAGTAGGGTAAATCTTGATCGTTGATAAAGAATAAATAATTATTTACCCTATAGAGATAATTTGATTCAGATGGTGTTGAGATGGTGGGTCCCAGCATGGGTAATTGGCAAGGAAAATAGCTCAAGGATATAACCCAAAAGATAGGTTAAAGTGAGTGGGTGCAAACATATATAAGATGGTGTAATGGCTTAGAAAGCCATATAAAACCAAGCATATGAGAATGTAAAAAGTGATGAGAGAGATGAAAAGAAG
The DNA here is from genome assembly GCA_037957365.1 of Torreya grandis. NCBI lineage: Eukaryota > Viridiplantae > Streptophyta > Pinopsida > Cupressales > Taxaceae > Torreya > Torreya grandis. The sequence continues at coordinate 498,781 of JARHVA010006638.1, forward strand.
AATAGAGATAGTTGAACTGACCTCAATATAAATTGAGCACTACCTACATAGTTCCATGGACTCATGTTCCATCATGAACTTCAGGCCAATGTAGTTCACCCAAGTTTAGGAGAGAATGGAATGAGGAATGATGAAAAATGACAAAGAATTGATTAGACTCATAATGTATGCAAAGAGATGCATGTCTAAGCATAAAATTGGGTGTAGGTTTTGTAAAGTGTTCTTGAAAATCATTTATCAGAGTTGATGTTGATGTTAAGATGTTGAGACCTAAGCACAGAGTGTTTTCTATAGCAAAAGAAATTAGGCATCATAATTATGCATGAATTAGAATGACATAAGATTCCAATTATGATGAGCCAGTTCAAATGTGAATACCTCTAACTAAGGATAATGGTAAAACAATGACCAAAAATAGAGTTACAATTATTTACATTTAAACAAAAAAGATAAACATAAACATAAACATAAACATAAACATAAATGAACCTAACTCGAAATCAAGATATAATCTATCAAGACTTAAGTAGGAACATAAAAATGTTTAAAAACAAGAGGCAAGAACATATTAATGACATGAGACCAAGATATTAATAATCAAGATCCATGTGGACCATCAAGGTATTCTTGAACACAAAAGAAAATAGCAAAATCAAACAGTAAAACAAGACAAAGAAACACAAGACCAAGAATGGAGCGAGAAATAATAAAAAGATAAAAGGAAAAGAAATAAAAGGAGAGGTGTTAAAGCATAAAAAAACACCAATAAAATATAACAAAACACCAAGAAAACTCAAATAAACACACAAATAAAAAACCAAGCTAGTACGGTTTAAAGACAAATGTTCATGCATGTGCGGTAGAGGCATTACTTGTCACCACATCATAACAAACAAAAATGACATGAAAATTGTTCCCTAATTAAAGAGGAACAATGACAAAATAAATGGGGGAAGAGAGGAAAATGAAGGGGTTAGCCGAGCTGACTCTAGATATATCAGAAAAGTGGACGCTGCCTACATAGTTTCATGGATGCATATTCTAACATGAACTTCATGCCAAATGTAGTTCTCCTAAGAAATGGGATAGAATAAAAAATTATGATCAGACTAGTAGGATTTATAAAAGAAATGGAAGATATGACAAATGAGAATGGTCTGGAAAATAAGGAGCTGATGAGATGAGAAAGAATGATCTTGCAAAATGGCAAGTGCATGGGACAAGATGAGATGAACTAGTGTTCATGTACTTGAAAAATGGTAAGAGAGTTCAAACTTAATAGTTGATCATAAAATTGTGAGAGCATTCAAGCTTAATAGTAACTCACAAAATAGAGATATCATTCAAACTTATTAGTTGCTCACAAAATAGTGAGAACATTCAAACTTATCAGTTGCTTGCAAAATAGTAAATGTATGGGATGGTGGAATGAGAATGTACAAATGTATAGAAGCATGAGACAATGTTTTTGTTCTTTTGTGGATCATGTTATAATGTTTTTGTTATTGTCAAATAATTTCCAATGTTTTTGGTGTTTTCAGGATAAACTATGCACAAGGTGGGACCATCTAGTCATTGAGGAGCACATCCTAAGAGTAGAGTTTCCAATAAGATAGCTAATATGGATGAAATGGCCCATGCTCACAAATCAGTGAGAGCGAGGTTCTTGATAAAACAAGAAAGTAGTAAAATACTTGTACTGAAAAGATGTGGCTATTCACCTATCAAAATTTGCACAAGATAGTCCTAGATGAACTGCTTTGTAGAATCACTGCTGAAGATGTTCATAATGCTTATGAGACATAATCGAGATCATGATTGGTCAAGGGATAAAAAGTGTTCAAGTTTATAACATGTCCTAGACATAACAAATAATATGCATCTTTGAAGAGAGAAATCCAGAATGGGATGAAGAATGTGTTCAAAGGGCCAAGAGTTCAAAGCCATTATCATCAAGATTCACAAACAGTGGACCAGGGTAGTATAAAATGCATTCAAGGTAAGATCATAGGGTGGGATAAAATTATGACAGCACACAAGTTACCCCCAAGTCAGGGGTCTTATAGATAATGGTTCAAAGTTTTTTATTCATAGAATCTCTTAAGGTGTATGATGTTCATGGGATCTGAAAGTTTTTCACCATTAGGTTTAGCCAATCGATATGCTCTTGATCCATAGTTTACCATGACAATGTATGGTCCTAACCAATTAGGCTGAAACTTGCCTTTCTTTTTGGGTTCATCATTCATGTTCTTCTGGTTCTCATTCAAAACTAAGTTACCAATCTCAAATTATCGAGGGAGAATGCATTTGTTATAGCTTCTTTTCAATCTATCCTGATAGGCTTACAAGTTTTCTAAGGAAGCCAAACATTTACCATCAAGAAGTTCTAGTTCTTGCAGCCGTGAGGCTCTATACTCTTCATCATCTTCAATGTGCTCTAATGATATTCTTAATGATGGGATCTTAATCTCGATCAGGGTGATAGCTTCAATGCCAAAAACAAGGGAGTATGTAGTAGCTCTAGTTGGGGTGCAATGATTGGTTCTATAAGCCCAAAGGGTAGGAAAGAGTTGCAAGTGCCAATTATGGCCAACATCATTGACAATCTTTTTTAAGATGGCTAGAATGGTTTTATTTGATGCCTCAACTTATATGTTACCTTGTGGGTTATATGGAGTGGATTTCTTATTCTTGATCTTAAATTTTACACAAAGAGATTTCATATCTTAGTTTGAAAAGGATCTACCATTATGTGATATAATACAGGCTGAGATGCCATATTGACAGATGATATGGTAATGAATGAATTGGCTATTTGTTTCTCAGTAACATAAGTGAGAGAAATGGCCTCAAACCACTTGGTAAAGTATTATGTCATAGTCAGAATGTGCTTATGGCCATCTAAAGATGTTGGGTTAATTTTCCCAATGAGATCAAGACCCCATGTTGAGAATAATCATGGTGTTGTAATTGGCTACAATGGTAAGGAAGGTGCATGTATCAAGTTGCCATGCTACTGATAAGGAACACTTCTTTACATAATTACAAGCATCTATCTCCATTTTGGGCCAATAATAGCCTATTCTTAGAAGTTTCTTTGCTAGGACCACACCATTATTATGGGCCCCACACATTCCTTCATGAACCTCCTTTAGTGCCAGCTTAGATTCTCCCAAAGATAAATAATTAATAAGTGTTCCATCATAGCCTTTTTAATAAATCATGTTTCCAAGGAGGATATAATGTGTTAGGTGATGAAGGAAAAGTTTTTGGTGGTTATTGGAAAGGTTGGTAGGAAAGACATGGCTATGAACATAGTTATAAAAATCTTGGTACCATGGTAGCTCAGGTGAGAGATTAGGGTCAGCAATGGTGCATATCCTCTTTGAATCTGATAAAATATGTGATGGCTAAAGAATATTTTCAATCAATAATTGATACTCTTTATCACTTTCATTCATTTGAATCATGGAACCAATTGTTGCCATGTAATCGGCAGACCTATTGTTGACTCATGGAAGTTGCTCAAACTATAGAGATTTAAAATGTCTTTTAAGGTTATCAATAATTTACTTGTAAGGGACAAGCTTATCATCTCTTTTTTGATATTGATCAGTTATCTATTTGATGATTAGTTATGAATCTCCATAGACCTTTAAGCTTTGGATATCCCATTGTACAGTAAGATGGAGCCCTGAAACCAATTCCTCATATTCAGCCATATTGTTTGTACACTAAAATTGTATATAGAAGGATTTGGGGATCAAATCCCCTTGTGGTGTTATCAACAATATGCTAAATCTAGATACTCAAGATGTGAAGGATCCATCAAAATAGAGTGTCCACTATTCAGGCTCTTGTGATGCTTGTTCTATCGTTATGATAGAATCATCTGGAAGGTCAAAGTTGAGAGGTTGAGTGGCTATAATAGGAGCTTCTACAAGTTGATCCACAAGAATCTACCCTTTTATTTCCTTTTTATTCTAGTATTCAATGTCAAACTCATTGAGGAGCATAATCCATTTAGCCATGCATCCTTGGAGAGTTGTTTTAGATAAGAGGAACTTAACAGGATCTACCTTGGTGATAACAAAAGTTTTGTTATTTAGCATATAATGTCACAATTTTTGAGTGGCAAACACCATAGCTAAACATGACTTCTCAATAGGCATATAATTATGTTTATAAGTTACCAATGTGTGGCTTAAATAATAAACTGCATGCTCCTTACCATGATCATCATACTAAGCCAAAAGTGCCCCTAGTGCATATTCCATGGTTGATATGTAAGTAGTGGCTTTCCTTGTGTTGGAGGGTGTAAGACCGGTAGATTAGCCAAGTATGTATTAAGCTTTGAAAATGCTATCTGACAATCTTCATCCCACTAAAATGTCACCCCTTTATTTAAGAGGTGGTTAAATGGGTGGCACTTATCTACTAGTTGAGAAATAAACCTGTTATAAACTGGATCTTACCTTGTAAACCTCGCAACTATTTAAGATTATTGGGTGGAGGCATTTCCATAATAGCAGTGACCTTTGCAAGGTCAACTTCAATCCCTCATTGTGATATAATGAACCCTAGAAATTTTCCTGATGTGACTCCAAAGACACATTTCTTCATATTTAAGCATACTTTATATGCATGAAGCCTCTCAAATATTCTTTATAGAATGTCAGGGTATCCAGCTCTTGTTCTTGATTTTGATAGTATATCATTAACATAGTCTTTGACAATGTCATGCATTATGTCATGGAAGATGATAGTCATTGCATGTTGATATATGGCTCTAGTATTTTTAAAATCAAATGGCATGACTTGGTAACAAAATGTCCCCCATAAAGTGGTGAACACAGTCTTATGTTGATCTTCAGGGACTATCTTGATCTGATTATAACCATAAAATCCATCCATTAAGGATAGCATCTCGTACCTAGTAGTTGAGTCGATAATCATGTCGATGTTGGATAGAGGAAAATCATCTTTTGGACATGCCTTGTTGATATCATGAAAATTAGTTGAAACACATATGCCTGGGGTATTTTTACTTATTGGCACTATGTTATAAATCCATTCAGAGTAGTCTAGTGGTCTGATAAAATTGGCTCCTAGCGACTTCTCCAACTTGGCCTTAACCAAAAGGGTGATGCATGGATGCATCTTTCTTAACTTTTTCTTGACTGGTTTAGCATCAGGGTGAATAACTAGATGATACACAACTAAATCTGGATCTAGGCCTGGCATGTCAGAATATGCCCATGCAAAGATGTATATATAATCCTTAAGAATGGATATAATATGTTCGTGTTCTACTTTAGTAAGGGAAGCTCCAAGATAAACATTTTTGGGATCCTCATGGGTTCCCAAATTTACTTCTATTATGCTCTCTATAAGGAGTGTGGATCCATCTTCAAGAATTGTAGGCAATGTATGGTCATGATCATCTTCTTCTACTATATCTTCTTTTTGTTCCTCCCAAATATCTAGATAATATGAAGAATCATAATCTACCTTCTCAGGTAAAGGCCAATTGGAAAACACCTCTATAAACTCAAGAGCAAGACACTCAAATATTTGATGTTGTTCTGAAGAGATGCTTGTACTAGCTATGGAACTTGGGCTAGATGGACTTTCTATGTCCTGAGGGGATGAGAAAACTTTCCCACCTGGGAGTGCCTGAAACAGGTTTTAACTCAAATGCTTGTCTTTTTATTAACTTTTTCCCTGATCAATGAGTGCCTCAAAGAGGTTTTCACCTAAAGATCTTGATGTTTTTTCTTTATTATGACCAAGAAAGTTTTCCTATTCTCCAAAGTAGGTAGAAGGATTCAATGAAAAATTAAAACCTTGCTTATGATCCCCAATGGGGAATGCATCTCGTAGGCCCATGTATTCTACAATTGATTCTTCATTTTGAAACTCATTGAGGCATATGATTGAATTTTGTTGATCCCAATCTATGAGTTCAGGATGGAAAAGGCATAGGTTATAATGAGGGTTTACTTTAGGATGGGAAGCATCAATAGTAAAGATATAATATTCTAATTTAGGAAGGGAAGCACCACTAGGATAGGTTTTTGCTTTAGGATGGGAAGCATCAATGGTAAATATATGATGTTCTAATTCAGGAAGGGAAGCACCACTAGGATAGGTTTTTGCTTTAGGACGAGAAGCTCCAATAGGTGTTATGCTCATTGAAAAGGCTATAATGGGACATGGCATCACTGCTAAGAGTCTCGTTACTAGTCACTTTAGAAGAATCACTACCAAATGTTATGAGGTCATCCTCTAGTGGTTTAAATCCAAGACCATGATTCCCATTGACAACTCTAGCTGATAAGGGCTCTAAAATTCCTTGCGCCTGGGGGCTAAGGCCTTTCACTGTATAGTCAAGATGATCCAATATCTTGTTAGGGATAGGATACTTTGGATTCTAAAAACAATCCACAAGGCCCTTATAATATAACCAATCTCCCTCGTTAAAAGCCTCTCAATCTTTCTTTGGTGCAATTACAGGTACAAAAACCATAGGAGGTTTTTGTTGCTTCTTGTTTGGTTGCCAAAATTTGATCAGGTTTGTTAGGAGTCTGGGAAGTTTTAGGCTTGCCAAATATTCTAGGGGATTTTAGTAATTTTTCAATATGGAGGACATCCTTCAGATGATACATGGAAATGCCTACGTCTTGAATAATTACCTACTTGGCAAGAGCTTTAGGAAATGGATCAGTTGAAGTGGAGGTTAGATCACTAGGGTCTATATAATTAGATGGAGATGAATGACAAATTATGGCTTTATTCTTCTTTACAATGAATTCAGAACCTAGGCAATATTTATAATTTTGAAACTTTGCTTCGAGATGTTTGCAATATTGGTATTGTTTTTTATCAGTGGGAATGGTGACCTTGATCCCATCATGGGGAAACTTAAGGCATTGGTGAAGAGTAGATGGAACTACCTATACTTCATGTATCCAATGATGACCAAGAAGTATGTTATAAGGAAGCTCAATATCCATAATATGGAATAATGTGTGATGAGAAATAACCCCAACCAAGACTGGCAACCAAATTGTACCAGATGACTCCCTCTTGGCATTGTCATAAGCCTTGATTATAATAGTTTCTAGTTGAATGTCTTTGTCCATATAACCTAATCATCACACTAATTTAAGAGATATGATGTTCAACCCTGAACCATTATCTATAAGAACCCACTTGTTCTTGTGATCCATAATGATTATCTCAATGTATAGTGGGTTATTGTGGTTTGGGCCAAGTGTGGACATGTCCTTTTGATCAAACGTGATTTTCTTAAATGAAGACAAATGTCCAATTAGGTTCTAGAACTAATCAAGGTTTATATCATTAGGCACAATAGAAGTTTGTTGAATATGGTTTGATGGACATCAGATGTCTGTAAGAGTTCTAATATGAAAATTTGTGCAGGAGTTTTTTCTAGTTAGTCCAATCTACTATAAGGCCTTTGAATTGTGGAATGAACTAGTTTAGTCTTTGTTGGGATAGTATTCGGCCTTAGAACTATTAGCACAATGTTTTTTAATTGGGTTTATGTAAAGAAGTGGGTGAAGGGCCCTGGATGGTAACTCACAAGCAACTAGTTACGACTGCACAACCTAGAAGTGGAAAGGAGTCATTATAATTAGAAGGATGAGGCAAAGGGTCTTGGATGGTGATTTGTGGTCAATTAATGGTATCACTATAATTTTGGATCAGTGAGGAGCCTCTAGAAGAATGATACCATTATTCAAGATTAATAACCCATGCAAATGGAGTAGCAGTATGATGATGTGAACTCCACATGGTATTACTAAGGTGAGAGGGTGTTGACCCTATAATGATAGGTCTCATGTTGTGAGGAATATGAGATCGGTCATGTGGCATCATAGTAACAATGGTAATGTGGGTTGTAGAAATGTGTCCCACAGTGTTATTTTAGTTATAAGGTACATTATAATAAGCCACATTATTAGTGTGGGGATCATGATATCGATTATGTTCATTATGATTCTGACCCTATTGTTGGTTCTGATTCTACCTCTGTCCTTGATTGTGACCATTTTGATTATGTCTTGGTGGTGGTGGATCATGTTGAAAAAAGGGGTCTTTGTAGATTCCCATATCCTGATTAGGGGCCAACATAATTCTAGCTCACCATTTTCAATAAATTCCTTAATAATATGTCACAATTGAACACAATGATATGCACCGTGACCAGCAACATGATGAAAGTTACACCATTCATTCTCTTTGTACCAGTCTAGATTTAGTTGATCTTGGGGAAATGGCCTTGATACTAGCCATATAATTAAGTTAGCTACAATGAGATTTTATAATAATGCTTCAACTGATTCTCCTAACTTTCTAAAGACTCTAAAATTTTTATAAAACATCCTTCGTATAGGTTGTCTTTACAAAGTAGGTAATAGATTTGAGGGAGTTAATTATATATTTGGAGGAGGCATAGTCTGTACCATTTGTACATCTCTTATTTTTGTCACCCCATTTCCAACCATGTTCTTATTTTTGTGAAATCCCTTAGACTTATCATGTGTAACTATTTGCGGAGCCAGTGATTTAGTCTAATTAGACACTTGTCCTTGCGCAAAGCTTGCGTAAAGATCTTAACAAGACCCCTAACAATAAGAGCCTTCTCAATATGCACTCCTTTGTCAATAATTTATTCCAATGAGTTAGCACAAGCTAACCGTAGATTATGTATAACTTTGGGATGCAAATTATGTGAAAAGATATCAACTAACTATTTGTTTGGTAAATTGTGTTGAAAGTGGCCCACCAATGCTCTCCACCTTTGTAGATACGCAGCAAAAATTTCACCATCATGATGTTTAGCTTTGCATAATTCAAAAATTGTCAATTCATGTTCTATGTTGTATGAGAAATGGTTAACAAACTTTTATGATAAGTCATTCTAATCTATAACTAATCCCTTGGGTAGTTTAAGTACCCAATCAAGAGTTTGTCCCGCTAAACTTCATGGAAACAATCATAATAAGTACTCGCTACTATAAGTAACCTCTTGACACAAGATGAAGAATGCTTATATGTGTTCATGTGGATCTCCTTTCCCTTTGTATTTGTCAAATTTGGGTGCCTCAAAGTGAGGTGGAAAGGGGTTTTGGAGAATAGATAAGTCAAATGGATATGGGCATATCTCATCAAATTTGTACATTTTGACTCTATTGTTTGTCTCCAATCTTTGGAAAATTTCCTTCATAGAATTACATTCTTGCATGTTTGATGCACTTATGGATTGGATAATATGATGTTGGGGTGGAATGTTCCCTTGGTTTTATTGTTGTTGGGGTGGAATGCGCCCCTAGTTTTTTTGTTGTTGGGGTGGAATGTGCCCCTGATTTTATTGTTGTTGGGGTGGAATGTGCCCTTGATTTTATTGTTGTTGGGGTGGAATGTGCCCCTGATTTTGTATGGATCTATAGGGATCATATACCTTTTGATCCATGATTTGGTTTTGATTTGTTCCTTGAGTTGAGAGCATAGGTCGTTTATTCTTAGATTGTAAAACACTCCTTGAATTTGGTTGTTTCGCATTTTGTTGATTTTGAAAATTTCTATGTTTATTTACAAATCTTTGGTTTGTTTGAGGGATTTCTTCAATTCAAACTGAATGTTTGGGTTCCTGAGTTTGTAAAGTAACAAGAGGTTCTTGATGATTGAAGAATGTATGTTTTGTGTCAAATGGAACATTTTGTAAGGTCTCTTGTGACTTTAATTTTTTGTTTAGATTACCTTTATCCACTATGGTAATGTTCTCATCCAATATTTATTGTGTATTATCCACTATATCTTTATGTTCTTTTAAAGACTTATTATGAATTGAAGTGGCAATTAGGGAATCAGTTAAGTCTATGATAAGTTGATCTTCATATCGTTGACTTATTATCTTGATCTTAGCTAAAATATATGGATCTATGGGTTTTGACTCTGTTTGTATTTCCTTTCCTTTGGTAGAAGAAGAATGTATGTCTATTTTTTCAAAATCTTGCTCTTACCATCATTGTTCTCCTTCTCTAACCAAGGTATGTAAATGTTCTATAGGAAAGTCAGAAGGTAGTCTAGCACCTAATTCTATCAATCTAAGAATGGCTTCGTCTTGATCTTCTTGGGGTTGATGTTCATTGTAATCATCTTCAAATCCTACAGTTACGGGGATATCATCAAAAATAATGGGGTTATCTTGACCATCATAAAATTGTTCATCCTCATAACTAAGGCCATAAGAGGCCCCACTACGTATGAACCTTTGAGTCATGTCTAAAAAAAGTTGCCCTGTGTGTTTGACTAACTTTGGACCAATGTTTGGCAACCAATCAAAGTATGCTTTAGCTCACTGTTAAACAAATAACCAAGGTACCAATGAGAATATAATGGAGGGTGGTTTGAAACCATGCATAATTTAAAAGATTTGATTCACAAAATTACTCAACCTTTGGTAAAGTTGAAATCATATAAATCGGAAGAGAGTAAGGTAACTTAAACACCCAAGGTGAAAACTAGTACACCAAAGCCTAGATCTTTGTGATACACCCACACTACAAAAGATAGTTTCAAATTCAATAAGTTGAACCTATAAATTTAGAGGAAATCTCTTTAGATTATGAAGAAGACAAATTAAATTAAGTAACTCAAGATGTAAAGACATACACAAATCACTAAGTATAACGTTAGGACCAAATGGGCAGCACAATGTCGTCACATGATTCTAGTAGGATAAAATATGTTCTAGGAGCAAAAGTGTGAGTGATACACAAGATAAGTTGATTCCACCAAGATGATATTGTGATTTTGAGTGTTAATAAATGACCTTCAATCCAAATAGAAAATTGAACCCAAGTTAAAACAATCCTAGTGCACAAATGGCGAACCCACTTTGATGCACCAACCCTTAGAACTCAAAAAGTTTCAATTTCAAATGTGGATTCTAAATGAAGGATTTAAAAAAATTGGGTAAAAGTTATAAACTCATTTGGGAAGCATAACTATGCCAAAGTGGATGTCATGACACAAAGATTTTGATAACAATTCGAACAAGCAAAATATAATTTTTCCATTTGGACAGCGTAACGCCTCCCTTGCTCAAGAAAATTGAGGAAAATGTATTTTGGTTAAGTTCATTGAGTTAAAAAGTAGTTTAGACACAAATCAAGACCAAGTAAGCTAATGACAAAAAATAAATTTCTTAAGTCTAAACTGACAAGGTATGGAAAAGTGGGGTCTACGAAACTATCAAGTTTTGAATGTTCTAGGGGAATCAATTAAACAACGACTTTCATGCTAAATAATGCAAAATAAAATAATGGATTTTGAGTCCATATCACTTAGTAGTGTGATGTCCAAAGTGCCACTATGTCCCATGTACAACTCTAAAAAGAGTTCAATGAAGTCAATGTCAGGAGATGAAACCCTAGGTCAAAGCTTCCCTAAAGAACTTGTGGGAGGTGATGAAGTGCCCCTCACAAGCCAATTTGCATAAAAAACAAAGAAAGCATGAAAATAAAAAGACTTTAGGGTAATTTTAAAGATCACCCAAACTTTAGTGAGTTTTTGGGGAGTGCTTTAGGTGACATTCTTTCTAAGCCTTGGACTACGCTATTTACAATAGTAATGGCGCTTTTGATTCCAAGGGTTCCCTATAAGGGAAAATGGAAGAGTATACACACAACATTCCTCTTTTTTTCAAACAAGATTAATCTAATCAACTATTGCAAATAAGAATTAACAAGTGTGTTCAATTTTAAACCCAAATAAAATGTTTGGTGGTGTTCATTTGACCCCTTGGTCTTAGTTGTAAATTTTGAAAACATTCACCAAAAACATCTAAAAATTCTTTGTTAAACACCAAAAAAAAGTTCCCAATCCATTTTTAAGCATGCAAAGGTGATTTAAACATGTTTGAATCAAATTTTAAAATTGATCCTACAGCAAAATTGTTAGCATGTCCTTTAGCTTTGAAGCCCTTTTGAATTTGAAATAAGGAACTTTGGAAAAGTAGGTCTCAAGTCTGTGTTTTTTTAAAAACATAGTGATCGATATTAGTCAATACCACCAACATCAGTTATGACCAACCAAAATCTGATCGATGTCAGTTCTGCTAATCGATGTTGATTAGGCTAGGTAATTGATGTCGATATTTCTATCGATGTCAGTTACTGTGTAAAAACCATGCTAACCAAAAATGGCAAAATAAAGTTAAAAAACCAATTTTCAAGAGTTTTAAAAGCTCAAATAAGTTTTTTAAAGTTGTAAAAGGATCAACTTCAGGTGTAGGATGTGTCTAGTCCCACCGGGCATGCCAAGATGTTGAGAGGATTACAAATCAAGTTAGTCAAGCATTAGTCCATAAACCATGAAACATGCATAAAGAACTAACTAACAAAGCCTATCTATTTGTATGGGAATTATAAAGGATATCAAGAAATAAATGAAAGAAAGCAATTACTATATTACCTTCCCAAATGGATTCACCATACCTATGTGGCTCAAAAACATGTTCTCCCTTGATCAAGCATCCTTGTCTTTGTCAACAATGGTGGTAAGCTCCTCCAATGCCTCAAGAACACTCCATAAAACCTAGGCTCTTGATGTGGAATCACTAAACTAGCCTATCAATGAAGCTTTGTAGAAACAATTTAGCATTATAACTTTGCAATGTTCAAACTTTGAATATATTTGAGCATAATAACCTTGCACCAAAATAACTTAGAAATTATGTCCATGGCCTCTCTATTTATATATTTATGAGATTGGTTAGGATCAACCTCAAGCATCCATCTTGAGATGAAGATGTGTGGTTGAGGATAATCCTAATATTATAATTAAATCCATAATTATCCTCAAGATGACCTTGGAAGAAGGGGCATTGAAGAGGCATGGGAGGCATTAAGTAGGCATGGGTGACCCATAATCCTGATATTTTATGCACTTATGGCTTAATATATGCCACCCCATAGATGATGTCACTAGGTGATGTAGATAATAAGAATCAATTTTCAAAAATAAATATTCAACAACTCTCATGGAAAATCCACTTAAGCTCTTGATTTGGATTAATTAGCCTTAAACAAGGTTAATCAACATTTGTACAATTATTTTAAAATTGGTCCTCAACTTATCAAAATGGTCAGAAAGTCATATTGTTGGGTTATAATTTGACTGGTGAGGAATTAGAAAGTGACATTAGATGTGTTAGAACCATATTCCCATTTAGGATGTTGCCAACAACAAATAAAAAAGGTACATGACATGTACCAATGAATTAGAAGAAAAGAGTGATCTAGAGCACTAAATGGCAAAATGGTCATTTTGACTCAAAATGATCTGATCAAAGTTAACTAGCCCATAAAATGCATTTCCCTATTTAGGGATACTTTGACCTAAAATGTCACTTGTAAATGACAAGTTCGAACCATTTACAATGTTTTATGGATTTTGACCTAAAATGTGCATTTGAGTGCAATTCGAGTAAGATTGACAATTTCAGCACAAATGGTGTTAGGAATTGGATGCCTACACCTCTTAATGCTGGTTTTTCCTATGATTGATGACAAACCTTATACCCATATTTTCATAAAACCTACCATAATTAAAGGTAGTTATATAGGCCCTATTAATTTTGTTATCTCTTTAATGTTAGAGTAAAATATATGCAATTATTAGA
>JARHVA010006638.1:517500-537500 GCA_037957365.1 Torreya grandis
TTGTGTAACCGAGGTCTCCTTAATAACATATCAAAGACACCCATTCTTGGTGACACTAAGAAAGGGTTGGAAAATATGAGAGGTATCACTCGTAAGGGTAATATGATATGACCAACATTATGTTGTATATGACCATAAAATGCTTTCACAACTCTAGATGTATGTTGTATATCTTGTTATGTATAACCAAGAGAATGTAGAAGTGTTATGGCACACACATTTTCACTTGATCTATTTTCTATCATAAAAATATAGATTGGTTTCATGCCAAAATATTCTCTAATTAATACTGCATGTCTATCAAAGTCATTATAAATAATTTCATAATCATCAAATGTAATAAATGGGTGATGCTACTTTGCTTGTAATTGTACCAATGATGTTATCAAGTGGATGTCTGTATGAATGTGGGGCTAGATGAGCATTATATGCATAATTTACTTCATAATTTTTATTCTTGTCTTGTCCTTCATGATTGGAAAAGGGCTCTTTATAAATTTTTAACTTTGAGTTCTCATTTTCTTCATTAGGTGTACCAAAGTTAATTATGTTTTGATCAATGAGATCTTGACCTTTTTGACTGATCTTCATTACATATATTAGTGGAATGTCCAACACATATATGATAATCACAAAATGATCTTCCATAAAAAATTATGGATTGAGGTCTAGATAGATGCACTTAAATAGTGGAGGAAATGTAATAACATGACATTTAAGGAGATTTTGTAGTATCACATGACGAGGTGAAGGTATCCTTGAAAATTACTTCATTTGTGGAGCTTGTAGTTGAAGCTTTTATGGTTGTTGTAATATAGCATTAACTGTAACTTTAGCCTCATGTTTGATTTCATTAGTTTTGCTCTTGTAATTTGGCTTGCCTTGAAACTTGATATTTGAAGTAGGAGCATTGGATATATATTTGATCTTATTCAATGTAATCAATTTGACCTCATGTTATTTAACTATATGGCATAGTTCATTAAACGATTTGAATTTACAAAACATGATAGTATATTTAATAGGTGTAAGCAAGCTTTGAGTAAAAATATCTTGAATCTCATTATCATCCATCTAATTTGTCATTTTGGCTAGCATGATCTTGTATCTTAGAACATACTCACTAATTATTTCATTTAGACATTGTTTGAGCTTTGTAATTTGGACATATGATAATTTCTCACCAATATTGATATAAAAATGTGCCAAAATATGATTTTTAAAGAATTTAAAGTTGTAATTGATTGGAGAGGAAGATCATAGAACCATCTAAAAACATAGTCTTTGAGACTTTTTGGAAAGAAGTTAGTTAATAATATATCATTATCTGCATAATCTAGAAAATTTGCATGGAAAACACACAAATGTTGTTTAGGAACCAAATTTTCCTTCATAAAGAGGAAGATTAGGATCCAAAAATTCAACTAGAAGAGGATAATATTAGATTTGAGGAGATAAAAGGTTATGTAATAAGGTATAAGAATCTAAGGAAGGGATAGCATGAAAAATGGTTTGCTCAATAATAGCTAGTTAGGCTTGCAAGATAAGGACTTGCTCAAGAGAAGCATTGGTTGAAGTAATAGAGGGGTGTATGTATCATGAGTAGGAATAGGCATGGATAACTGAGGGAGGTCAAGGGATATTCCCAAGCCAAGAGATAAAGGGTTGTAAGTGAGTAAGGGTGTAGAAATAGGGATAGATTCAATGGTAGAAGTAACAACATTATAAGTATTAGCAAAAAATCATTTCTTAAGTTCATCTCAAGAAAAATATATAAATGAATCAATCTTCTCCATATTTTCATGAGCGTAATCCCAAAACTTCAACATGATTGGATTGGGCATTAGATTCATAAACAAGGGCCATGATGTGCCCTTCAAAGGATGAGAGGTGGGCACTAAGACATCATGTGAGGATAAATGCATAACATAGGATTTATTTTATTCCTAAGTCATTGAATATTTAAAAAAAAATATAGGAGCAAGAGGATGATAGGATAAGGTAAAACAATCATTTGAATCAAGAGAAAGAGTAAATCATGAGAAATAGTTTTTTAGTTACTTTAGATTTGACCCATAAAAATACATAATGAATAACATGTTGAAAATAAATGTAAGATGCTACAAGGAACTTCATGATGCTATGTAATACATGAGAGAAACATGTATATGTTAAACCCATGATGATTACAAAAATAAAACAATCAAATCTACTAGCTATGAAGATAATGCAAGAAAAAATCAAGGATAAAGAGTGAGCTAAGCAATGGTTTCAATGATTTTTAGGCTCTCATATATACTTTCTCGTTCATTGATTAGTGTTGGCCCAATGTTTTAGAACACTAAATACAAAGGTAGAACCATGCATATATCCCACTAACCCTAGTTTTGAGGCTAAGTTAAGAGTAACTTATTTAGGTGATACAATCCTCTCAGGTGAACCACAAATTAGATGGATAAAATAGGATTCATATTTGTGAAAACAAGAGGATCCTAGGAATTTTTAATATACCCTGTGGAAGAGGGAAACTAAATTTAATTTTTAGTGTTGTACTATAGCTATGAGTATTGGAGTAAAAAAACATGATTCACACCATGATGTCTATAAATATAACACCATGTATCCCTTCATGAGAATCACGAAGTAGTTTTAAAACTGTCAAAACATAGTTTTTAAAATAAGCAAAGACAAATAAAAATAAATCAAAATATTTTTGAATAAGAATAAAAAATTCAACTTGAATTTTAAATAAAGAGCCTCTATGTCATTATATACCTGAGGTGACAAGATAAACTATTTCAGTGTTAGATTACTTCAAAATATAAATATGGTCCTACCCCTTTGGATTGCCTCACATTTGGCGATTTGTCTATGTTGTGCTTGATTTTCTCACTTTTGGTACTCTGTCAATGCTTTCTCCTATTTTCCAATGAAATAACCACCTCACGGTGATTCGGCAATGCTTACACAACACTCTTGCATGTTACTTTGAACTTCTTCACTTATTTCACTACCTATTAATGTTGTCTCCATTGAAATCCTACATTGATGTTTTGGGCTTAAAAACTAATATTGCAAAGTTAACTTCCACTATCCTACACATCTCGTCCTAATTGAGTGTTTTATTTTCTTATATTCCACTTATTTTATCTCCACCCACCTTATTCATGGTGGGTATCAATGCTCTGTTAACTGCCTCATGTTTGGTGATCTGCTAGCCTTCATTCTGTTGGCGCATATCTTACTTGAAAATTCATATTTTATTCCTACATCTCTCAAGGTTCACAACCTTGATTTGATACTAGTTGGTACCATCATAGTTAAGGGTCCCAGTGAAGGGATTCCTTAACCATGTAGCCCTCAAATTTTCTCACGACAAATCATGCTAATAAAGTATTTGTTTAAATCACTTCATGGTGTTACACTATATTATAAGCTTCACATTTGTCCATTGAGCAATCGGCTAGTCAAGTCCTTATATATGGATTTATCTTCCCCTCAAATATATATACTATGGCATCCTCATACTACCATTCACTTAATGCTATGGGACTTCATATATCATATAAAGATCCCCTTCAATCTATAGGATCACTCTAACCGAATCTCCTTGGCTTCTGAACATTATAAATGTTGGTCCAAGACCCCAATTTATAGTTTCCTGCACTCTGGTCACTTCACTGAATTCAAGCATAATTGGATGATAGTTGTATTAAATGGGGTTCTGAACAAATCTATAGGCTATGCACAAATCCATAGACCTACCCTAGAAGTAGCATAACCTTTTATGGGTATTAAGCCATGTAAGTATTGTTGGGTGAATATTTTGTCATCAACTAACTGATGACAAAATGGGGATATCAGCCACAGCATAAGGGAGATTTACACCACGAGGAGTGTGGCTTTACCAGATCTAGACGAGCTAAATCTCTCCTCTCATCAAGGGGAGGTTCCCTATCAATATTTACGTGCTATAAGCATATATATAATTAAGCAGAAAATAACACATGGGGGTGGTATAACAGCATCTACTTCTCTTTTTTCAGAAGTAATGTTTAAAGAACAAAAGAGGGAAAATCTTGGTCTAATGCTAACAACATTCCTCTTCTTTCAGGAACGGTATTAAACAGAGAGCGAGAAATCACTTGAAGTAACAAAGGCACAAGAATGCTCACGCAAGCACAAAGTCTTCCGTAGCTTCTCCACGGATTCAGAACAAGTACAACCGTAGAATAAAGTGAAGCACAAAGTCTTCACCTGAAACTACAAAAGATAAAAGAATCTCAAAGGTAAAAGTAGCACAAAGTCTATTTTCTACCCTCAAGAAGTGCCCTCAGATAATAATAACACACCTACTTGCTTATTAAATCAGATAAACAAGATGTTACTAGGAAAAAGACATAAGAACTATTTCCTAAATAACACAGACAACCTCAACACAAAGTTTGAAATAACCTGCTTCTCATTCATTCAACAAAATATGATTTACAAATTTGAGCACAAAGTCTCAAAAGTTGCTTCAATTTCAGCAGAGTGTTTGCTATTAAATTTTCCAAGATAATTTACAAATGAGGTCTCCACTATATATAGGGAGGAAATCCTCAAAAACAGAAAATAATAAAATATATAAAATATCTTGGTCAAAGATGACTCATCTTTGACTTTTATATATTTTTTTGAAATATTTACACGTAATTACACTTTACAAAATTGCATGTACTTTGCGCAAAACAGAAGTGCATAAGGAGAGAAGAAGAAAGAAGGAGAGAGAGCCTCGATTCTTGCTGCCAGACTTCTTCAGATGAGCATCGACTTCTTCAGAGAAACTTCAGTGACCTAAAAGAACTTATGCTGAAAAGATGTCGACGAAGAGGGACCCTTCATAGAAACTGCAGTAGGAAACATGATTATGCAATCAGATGAAGAAAGTAGTGATCTGGGAGAACTGCACGTTCGCTAGTCACGATCAGGGAGATGTGTTTGAAAGGGATGAGACGTGAGCAGGTCGAAAAGAGGAAGAAAAAGGGGAGCGGGCGTGAAAAATGAAAAGAATGAAGATTTCTCTAGAGTTGGAGAAATGTGAGTTCCGGATGCAAGGGCGGCAAAAATTGCCGCCCCTGCACGAGCGGGAGAACGGAGACGGCGAACACGACCGACGCCGGTAGACAACACCACCGACGTCGGCAAACCCACCGACGACGGTAGAAGAAAACAGCCGATGTCGGTAAACCTGCTGACGACGGTAGACATATCGACCGACGTCGGCATAATTTGGCCTAAACAGCCCGTGGCAGTTGGCGGTGAATTTACCGCCCAATACAAAGGCGGTGAAAATGGGACGCAGAACACAGGTAAGGGTGGTAAAATTTTCCGCCCTTGTAGGGAAAAGTGCAGGGGCGACAAATTTAGTTGCCCTTGCACAAAAAATGAAGGAAAATGTAGGGGCAGTGAAATTTGCTGCCCTTGCACAGGGGAAAAGGGAGGAAAGACTAACTCCAGAAGGAGTCCAGGAGAGAAAAAATTGGCAGGGACGAGATGGTAACCACTTCTCGTTCTGAGGCCAAGATGAGAGTGAATTTGAAAACCATTTCGAAGAACAAACTGAGGGGGATGAAAAGATAAAACGGATAAGTTTTGCAGGGGAGTTCCAAAAATAAGCACAGCTGATTTTGGGAACAACAGCAGGCTCCTGTTGGGGAACTGCCTTCTATTGCAAAAAGTGATGGAAGGGAGTAAAATTCAGAATCTCCAGTGCCTTAGAAGTGTGCCATTGGGCCACGGGGTCAAGCTACTCAAAAATAAAGGCTCTAAAAAATGAAAATAGAAACGAATAAAACAAAGCTAAAGACTATACAAATATACAGGAGAATTTATTTGGTACTTCAAGAATCGAAGCACCTCAGATGCTACCCCTTTAGAGGCAGTGGTGATGATGCTCTGTCTTGATAAACCAGCAAGAGGCCATTTTCTCCCTAGAATTGATGATGTGTGAATGGAAACCTCCACCAAAAAACCAACTTCCTGTGCCTTCCCTTTGGTTTTCTCCTCTTGCTCCACAGCAAGATTTGTCTTTTGACCCGAAAACCATGAATCTTTGTTTTCTTGGTGAAGAGTTATTTTTTCTGATCATGATGCGTAGCAACATGGTCAACTACTATAATTGGTTGCTCTTTTGGTTCTATCCAGCATCTGATTTGATTGTCCTCATTTGACACCTGCCACCGATTGGCACTATCAGGTCCACTTGTCATTATTTCAGTTGAACCAATTTTTTGGTTGGCATTCTCAAGGGCTTTAATAGGTTCTTCATGAACCTCTTTTGTGGTTAGAAGATAATTACCCCTGCCAGAGGACTCAAACAAAATCTGAGCCGCAGGAGATGACGTTTGGGTGACCACGTACTTTGCCTCTCTCTCAGGGAGCAACCTTTGCATCACGCCTTTCACAGGAATCTTTGCCTGGGATAAGTCCATGCTCAATTCTCCTCCGACATCCTTGCAAAAGTTTTGTCCGAGTAGAATGCCATATGAAGCTGGGACGTCAGCCACCAGAACTGTCATCTTGATCCTCTTGTCAGGGAATGCTGCAAATGCAAATTGAGCATCTTTGATTTGCCCCAATAGTGGTACTTGTTTATTCTCTATGGAGAAACATCTCCCAAAAGTTTAAGTCAATGTGAGACCAAGAGATTCTGCCACTCGAGCAGGCATAACATTGTCAGATGCACCAGAATTGATGATGTAGTTACTCAGCTTGAGATCGTTTATTAATAGAGAAACATAGAAAGGTTCTATTTTCTCAGGAGAAACTGGAGGAGTCATGACAAGATTGTTCTGGGTGGATATATCTTTTGGGGGATCATGAGTTACCCTCAAAATTTTTTGTCTTTCAGGGACGGCTGTACCTTTCACACATTTCACCAATCTATCCAATTGTTCAGGATGGGCTTGTAGAAATTCAAATTCAGACATTTGAATTTTAGTCTTTTTGACATGCTCAATTATATCAAATGTCGGTATTAGACTAGGCACAGAGGATGGGAGTTCACTCTTTTGGTTTTTGGGATGGGAAGGGCTAGTTTGCGAAGTTGAAGTAAAGGGGGCAGAGGTGCTTGGGGTACGTACCTTTTCAATAGTCAACGGGTTCTTTGGTTGGAAGGGCAGAGTGGTTCCCCGCTTGGCAATTAAAACTATTGGCCGAGGTTGCTCCTCTATCTTCTCTTTATCAGCTTGTTGGGCTGACTATTTCTGGGACCGAGTGAATACGGCATATGATCCTTCAGTTGCATTCCCCTCACTTCTGGGTTCATCTCGATAATTCAGGTAGCCAATGACGGAGTCACTAGCTAATTCTTCTTCTTGCTCTCTAAAGAGATTAGCATCATATTGTTGGTCCAACTCAGGTTGGAAAGGGGGAGCGCATTCTATTTCCAGATATCCAACCGTTGAGGTAGTTGGAGGGGCTTCAAGAGCGAGGTTCCTCTGTGGGGGAGGAAGACGATTTGGCTACCCTTGATTCCTAGCAGCATTGCCTTGGTACGCTTGATTCTGAAATGTCCTCCTTGGCATATCCTGATTAGGAGAAGTAGACATAACTTGGACCATCTGTCTTCTGAGAGCTAGCATTTCATTTGCTAACTTTTGTACCATAGGATCTGTATTAGCTGTAGAAGGGCTTTCAGTAGATGAAGGGAACTTATTTTTACTTAGGTCTTTTCTGATCTTACCTACCAGGATAAGATCATCCTCAATCTCAGTAGCCAAATTTTGAGCCAATGCTAGATCCATAGGGCCAGCTCGCCTCAACAAAAAACTTACTTCAGGGAGCTGTGAGTTGATAAAAAAGCACTTGAGATTTTCCAGTGTAGGCTGAGCCACAGTTGGAATCCGGTTTCTCAACTTGTTGAATTTGGCTATGAAATCCCTCATGGGTTCTTGGGATTCTTTTTTCATCTGTGTCAGCTGAGCTAACAAAGCATGTGCATCTTCAGCGGGTTTAAATCTAGCTTCAAATATGGACTTTAGTGTATTCTAGTCAGTTACTGACCCGACCTGCAAGTGATAGAACCAATCCGCAGCAGCACCTTGCAAATTCTCCACAAAAAGTCTCACCGCTACATCTTCAAATTTGACACCAATTACGCCACTTGCTATGGAGAAAGCAGCAATATGCTCGTCGGGATGAACCTTTCCATCACCAAAAAACTTAGGAAAATATTTCCTAGAACTACGAGGTAGTTCATGCAGAGGTGGGGTTAAATTAAGGGGACCAAAGGAATTGCCCCA
The DNA here is from genome assembly GCA_037957365.1 of Torreya grandis. Lineage (NCBI taxonomy): Eukaryota > Viridiplantae > Streptophyta > Pinopsida > Cupressales > Taxaceae > Torreya > Torreya grandis. The sequence continues at coordinate 525,786 of JARHVA010006638.1, forward strand.
CGGGCCTTGAGCCATTATGATAAGAGGATTAAAAGGTGGGATAACAAACCTTGGTGGAGTGTTTATAGGTAGGCGGTGATTAACAGTGGGAAAAGGAGTTCTTCCTCGTGTTGGCGATAGGCCAAGGCTAGAAGGAAAACTCCTAGATCGTTGAATAGAGGTTGATGAAGGAAACAGATCAAAATTACTCTGTTGTGCTAATTCAAACACAGGGTCAACAACACCCTTAGATCTCTGACTTCTGGTGTAGTGTGGGGTTGCCAAATTTTTAAAACAAAAATGGGACCAAAACTACTTCAAGTTGAAGCTTGAGGCTTCAAAATGCGCATTCCTCCCAGTAGCTCTGGTTTTGCAGACCAGATAATATAATGGAGGTAGCTGTTAAGGCTATAATGATAATGGGTAAGACATGAAACGGAGTCGCCAAATTATCTAATGGATAAGGGTAGGGACTGCTTCAATCTGAAACTTGAGGTTTCAGACTGCACATTCGGTTCCCCAACGGAGTCGCCAAAAACTGTTGGGTGAATATTTTGTCATCAACTAACTGATGACAAAATGGGGATATCAGCCACAGTATAAGGGAGATTTACACCACGAGGAGTGTGGCTTTACCAGATCTAGACGAGGTAAATCTCTCCTCTCATCAAGGGGAGGTTCCCTATCAATATTTACGTGCTATAAGCATATATATAATTAAGCAGAAAATAACACATGGGGGTGGTATAACAGCATCTACTTTTCTTTTTTCAAAATTAATGTTTAAAGAACAAAAGGGGGAAAATCCTGGTCTAATGCTAACAACGTTCCTCTTCTTTCAGGAATGATATTAAACAGAGAGCGAGAAATCACCTGAAGTAACAAAGGCACAAGAACGCTCACGCAAGCACAAAGTCTTCCGTAGCTTCTCCACGGATTCGGAACAAGTACAACCGTAGAATAAAGTGAAGCACAAAGTCTTCACCTGAAACTACAAAAGATAAAAAAATCTCAAAGGTAAAAGTAGCACAAAGTCTATTTTCTACCCTCAAGAAGTGCCCTCAGATAATAATAACACACCCACTTGCTTATTAAATCAGATAAACAAGATGTTACTAGGAAAAAGACATAAGAACTATTTCCTAAATAACACAGACAACCTCAACACAAAGTTTGAAATAACCTGCTTCTCATTCATTCAACAGAATATGATTTACAAATTTGAGCACAAAGTCTCAAAAGTTGCTTCAATTTCAGCAGAGTGTTTGCTATTAAATTTTTCAAGATAATTTACAAATGAGGTCTCCACTATATATAGGGAGGAAATCCTCAAAAACAGAAAATAATAAAATATATAAAATATCTTGGTCAAAGATGACTCATCTTTGACTTTTAGATATTTTTCTGAAATATTTACATGTAATTAAACTTTAAAAAATTGCATGTACTTTGCGCAAAACAGAAGTGCATAAGGAGAGAAGAAGAAAGAAGGAGAGAGAGCCTCAATTCTTGCTGCCAGACTTCTTCAGATGAGCATTGACTTCTTCAGAGAAACTTCAGTGACCTGAAAGAACTTATGCTGAAAAGATGTCGACGAAGAGGGACCCTTCACAGAAACTGCAGTAGGAAACATGATTATGCAATCAGATGAAGAAAGTAGTGATCTGGGAGAACTGCACATTCGCTAGTCACGATCAGGGAGATGTGTTTGAAAGGGATGAGACGTGATCAGGTCGAAAAGAGGAAGAAAAAGGGGAGCGGGGGCAAAAAATGAAAAGAATGAAGATTTCTCTAGAGTTGGAGAAATGTGAGTTCCAGATGCAAGGGCGGCAAAAATTGCAGCCCCTGCATGGGCGGGAGAACGAAGACGGCGAACACGACCGATGCCGGTAGACAACACCACCGACGTCGGTAAACCCACCGACGACGGTAGAAGAAAACAACCGACGTCGGCAAACCTGCCGACGACGGCAGACATATCAGCCGACGTCGGCATAATTTGGCCTAAACAGCCCGCGGCAGTTGGCGGCGAATTTACCGCCCACTGCAAAGGCAGCAAAAATGGGACGCAGAACACAGGTAAGGGTGGCAAAATTTTCTGCCCTTGCAGGGAAAAGTGCAGGGGTGGCAAATTTAGCCGCCCTTGCACAAAAAATGAAGGAAAATGCAGGGGCGGCAAAATTTGCCGCCCTTGCACAGGGGAAAAGGGAGGAAAGACTAACTCCAGAAGGAGTTTAGGAGAGGAAAAATTGGCAGGGATGAGATGGTAACCACTTCTCGTTTCAAGGCCAAGATGAGAGTGAATTTGAAAACCATTTTGAAGAACAAACTGAGGGGGACGAAAAGATGAAACGGACAAGTTTCGCAGGGGAGTTCCAAAAATAAGCACAGCTGATTTTGGGAACAACAAGTATAATTCGTATCAGATCAAATCCATGCATAGTAGATCTTGTCAGCAATCACATCACCTACAATACTGACCCAGCCTATGTGAAATGACTAAGTGTAGGTCCTCGAACTGAGCACTCATTTAGTTGTCTTCCACTTCCTTAGGTTCCTACATCGAATGTTTTGTGTTTGGCTTTCTACATGTCTTTATGCCTTGGACTCTCCATCTTTCCATCATTGCACATTTGGTACCTTAGAGCTTCTTCATTGGTTGAGTTTTATATGTTCATATTTGCATGCCCCTTGATTTTAACTTCACATTGCTCTATTGTGCTCCCTTGGAAATCTCATGTCTTTGTGCCTCAATCATGCAAGTTTAAACTTGGCTTCAATTATAACCTTCCTTGTTTTCGTGCAACACACCTTTAGAGAACAACTCCTACACCATTTTCCTTCCCACCTATAAGCTTCAGTCCCTTTGTGTTCTACCGCATGAGCCTTTAGTTTTGTGCCATGTTTCTTGTTCCTAGTGTGTCCTTATACACGTCAAATTCTCTACACATGTGTTGCCTGCCTTAGCCAAAACTTGTAATCCCTTCTTATTATCCAACTCCCAATGCAACTCTCAACTACCTTTCTTCAGCTCAAGTGGGGTCTTGTGTAGTCCATAATAGCCATCCAAAATACTACGACATGCATCTATGCACATATACTGTTGGTTTATTTCTCCAACTAATTGACTTTATTTTTGTGTGATGTGAGATTTTTCAATGCACCTAAGATGCTCGTGTCAAACTACAATGTTTATGTATTTATAGACAAATTAAATTCAATTTTGGACCTTATTTTTACCAATTGACATCATAATTTTCCTAAAAATGAGAAAGGCAAAACAAAGGGCAAGTCACAAGTGTCCTCTATCTTAATTGAGACTAAATAAAGGGCCCACAAGCACGGGGGCATTCCAAGTAGGCCTAAGAGTATTGGGGGCACTCCAAGTAGGCCTAGGAGTGTTGGGGGCACTCCAAACAATGTTCCCATGGAACCTAAACAAAGAGAAAGAGGAGAAAGAAGACAACAAGAAGAAAAGGGGACTCAAGGAAACATTACAAATATGCCAATAATACGTAATTTAGACTGATTGTTGACAAATAAACAAGAACACTAAAATCATATAATTTAACAACTAGTAAATACAACAAATCCATTTTTAGTTTTTTACAATAATTTTGTATCTTGTTTACTCATATTTTTAATAATTTTATTAAATTGATGAAATTTTAAAAACAATTTAACATCAATAATTTATAATATTAAGAGTAATCAATCAAGAAACTATTTTCATATGGAAAACTTCCTACAATTTAATTACAATGCTTTTAAGAGAAATTAGTTGTTTTCCTCTCCATGGGACCAATACCTTAATGTGCTATTTACATCTCTCTACCCATCTTTTCTTAAAAACAACAAAACATTTCAATGCTTTGATCTTTCTGGTACATAACCTACCAATGCTTTGATATTTGTTCTTGTAATCATAAGATAACATACACTTCTTTGATCTGATCTTTTAGCATTATTTTTTCTCAAACAAAGGTTAAAGAAATGAAGAGCTTTAAAATTTGATGTAGGGAGGACCACCTTAAACCCCCACTTATATACCTACCCTCAAGCTTCCATCGAAACTAACTACCTTTAAGCTTCCCCCACCCCCACTCATACTATACTTGTTTTTGTTCTCCTCTTTGTTTTTTTCTTTTATCTCTTTCCTTCTTCGTCTTCATCAAGCTCCTCCTTCCCCCAACCATGCCTCTCCTCCAGAAACTTGATTCAAAGTGAGGGAGACTCCAAGGACGAATCACAAACCTCAAACTGTAGGCACTCTGTAAATATTGATCATGTCCAAAATTGAAAGATTTTAGACAAAAAAATCCATAACATTAAAAAAAACTGCCAAAATTCTAATCTCCAACTTTGACCTACTACAAAAATAGCTTTAGGTCTTTGACAATAAAACCAAACCTATTAAATCAAGGACATTAAAAATATTCGAAACAAACATATAAAACAAAACAACATGCCAACCATGTCTTAATTCTTTAAAACACGGATATTACGTTTTGTAAAAACCCCTGCATAAAATGAAGTATACCAACACTGAAACAAAATCGTGAATAAAATGGATATAAAACTAAACTAATAAAATGGCTATAAAACTAAGCTAATCAAGAAAAAAATCTACTCTTCACGGGTCAGGGATGATAAGAGTATTACCCAATTTTAACATTTAACATGTCTCTCAGGGATTTTAGCGGAGAGCTCTGCTATGAAACCTTGATGATTTACTTTTTGAAGCTCAACCCATTTGACAAAGGAAATTATACAATCAAGAGTTATGCCAAATTAAAGAATTAAAGGGCATACTTGTAAATTGTACCAAACACACATCTCAAACTTTAAAACTCATTGCCAAATTTTTTTTGAAGAGTAAATATATGATTAAAGAAATTGAAGTGAAAGCTTAAACTCCTAGCTTATTAAAATTAATTCTGGGGCTACAAAACCTGAATTGTCCATTTTATCAACAATTTCTAGAGGTATGCACTTTTTAATGTATTACAGACCATGTTATTGTTTTCTATTAATTTAAACTGCCTATGTCACAAATTATCCACAAATAGGTGGAAAGATTGTGACCAATATGTGTCTGTAACAAGCGCTGCCGATCTCTATTGCCAGAAACCTGACCTTAGCATGTCATTTCGCATGGTATTCAATATGGCTGTAACAAGCGCTCTTGTTCTCTGTTGCCAGAACCTTGACCTTAGCATGTCATTTCGCATTGTAACTGATCTCTGTTGCCAGAAACCTGACCTTGTCATTTTTCCTTTCAACTGCCTGAAACACAAAAGGTCATTTTTCCTTTCAACTGCCTGAAACACAAAAGGTCTTTTGAACAGCCGTTTCTTAGCGATTTCAATTTTTATTTTTATTTTTATTTTTCTTAATATTTAAGTAAATTAATATATTTTAATTTTGATGTATGTTATAACTAATTTACAGAATTTTTATAGTAGTAACAGTACATAAAAATGTGATTGAAAATAAGATCCCCTCTTAAACAAACAGGGAAACAAGTCGAAAGGAGTTAGTGGATTAAATCCACTTCATGAATCATGGCATAACACTCTTTTCAGATTATGCCCAGCTACATTCGAAGTCTTTAAATTCCCCATCCAAACATCCATACATATGGTAGAGGAAATCGAAGTTACACTAATTGCCAATAATATATCAATGGAACTGGAGAACAATAAACAGAGATAATAGAATGCCAGAGTAGTCTCAAAGGCCCATTGAAATCACACAGTAAAATTGAATGGGCAGTAAACCTGAACATAAAGAGAGAGTATAGCTAATCAATATGAATTATAAATCGCTCCTATCAACTTCACCTGACAATATTTATCTTAACACTGAGAGATTGCACAAACTTGTTCATCGTTAAATGCCCTGGTTTTGAAACATACTAGTGCCGAAACATACGCACCTCACAATTTTATCAATAGCCAAGTTTTTTATTTCTCCAATATGAAACATAAACAACTTGCTTGATCTCTCCCCCAAAAACATCATAATCTCTCTTTAAAAGAAATAATTTTGAGATGGCATTCCCATCACATTTGGTATTGCAAGAAGTAGAATGAATTGCAAATATGAAGGAAATCCACCTTGTAGGAACTTCTCCACCAGATCTTCAAGGCCTTCTATAACTAAACCCAATTGGTTTTAAGAATTGAAAACATGAAAATCATATATTCTTCTTAGCAGACTCTCATGTAATTTACCTAATATTTGCCTGAGTACTCTTAACTTCTCTAATTGATCACAACCTATATGGAAACATACCATCTTTTATAGGCAAGATCTCTCCTCTTCTCTTCATGTACTGGGTTGTCACATCGGATGATTTTAGCCCATCCACTGTGATACCAGTCCAGTTGCAAAAGAAAATATTGGGAGTATATTGAATCCTTCAGCCTTGAATGTTAGGAGCGGTAGCAATATCTTACCCTCAAATGTTTGAGGAACTCTACATGGAGCTCTTACTAAACTCGGACAACTTGCTCGATCACAGGGGTTGAATGGTGGACAAAAGTATAAAAGCCTTGGATTAAACCTGCCTTCAGTCGTTACACAAGGGTTGGAAGCAAAAGAAGTCGTGACTGATTGGTCCATGAATATTAAAACAGTTATTGAAGAGATTGTTTGGTTACAGAGAGAGGTTCCCTAAAATTAAAAATATTGTATAAATTATAAGGAAAAGATTGCCCACACTGACCTCTTTTGATAGATATGCAGAACTGATGGCAGGTTACTTATGAGATGAAGTCGCCGATGAAAGAAACTAGCTCTGGCAACTCAGGCAAGGATATATCAAAGAGGAACCCGAGGATCGATGGAATAACGTAGAACGACTAGTCAAGGGCAGGAGGAAATCGAGGATAAAGTAATGTGTAGGCTTTGCAGTCCTATGTATGCACTGTGACAGTGAACATCGGCTTTATTAAAGAGATTTCGAGTGCATTGCGATCAGCTTTATTAAAGAGATTCGAGTCCAATAATGCAGCCAAGAAGGGAAACATGTGAGGTGTTTATGGACTCCATGGGCACCTCGCTGACTCATAGATGTTTACGAGCTTAGGATGATTGTGGGGTCAGGGCGGGGCGAGGCGTTTGGATAAGAATAAGAATGGAATTTTTTTAAGAACCATAATTTGAGGTGTTTTGGTTATGTTTTATAATATAATTTACAACATATAAGATTATTTAGTAATTCAAATTTGTAATTTCGTTTTTAAAAGTACAAATTCATCATTAAATCAATTTAAATATATAGTTGTATAGGCATCATCAAGTATGAATAGGTATGGGAAATGATGTTTACCATTTGGATAATTAAACTACAAAACAAGTTGGGAATCATGTATTTATTTTTTTATTTGAGATGGTTTAACATTTAATTATAATTCTAAATCAAGGTAATTTAATTATTATTACAAAAGTTAAGAGTATGACACCAAAGGAACCAAGAAAGCTTGTTCAGAAGGTTTAAGAAAAGGTAGCGATTTAGAATATTTTTCTCAATTTGTAAATGTGATTTTAGTTTCTAATGATGTTAATTTCATATGTAAATAATAGTCTAATTCCTTGTTATGTCGATTGTATCCCTTATATGAAATCCCTTACTTCATAGGTCGAGTATGCTTGCAAGATGTATGGTATCAAGCTCTATGGAGTCTAAAATATGACCAAGGTATTTTTTATTATTTTTCTTTGTTTGGATCTATAGATACCTAAATCTAGTCATAATTACTTGACAATGTTACTTCTTAATACATCCTAAACTACCTAACTTACTCTCAAACACATGACTCTTATTTACCATTCCTCTAGTCATTTGTCTATATGTGGGCTCGAACCCTCAGTTTTCTATTAATACGACATATAAATTCTCAAGTCAATACTCAAACTATTGTATATCACTCTCAGACTGCTTCCAACCTCATGATAATTGTTTTTTCTTTTCTAGGATAGGTTTGTGCTAGGCAAACAGGTCTATTGTCACAAACTTATCCACTTAGTGCAACCTTGTCCTCATGCCATTTAACAACTAGTTTCTAAAATTTGAAATATTCATTTGGGTCATTCCACATATTTTACAAGTCAGCTAAAGGATATGATTCAATTGCACTTCTTAAATACAAATCAAAGGCCATTCATTAGAGACTAGACTTGAGTTAGCTTCGCATAATCTATTGAGCGCTTATACATTTTTGCACATTAAAAAAATATGCCCTATTCTTCCCAAATTCAATATCATTTATTATGAGTTGTTAGAATTTAATTCTAAAGCATTTCAATTCAAATCAAAAGTTATCATTGTCAAGTATCAAAGTGAAATTATTAGCTACATACATATAATCAAGGAGCACAAGTGCACTTTCACATTAGGTGAGAGAACTATTGGTGGCTTGAGTCCATCCTACGAGTGTCAGATATGTAGATAATGGTCAATCATCAATGAAGTGATTAGGGTCAGCTCAACCCATTACAATTCCTCTTCTTTTTTGCAGGTTTGTAGCTCTAACAACTACACCGAGGGTTTTCAAGGCAACCTTGAGAAGGAAAATAGAGTTTTTTATGGCCAAAAAAATTGAATTATATCAGGCCTCTCAACAAACTCATGCAAAAGAAGCAAAGCAATCATAATTTTTTCACAGTCAAAGTAGATAAGTCTGTGGTTAATGGAAATGACCGGCCTACGTTACTTTCCAAAGAACATGAACTTGTCCATACATAAGCACAGACTTTGTTCCTGATCCTAACTTGTCATAGTCCTATTTTATTATGTTCCTCACTATTAGATATGTGTTGTAACCAACCAGAAAATAGAAAATGCTATGTATTTTACTCTTGGTTTTACTTATGTTTTTATCATATGCCACTTGTCAATCAATTTCAATCGATTCTATTTTACATTCAGATTTATGCTTAAAGTTGTATATTATAATATGAATAATCTATCAATGTTTTATACCTATTAAATACTATTAAATAAAAAATAAGATAAAATATACTGGTGAATCCATTTGTTTCTTGAGCATTACTTTTTTAAATTTTGTTCTAGGGATTCAGTTAAATTCTTGATTCCTATATACTAAATATAAATTTGATTATCCTTTGCAAGATTTGATTAAGTGTTTCTCTAAGATTTCTCTTTAACCTAGGGGTTAAAGATTGAATATCTAATTTCTATATATAAAAATATTTTTTATTGGCTTTTAATTTTTTTTCCTCTTTATTGCTTTCTATAATGATGTTCCATTTGTTATAAAACTCATAGAATCTATCATTTTGGGCAAAGTGATCATTAGTATTCCCTGAGTTGTGGTGCAAGGGATATTGCTCCAATATTCATGGCATTAGATAGCACTATAAATGGAATTTAGTCTTCATATGCCTCATAATATATGAGAAACACCTAGGTTTTTATTTTTCAACCATAGAAGGCCTTTTGACCATTTGGTTCTATAGTGTTTCAGTAGACGGTTACTCCTGATAAGTTACTCTCAAGTACCTCAAACATAGAATAATATAGCTACAGGATGGTAGAATCCTCCATAGTCAATTCCCCTTTGATCCATGTTCCTTATTTATGTTTGGGATTAATATATTTGAGAGCCTACAAATCAAACACACATTGTCTAATTACATCCATTCTATCTTTAATTTTACACATTTGCATGATTACCTCTTACACCCAAAAAAATAGCTCCCTTGTTCCTCTAAGGCATAGTGCTTGATTAAGTAGAATCCATATAGAGCCTATTCATATTCATATGCTCTCTTTTAAAATGGATAGTACATATATTTTTGCTCACTTTGATAATAAATTTTTCAAAATTATGTACACATCAAACATGGTATTGATGGGGAACATGATAATCAAGATAATGAACATGACAATAAAATAATATTGGGGGCTTCATTAGAATAGATCCTAATGAGATTAATGGGGTCGATCCTCAAAAAGTCAAAGAATTTTCTAATTTTCATCAGGGACTTCATTAATTTCCTAAACATGTGGATATGGTTTTCAAATTTCTCCTAACATCTAAGACTACTCATCAAACAAAGCTAGAACATCTCTAGCATAATAAAAAGAGGTGCCTTTTAGATTTGTTCATATTCCCACTTCAAGTGTTTTAATTTCTACTATTTCTTTGATTCCTATATCATCACCTCAGATTACCTATGTGACACCATCCTTAGATATGTGGACAATAAATTAACATTTATTGCTAAAGCAATGCACTTGTGACCACTCCTTATAGACACTTATCTCATGCTTAATTCCATAGTCCTCGACCACCCTTACTTCACTTCTTATGTGGATGACCCTTACCTCTTAAGTAAATTTTGATCTTAAACATCCCTATTAAACTTTTCAAATATCCTAAACTCAATTTCACATTGTTTCACACTTTTAGTTTAGTTGTATCTTCTCTTCAGAGAAGGATACTCCATTTAGACTATCTTGTTCTCCAATCCTATCTAATTCTATTGGCCAAGTACTCCTACCAAGCAATCACTCTTTGCTCAAATTTAAAATTACCCAATGGATTGACCCATATGTTTTTTGGGTGTCATCTGAAGTAATTCCAAAATGATCACTATAAATCCACATCTTCTAACCATTATCCACTAGAGGTTCATATGATGTAAAAATACCTAAATATCTAACTACACATTGAGAAAAAACAAATCCCAATTCAGAGTCACATAGCCCTAATAGACATTAGCTAAGTCTTCATACACCTCCAAGGTCACATGTCATTGTTTAAACACTTAATCACACTAGGATTACACTAGCATTCAATATTTTACACCAATATTTCACACACACCATCATAGCATGGGAGAACCACATGAAGTTTGATCCCTCTTTGGAGTATTAATATATAGAAAATGATCAACATGGGGGGTGTTGAGGTCTAGCACAACTTCAACTACTGACCCCTTTTTATATTTTATTCCATTTATCATTTGTGGTCTATTCAAATAGGGTTACAAGTGAAGAAAAAGGTACACAGTGGTTCCTGCAATAAATTAAGAGATCCTTTATAGTTAAATAAAACATACATACATAGTAAACCTATCACATTAATCATAGGGAGAAAATCCTCAAAATATGTTGGTGTGCCCTAAGCATAATAGCGTAAATAACCCCTCTCTAATTCCAATGACCTTATCCCATATCTAAGTGAAACACTATTCTTGATTCAGATCATCATTATATATCTACACAGTGGATATCATAGTTGTACTTACAGTCCTATTTTCTAGCAAAGTCATTTCTTTATAGCATTTCCCCTTTTAGCATCCTACTAAATATAGAAAGTTCCAAATTAGTTTGTCTTTTATTGCATATATGTAACATTTTGATTGTATGCATTAGTTTGTATAATTAAGTAATTAATCAATTTATTTTCTTAATTTATCAAACATATTAGTGAACTCAACTATTGATTGAATATTACAAAACCCTAACTATATATGTTGTTAGGGTTTCTCTCCTTTGTTTTGTTGTTTCCAATTATTGTAGTAGGGTTTTCAGATTTCAAAAATTATTTAATAGTAGAAATCTTCTAAATTTGTCTTTCATGTTTTATTCAATTTAAGAAAAAAATTCTAGCTATCTTAGACACAGTTATACATTAAGGTTTCCTCTAGTTGAATATTTTCAAATTTTAGTTGATAATACGATAATGGTAGAACTAGTTA
>JARHVA010006638.1:542500-865257 GCA_037957365.1 Torreya grandis
ACACACAGAGATGTGTGTGTGTGTGTATGTCTCCTAATACTATAGTCATCAAGGGCTTCAATAGTCACATTATGAGTTTTATCAGTGATATTACACTACCATTACAATTTGGTCTAACACATGTGCCCACCAAGTTCATCATAGTACCTAATGCATGGGTCTTTGATATATTACTGATGTATAGAAGTGAAAGTGAAGCTGATCTATAAATCAATCCTAGCTCAAAGAAGATAAATAAAACTAGTTATACCACTTATGATACTTAGATAATCAGGGTCATAACCAATATGGATCTGCTAAACCTACCTAAGATATCTCACATAATATGGCTAGATAGGGTTCTAAAGACTCTAGTCATGCAACACCACATAATAACCCTTGATAGGTCTAATGATAATATAATAATAATAATATTAAATTTAATCTAGTGCTTACTAAAGCTTGTGGCACAAATGGGGGATAAACATAAAAAATAAATATGCAAAGAAGAACTCTACTCAAGTCAATATAGAGGTAATACTAAGTAAGGAGAGATAATACATTCATCAGCCATAATACATGCAAATATATCTAATAAAATAGAAGAGTGAGAGCTATGAAAAATTGCCTTGAAGATGAACCCATCGAGTCTCAACCTCTCCCTTAGCTAGTGGTGCTTTCTAAGAGGTTGTTGTGTAATGTTAAAAAAACAAAGGATGGACATGGACTACAGTCTATCCAAAGACCTCCTAGTGAATCTCAATCCTTCACAAGAAGAAGGTTCTCCTTTAATAATCATGAAACCCTAAGCAATGACTCCTCAAGTAGAATGGAACAAAAGTAGATAAAGAAGCATAAACTAATGATTTTCTCTATTGGAAATGGAGTAAAGGATGTGTATATATTGTCTAATTTGACCCTAAACCCTTCCATAAATTTAGCCAATGCAATCAACCTAATCAACCTAGTTATTTTGGAAATAGGGTAGTTAGGTCATAAACTAAGTCAGTTGGGCTGACTGAGTCCCATAATGTGATCAATTCCAAGAACTAATATGACCCAATAAATTATTTTTGGTAGGTGATAAGAACAAATTTTAGCTTAGGTAGGGTTATTTGAGGATGTGAGTTATTTGGAGAAGCATGTAACAGAGGTGTCAAAGTTTATAAAAACATATAAAAGGGACTTGCATTGTTTTTAGGTGGTGCTACAAGGAATAAAAATCTTGAGAAACACTAATGGTTTGTCTAGCCCTTTCATAGTGCACCCTTTAAGGCATGCACTAAGAGAGATTAAGACTCGATGGGTTATTACAAGAGAGAAAGCATCAATAATTATTAAAGTTTAAAAATATCAAGTATACAATTGGGACATCCTTGGATTCAACAGATTTAAGAAATTCCTTCTATAGTTCACACATTTTTAAATTATATAAATAATAATGAGGTCATCATAGTTTAGGGTATCTCTTATGAATAACCCCTTCAACAAAAAAATGTGGTTACTATATAGTATATTTTAGTTGAACCACCTAAAAGGTTTCAACCTACTCAACAATTTTAAAGGCAAGTGTCTACCCTTCCAAATAAGTTTATCCTTGAAAGGCCACTTTGGCAGAGATTTGTCACAAATTCTATAAATCCTCTCTCTTTTCCTGCATGTCTTAGATTTATATTATAGGGCACTAAGGGTGACCCACATAGAAAACCAACACATAGTTCATACACTCCGTGATGGGTTCCAAAGATCCCTAGAGTTCATCATGCTCAAAAACATAAATGGCATGCTACATATCATCACATTGATAGTGGCACTTATGATACAGAGGGAAATTAACATTCAAATTCTAAATTTAACTAAGTTTAGTCATAATAATATGGTACTTTCCATTAGTGAAAGGTACCATTCTTTTACTTGATATAGGACCTATTATCATTCAAATTTAAACCCTTTTAAATGTATTTCAAGCCTTCCAAATTTGATTTAACATGGAAACACCTCAAGGTTGTGGGTACCCTACTAGATAGGTAAATCTTTAGGTTAAAGAGATAGCTCCCCTTGATGAATTACTTAGGCTCAAAAACTAATGTAATACTTTCAAGGAAAAAGGAGAGAAACATATTCTAATAGAGGTGATGCACCAAATATACTTGACCACTACCAATCATCTGCAAAGGCCCTTCGAATAAGAGACTAACCTACAGATGATACTAGTCCAAATCTGCCTCTCTACATCAATGTTTCTCATGAAGGTTTTGAATAAATATTGGGCTAGGAGTAGTCCAAAGGTCATGACATGACACTATTAAAAATACAACTCATTAAACACTTACACTTCACTTAGACACTTCACAAGACCTACAAAAAGACTCTAAACTGAACATGAATGCAATAAAGGATAAACATGTTAAGGAAACAAGACTATCACTTAGCAAGATCAACTAATCAAGAATACACATTGAAACCACTTAATAGAGGAGTTAAAACCAGATTATTCTCACTAATAAAAGGATTCAAATGGGTATGGATTTTCCATACCTAGGTGGATGATAACAACATAGCCTATCAAGGCTGAACATATAGATAAATGTGAGAGAAGGATAAGGGCATATGAGAGAGAGAGATGACAAGTTTCTCATGAGTTAAAAGTAATAATATAGGTATGAGACTACCCCATTATGACTTAAAGGACAAGTTTTGGTCTCCTAAAAATACTCTTCTTCTCCAAGTGGCGTGGAAGTTTTAAACCTTATTTGACACCTTGCCTTACTCTTCAAAACTGCCCTTTGCTTTGGATTATGAGAGGACAAATGGCACTCTTTACCATTAGGTCATGTTGAGTTACATCCTTTCTCTACTATTGACACCTTTTATTAGTTTTGTAATCTTTCCAACTAATATTTTAATAGCAATCATCATCCATCTCCTTAGGTGTCTTGAAACCCCTTCATCTCACTAAGCCAATCTTGCTTGCAAGTGTCAAAACTTGAGTTGATATTCTCCAATGAGTTATCTATCCATTAATGTCATTTAAATATCATATAAAACTTACAAAAACTCACTTTAAGTCATCAAACTCTCTTTAAGACTCCATTTTGCACCTTTTACTCTCATTGGGCCTCTTTTCCTTGTAGTCCTAAAATCATATAAACATCCTTATGTATGGAAGTGTATTCATGTTAATGAAAAACAAAGGGAATATTTGAGGACCTAGTGTATTTTAAAACTCCATACTAAGTTTTAAGTCCTAACTCTGAGTGGAAGTGTCCTTTTTAGCCCATTCTATCTCTTTAATTAGGCCTCCTTGCTTAGAAACTGATTTTTGGCCCAAAAACACTCCCACAAATGTAAAATATATTAGAAGTGTATGATTAACTTTAATCATTCCAAGTTAAACCTCCATCTCAATTTCCATCTTCTGAGACTCTATACGGATGGGCCAACCATGAAATGGTCAAAACCCTTAGTCTAGGCATTTAACAAGCATGAGAGACAATTTGAGTGTTTTGTAAATAAATTTTTAGGTTTTGTGGCTTTAAATAAGTTTTTTGAGGTTTTTAATATCATCCTATGACTCATAATTCTGAAGAGAGGTCTCTTAATCTATTTCTTAGGTTTGTAGATAGGCCATGTGGCTTGCAAAAACATGCATTCTCACCTTCTTGACCAAGTATCTGACTTGCAGGGATTTTATATAATATTTATGGACATAAATAAGTGTGTATAAGGTTTTATGACCTCTAAAAATTCTTCATATACCTTTACAATTGGTTTATAAACTAATTTCTATTCTACACCTTCACAAACAAGCCTTCAACTATGTATTCTTCCTTGTTTCATACAATATTGTACTTAATCATGCCAACCAACACCTTGATCAATGTTCTTGATAGTTTTGAGAATCATTAAATTAATTTACAGTCCTAAAAATTCATTTGAATGCATTTTATGGAATATTTGTCACATCGAATCACTAGGAGGGGTTTAGCATGGTTTTAGGCCGTTTTTGTTCTTAAGGATTATTCATATAGAAAAGATCATATTTATCTCTCATAATACCATGAGATTATATTGATGGGACCTATCCACCACCTCCAAACACTATTTTCCATTTTTCACCATGTCATGGGAGATCCAAGAAAAAGTTCTCAATCTCTCAGGTAGCTGAGTGTGCATTTATACACCTTAGTGATAGTTTTAGGGAAAAATGACCAATTTGAAACCTTCTTACAAACCAATACCTAAATAACATTCTAAACTCCTATAAAAACATCTTCAATTTTACTTCATGCTTCAATCTCTCTCTTTTTCATGTAGACTGAGTTATTCAAAGGCATGGTTTATAAGCCAAGTGATGTTAGTGACCCTAGCTAATTATAACTACTCCTTTTTCATTATTGTAGGATCTTAAATCTTAATTAAATTATTTTATAATTTCCATGCACCTTCATATATCTCTTGGTTCTCAATTTTCCTTCATATAATCTCCTAAATATAGCCTAACATCTACATGCCTATGTGCTTTGAGTTTAAGCCTATTAGGCCTACATAAAACTACCTGTTAAATATGGAATCCATTTCAACCCTAAGGTAAAAATAAAGTTACCAAGACATTTTTAACATGATATATTTACCTTTTACAATGGTGGGATGAATTTTAACCACTTCTCATATTTGTGGCACGTTTTTGGGAAGTGGGTATGATTTAAAGGTGTTGAGAGAATCAGGGGATTATGTGGTTGAAACCTCCCATATTTTTTGCCTTATTCTATGGGGATATGCTTATCTCTATGGTTATGGCATATTTTTCAAGGGATTTTTAAAATTATAAATATGGGTGAGGGGTAACACATTATTCATTGCATTTTTTCATCTCATTTTGAGCTCTGTAATTCTCTCGTCGGTCGGTGTGATTGAGTTTGAGGTGTGGCTTAACATCTCAAAAATTTTGGTGTAAATTCAAGTTAGAGAAAGTTATCTTTGTAAGAAGTTCTTATTCATATTTGTCTTGTATTTTTTTTTATAATAATATTGAAATATTTTTGGTGCATATAGCCCACATTGGGTGAACCACGTTATATATATGTTATGTGTGTATTTGCTTAGATCTAAATTTTATTCCATATGTCTCTACTATTATGATTTTGAGGAATAAATTTTGTGTTGTATTTTATTTCATAATTAATCACTTATTCCTAACAGCTAATATCAAATTTAGCTTTAGTGGTTTTGTTAAAGTGGTTAATCGCAGGAAAAGATATTAGCTTGAGTGGGAGTTATGGCAGATAATGGCAAATCTAGAGTTGAAAAATTCAATGGGCAAAATTTCAGATTGTGGAAGATGTAGATGGAGGATTACTTGTTTTAGAAGGATCTGCATCTCCCTTTGATTGAGAAATTATGCCAACCTTCATGTATGAATCAAGTAGACTGGAATTTGCTCGATAGGAAAGCACTGGGAGTCATATGGTTGTGCCTTATATCTTTGGTTGCCTTCATTATTTTAGAGGAGATGACCACATTTGGTCTGATGAAGAAATTAGGGGAGTTATATGAAAAATCCTTTGGCTCTAATAAAATATTTTTAATGAAAAGGTTATTTAATATGAAAATGTCTGAAAATGGTCTTGTAGTTGATCATTTGAATGATTTTAATATAGTTATGAGTATGCTAGCTTTTGTTAGTATTAAATTTGAAGATGAAGTTAAGGATTTATTGATTTTGTGCTCCTCATTTGATAGATTGGATAGTTTGGTTATGGTTTTTAGTAATGTCATCCCTGTTAAGGGAATTTTAAAGTTTGAGGATGTTATATGTGTGATTCTTAGTGAGGAAATACGAAGGAAGAGCACGGGGAAATCATCTTCAGGGAATGATTTGATGGTGGAGACTAGAGGGAGATAAAAGGATAGAAGTAAAGGAAACCATGGAAATTCAAAGGTTCAGGGAAGATCTAAATCTAGAGCCAAGATGGTGTGCTAGCATTATAGGAAAGTGGACACACAAAGAAGCAATGTTGGGAAATTCGGGACAAGAAGACCAAACATGAGGAGACCAAGGAGGTAAATATGACAATAGGTACTATTAGTCAAGATGCTTTAATTATTTTTTGGGATAATGTTTCTGAATCTTGGGTATTAGATTCAAGAGCTTTTTTTCATGCCACCCCACATAGGCATCATTTTAATGATTATGTTCAAGGAGATTTTGGACATATTTATCTTGGTGATGATGAATCATGTAGTATAGTAGGGAAAGGTTGTGTTAAATTGAATATGTAGAATGGGAAAACATGGATACTAAAGGATGTCAGACATGTTCTATAATTAAGGTAGAATTTAATATCAACAAGGCAGTTGAATAGTGAGGGATGTTCGGTGATGTTTACAGTAGACTCTTAGAAAATTACCAAGGGTGCTCTTGTGGTTGTAAGAGGTAAGAAAATTATCACTTTGTATTTGAATATTAGTGTTGATCACTATAATCTAGTTGCTACAGATGGATATGCAACTTTGTGGCACTATAGGCTCAGTCATATGAGCCAGAAGGGCATGGAGATCTTGAAAGATAAGTTGCCTGAATTGAAACAGGTTGATTTGGACTTCTATGATGATTGTGTGTATGAGAAGTAGAAGCAAGTTAAGTTCCTCAAGTTAGACCTACAAAGAAGGAGAATAATTGGGATTTGGTTCACTTAGATGTATGGGGGCCAACTTAGGTATCTTCTATTGGTGGTTCAAATTGTTATGTTACATTTATTGATGATGAAACTAAGAAATTTTGGGTTTATTACATTAAGAAGAAATATGATGTATTTTAAACATTCAAAAGATGGAAAGCTTTGGTTAAGAATTAAATATGTCTCAAGTTGAAATGTCTCAGGTTAGACAGTGGAGGTGAGTATTGTAGTAAAGAATTTAATGATTATTGTTTACAAAATAGAATTCATAGGCAAAGGATGGTTCTAGGGACACCATAGGAGAATGGAGTGTCAGAGAGGATGAACAGGACAATCATGGAATATGCTAGGAGCATGAGGTTGAATGAAGGTTTTCCCCTAATGTTTTAGGTATAAATAGTTATCACAATGATATATTTGAGTAATAGAGGACCTTCAATGCCTTTAGATGGAGGCATACTTGAGGAAGCTTGGTCTAGTAATAAAGTTAATTATTCTTTTCTTAGCGTCTTTGGATGTGAGGCATTTTTTCATGTTCCCAAGAAAGATAGGACCAAGTTAGAAGCTAAGTCTGAGAGATGCACCTTTATTGGTTATGGTGAGGATGACTTTGGTTTCCAAATTTGGAGTCTTAGAGATAAGAAAATATTTTGGTCTAGAGGTGTTATCTTTAAAGAAAGAGTCATGTATAAGGATCAGTTGTATGAATAATAAAAAACAAAGTACATAGTGTTGGATGATATTACGAATGGTAAGGTGTCCAAGGAGATAGTTCAGGAACCTCCTACACCTGAACCCCAAACTCCTATAGTAAGAAGGTCTTCTAGGGTAAGAAAAGCCCCTGAACATTTTTCTCCATCTTTGAGTTATTTATTACTTATTGATAGTGGATAACTAGAGTGTTTTGAGGAAGCAATGCAGGTGAATGATAGGGAGAAGTGGGAGTAAGCCATGGAAGAGGAACATAGTTCTCTCATGGAAAACTAGATGTGGGATTTGGTGAAGCTACCCAATGACAAGGTAGCATTGTAGAACAAGTAGGTATACAAAATCAAATAAGAGGATGGAGGAAGGAAAAGGTAAAAGGCCTATTTGGTGGTTAAGGGGTTTGTCAAAAGAAAGGTATTGATTTTGATGAGATTTTTTCTCCTATTGTTAAGATGACTTCTATTAGAAATGTACTTGGTATAGTTACAGTAGAATATTTGCACTTACAATAGTTAGATGTGAAGACTAAGTAACTTCATGGTAATTTAGAAGAGGAATTATATATGGAGCAAACACAAGGTTATGAGGTTGAAGGAAAGGAGAAATTGGTGTGCAGACTAAAGAAGAGCTTGTATGGCCTACAATAAGCTCCATGATAATGGTATAAGAAGTTTGATAGTTTTATGTTGGAACAAGGTTACTCCAGGTGTCATTATTACCATTGCATGTATGTTAAGATATTTAAGGATGGTAATTATATTATCATATGCTTCTATGTAGATGACATGTTGGTTGCAAGAAAGAACATGCAATAGATTCAAGTACTCAAGAAGCAACTTGGTGATTCCTTTTTTATGAAGGATTTGGATGCAAAAAGAAAATCCTTGGTATGAGGATAAATTATGACAAGAGGAGAGAAAGCTGATATTATCCCAAGAAGATTACATGAAGAAAGTTTTGGATAGGTTTAGTATGTAGAAAGTTAAGCCGGTTGGGACTTCTTTGGCAAGCCATTTCAGATTATCAAAGGAGCAATGTCCTAAGATAGAAGAAGAAAAGATAAAGATGTCAAAGGTACCTTACTCATTAGTATTCAGTAGCCTAATGTATGTTATGGTTTGTATTAGGCTAGATATTTCCCATGCAATGAGAGTAATAAGTAGGTACATGAGTAATCCACATTATGAGCACTGGTAAGTAGTGAAGTGGATTCTTCAATATTTGAGAGGAACCATGGGTACAATATTGTGTTTTGGTGGATCAAACACCACTTTGCATGGTTATATGGACTCATATATGGTTGGGGATGTTGATAATAGGAGGAGAACAATAGGTTATGTATTTACTATCGAGGATATAGTGGTTAGTTGGATTTCCTAAATGATTTGGTTACAATAATTACTTAATGAGTTGGGGAATAAATAAGAAAGTTGGGGGATTACATAGTGATATTCAGAGTGTTATACATTTAGCCAAGAACTCTTATTTCCACTTGAGGATGAAGCACATATAGTTGCATTATCATTTCATCAAGATACCTTTGGAAGAAAACATGGTAAAGCTAGAACAAGCAAGAATCCTATAGATATGATGACCAAGGTAGTCACATTGGAGAATTTGAGGTTATGTTCATCTTTGGTTGGTCTTCATGAATATCATGGAGGAGTGTTAAATTTTGTTCAAGGGGAAACGAACTCTAAGTCAGAGATTTTTAAATATGGAGTCCGTTTCAACCCTAAGGTAAAAATAAAGTTATCGAGACATTTTTAACATGAAATATTTACCTTTTACAATGGTGGGATGAATCTTAACCACTTCCCCTATTTTTCACATGTTTTTGGGAAGTGGGTATGATTTAAAGGTGTTGAGATAATTGGGGGATTATGTGGTTGAAACCTCCCATATTTTTTTCCTTATTTTATGGGGATATGGTTATCTCTATGGTTATGGTGCATTTTTTAAGGGATTTTGAAAAGTATAAATAGGGGTGAGGGGTAACACATTATTCATTGCATTTTTGCATTGCATTTTGAGCTCTGTAATTCTCTTTTTAGTCGGTGTGATCAAGTTTAAGTTATGACTTAGCATCTCGAGAATTCTAGTGTGAATTTAGGTTGGAGAAAGTTATCTTTGTAAGAGGTTCTTGTTGAGATTTGTCTTGTACTCTTGTTTATAATAGTATTGAGAGCTTCTTGGTGGATTTAGCCCACATGGGGTGAACCATGTTATATCTATGTTATGTGTGTATTTGCTTAGATCTGAATTTTCTTCCATATGTCTCTACTACTATGATTTTAAGGAATGAATTATATGTTACATTTTATTTCATAATTAATCACTTATTCCTAACACTAACAAGATCTATTTTTGACTATTGGATCTGAGAATCACATTTGGTCACATTATCACAAAGAAAACTTCATCATATAACTTGATTCCTCTTCAGACCCTTATCTCTTTCAAATAAAAGACATATTTAGTAAATAGGGTAGGTGGGTTTATGCTTGGACTGATTATGTATGTAGGAGTTAGAGGAGTCATATTTGGGTCATTCTCTTTTGATTATATTTTGAGTGTTCTTGACCTCAAATGACTCTTTCGAGTTGTCTATTCATTTTCCTAGACTCCATTTCCACTATATGTGTGATTTCCTCTTCAATAAGTTTGAAACCAATCTTGAGGACTGTAGTTACTCAAACAATCTTGTAGGTGCTAGGTGTTTGAAAGCTTTTGAGTTTCAAAGCCTCAATGCAATTGATGAGAAAAATATGGAACTTCTTCACTATATTAGGAACCTAGTTTACTTATTTTGAACCTTCTTATCTCTCTCAAGACATCATATTCCACAAGCTTACAATGTATTCCTTGCATTTATCTAGATTGGTTGTAGATGACTATTAAGGTGGTTTGATTACATTTGAGGGATTTAGGACTTGTCTGCAAGTCATTAAACATTTAAATTTTTATTTTTACATCATTAATAGTTTATAACCTTCTCAAATTTTCCAAAACTCTATACTTCACAACACACACCTATTCGTTAATTGTTTAGGATTGGTTGTACGAGTTCATTAGGAGAAGCGTTTGATCATGAGGTCTTGAACTTAGTTTCTCCACTCTATCATGGCCCTATGAAAGTAATAAAAATTCATGGAAACTCCATATCACCACTTTACAAGCTCCATGACCTTTTCATAGCATTCTAAATTCTACCTTCTTGTCTTCAAACTCAGACTTGTGTATAGGCATTAGGGTTGCATACTCAATCATTTTAATTTTCCTTTGGATCTTAAACCACTTAGGTGTCTTCATTATATATGAATTGATTTTTAACCTATAATTATATATGGATTTATGTTTATAACCAACCCCTTTTGGCATAAACAAATGATTTTTTTAAAAGATGACCAACATGCATGTAACCTGTAGGTCTCTTTTCTTTCTTATATAGACTTGTTAAGATAGAAAATTGAGTCTTTTGCTTAGATATTGTGTCAAATATTATGTTATTTATTATTAACTTCTTAGCAATCTTATGAATATTTTTCAAACATTATGCCACTTCAAACTTTTCCATTCACATGTACAAACTGTGCATACAAATAGCTTGTGTACAATGTTTTGCATTGAAAGTGAGGGTCTCTTCATTCATTCATACTTTAATTATCCTCAATGTATTCAGTCAGTGCATAATAAGTATCTAGTAGGTATATCAGGTCTCTTCATGGCTTGACCACTTATGTCATGAGACCTACTACCCATGAATACTCACTTACATGGATACAAATCTGTGAGTGATTAAAACACCCTTATAACCTTTGTTTGAGAGAAAAATTTGACCTTACTTCTCAATAACTTAAACTTATAGCCTTCTCAATAGTATTCTCTCATGATAGATTGGTTTCTTATTTCCACTTGGGCTAACATTGATGCTCAGACCTAAAGAAGACCATTTATACACAGACAATGCTTTTAAAAGAGCAAGACATGATGTCTCCTAAAAGGCTACTTGTAAAAATCTACTTCTCAAGAGAAAACAAATGAATCTTGGGAGAGTGAGAATATCTTTCATGAAATATGAGGCACTTGGAAATTTTGAAGGTGACAAACATCATAAACCAACCAAAATTGCTTGAAGCTAGAATGATACATTTCATACACATTAGACACTTTTATTCTTATTTAAGACACTTCATGGAGTTGATTTGATTGATTAAAACAACATTTTAATGAGTCATTTTTACTTTGAAAACAACCCACAAAACCATTCCCCTCCATCCAATTCTGTCATGAAGAAACAAGAGCAAAATTAGACCCTACTTGAATGGATAAGACATAATGACCTGGTATCACTCTTAGAAATTTTTCATAAAGGATGGGCCATGAATCTGAAAATAAATTCCACTAAATTTAATTTCATTAGTACCCCTAACAATTCACAAAGTTTTGGCTCCCAACTTTCTCTCTCCTGGACATACCATGCATTTGATTTTTGCCTTTCTAAGCTTAAGAAGGAAGTGATAGAGGAAAGAAAGTGTGTAATGCATATATTGGAATTTAAAATTTATCCAAATATGTAATATTACCTTTATAATCCCAAGGGACACCTATACAATGTTTTAGTTTGAAAGTGAGTTCACAAGTCCATACAAGAGAGTGAAAATGACCTCTTAAGCATTGAAAATCATGATTCTGACCTCTTTCTAAGTTGATGACATATGTGGCAGTTATGTAACAGATCCAAGGACTTTTGAAAGAGTTATTTTATGTATTATTAACTTTTTTTGGCATTGTCATACATGAAATTTAGAAAAAATCACCTTTTTCCTCTTTAAACATTACCTTAAAGTCCACAAAAGAACCTTAAACTTTACAAATCAATATGAAATGTTTATGAAAGGTGATTAAGGCATGGAATTACTTAAATGGACACCTAAATACCTATGACACCACTTGACCAAGTTTCATAAATCCATGACATGGCTAGACCACTACAAGACCAAGAAAGAATATTACCTTAATTCTCCAAATTTACCTTAAATAATGCTAATAAGGTTCTATAAATACTATTTGAAGACCACTAAGGCATGTGATGGATATTAACATGTATATATAGGCATGAAAATAAATTTTTTTCCTATATCAGTTGAAATTTTGATCTTGGGGGTCATAATTAGTTAATAAATTAGTGATTCACAGGGGTAACATGTTTGTTATGCTAAATAGACCAGTAGCCTTGTCCATCCATTGGGAAATGGAGACATTTTCACTCATATTCAGACCTTACCAGACCTTTACCATGATAAAACAAACTTATTTTACCTACAAACACACACAAATAAGGACACCACACACAAATCAAAGGAAACAAACACACACATGTGCTAACAAGCACATAGAGAACACAACAAACAAGAAAGCAAACTAACTATATATAACTGACCTAAACTTTTCTTCTTCCTCTTGGGTCAAAGGGAAATATTTTACTATCTATTGATCCATGAGGTGACAAATAACATGAGGTGAGCTACTTCTTGGATCTTAATCTTATTGTCTTCATCATTCTCTTGATTGTCACTCCTCTTGGCATGCTTTCAAATGAAACAATAGCTATAAACCAATCACATATGAAGATAAACTCATCATGAACTTCAACAACTTTATTTTGATCTCTCTTGATGCTATATGTCAACTAAAGGATGACCACTTCTTGGTTCATAGGGTCAGCCTCAAACTTGGTACTTTATCTTTCAAGGAGTAAGACAACCTCAAGAACATCTTCAATATGATTAGTAGGAGGTGTAGGCCCTTGAAAAGTCTTGAATTCATCACACACTTCCCAATACTTTTTCCATAAGTCCTATTGGTCCATGAAGGTGGTATTAACCTTAATATCTATTAGTTTTTCCAATCCAATCTTTTGTTTGCCTTGAAGAATGTCCTCATCATAGATTTCTTCATCATGGTCTTGAAAACATATTGGCTCACTAGGAACCTTGCATTCTTCATCAACTTTACCTTATTCTCTTAGAAGTAGCAACTTCTCAAAACCTTCATATTCTTTGAACATATGTAAATAAGTTTACCACATGTCCTTGAAATCTCCTTGAACATACTCATTTGGTTCAACAAAGTCAGTTAAAACGACGTTCTTCTCAAGATTCTTTTCTTTCATATCTTCACCAACTTCTTCATTAGCCAAGGTAACAATTTTAACACCCTTATCACAAGCAACTATAACCTCATCAAGATCACTCCTTTCTTCATTTATGAAGAGTGATTTGTGTCTTTCTTCACCAAGAGGACTATCAATGGTGACTTTCTCATCATATACACTTGCATTATCTTATTCACATTCTAATTGAACCACACTTGCAACTACAATCTCTTCTTCATTTGCTTCCCCTAGGATAGGTTCTTCTTTAAGAAGGGATGTGGTGTGAGGGTATATGGTATGTTAATGAGTTAAAAAGGGAGTATGAGATGTGGTGGATGGCTCATGAATGGTCTTGGGAATGGAGAGAGTACTCTTGAAACTTGGGGCCTTGGATATGGAATATTATTGAAGGAATTCTTGAAGGGAAATCAAATTGAGTTGGGTAACGGATACTTCATCCTTTTAAATAAGCACCCCATCTTTCTCATGGCCTTTTTGAGGCTCTTCAATAAATACAAATATATCTTCAACATTCTTAGTTATGACCTCCTTATTGTTTTGAAAACCTTCTTGGATAGACATCCAAGATGGAAAATATAGAGGTTCTTGGGAAGAGCAAAATGGGAATTGAATGGGCACAAGTCTTTTTTTGACTTCAACCTCTTGATCTTGGCTCTCTTCCTCCATCTTCATTTTTAGTTCCAACTCTTTGATTTTCTTATCTATACTCTCTTGGAATATCTTTTATTGAAGGTGATTAGTAACCACATTAGGATAAAGAACACAAGAAAGATGATATGAGATACAAGAGGAGTTTTGAGGATAAATAGGAAGAACTTGCATAGGTTCAAATTTTTCCTTTACTTCAACTACCCAATCTATGCTTGTCTTGCCTTTATTACTCCATGATTTTACCACTTAATTCCATCTTGTAGTCTTGAAAGACTTTTTGGGGGCTTATTGAGAAAGAGAAGTAGAATTTTGGTTTTCAATAATAAGATGCTCAACAATAATCTCCTCCTTCTTTTGAAAGCTCTCTTGGATTGAATGCCAAGAAGGGAAAGTTTGAGGAGCATATGAAGGACTTGGAACACTTTGATACTCACTTGGAATGGTCTCTTGGGGAAGAATGAGTGGCATATATGAGGGATAAGGTGGTGTGTATGAAGACACATGGGGTTGATGGAGTTATACCTACTTTTATTCATGAACTCTTAGCATATCTCATATTTTTTGCATGAGACCACTTACATCCAACATGTCACTTGAGAGGCTTTGCCAATATTCTCTCTCAATAGGTGTCCATTCTTCTTTCATTATCTATAATGAGTCTCTTATATCATAAATGAGATGACTAGGGACATCTTGATAATATTCCTTTTGTGTGTTAGGACTTATCATGTACCTCTCATAGCCTAAGAGAGTTTGCTTCAAAATTGAAATGGACTAATTTGAGAAGTGGCTATGTTGGCTAGGCACATATTGAGCTTGATAAGGCTGGTCATATGACTAATATGACTCATGATAAGGTTGATAAGGATCATAAGGATGATATGGATCATATCGAGATTGATAAGGTTTATCATAGGACTGATAGAAGTTATGTTGAGGCTAATAGGAAGTATTATAGGACTGATATACCTCATCCACTTGCATGAAATTGGAATTCACCTCAAACTCGGCCATAAAAAATTCATCCAGATAATGAATGTAAAATAAAAATTACTTTAAACAAGTGACTCAACTAGTAAAACTAGTTGATTATACAAGGAGTCACCATTGATGTTTTAAATACCTCCAAAGGTTAATATGTAGAAGAAAAACACCAAGAATCCTTCCACAACTTTGGACCTTAGTCCCATTGGGCATGACAAAACTATTATCATTCAATTTTTCACCCTTTTTAAGGTAATTCAAGCCTTCCAAGTAACATGGAAACACTTCAAGGTTGTGATTACCCTATTAGAGAGGTGAATCTCTAGGTTAAAGGGCTAGCTCCCCTTGATGAATCACTTAGGCTCAAACACTAATCTACCACTTGCAAGGAAAATAGAGAAAACCCTATTATAATAGAGGTGATGCACCAAATATACCCAACCACTACCAAATATATACAAAATAACTTCAAATAAGAGACTAACCTGCACATGACACTAGTCCAAATTTACCTCTTTACATAAATGTTTCTCATGAAGGTTGTAAAGAATGCTTAGGCTAGAAGGATTGGTCAAAAGGTCATGACATGACACTATTGAAAATAAAACTCTCTAAACACTTACACCTCACTTAGACACTTAAATAGACATGAAAAAGGATTCCAAACTAAATATGAATAAAATAAAGGGTAAACATGCTAAGGAAGCAAGACTATCACTTAGCAAGATCAAGAAATCAAGCATACATATTGAAAAAAATTAATAGATAAGGTAAAACTAGATTATTTTTATTGATCAAAGGCTAAAAATGGGTATCACTTCACCATACCCAAGTATAGGATACCACCATAGCCTATCAAGGCTGAATATATAGATGTGAGAGAAGAAGGAGAATGGTGTAGGAGAAAGAGAGATGACAAGTGTCTCATGAGTTACAAGTAAGAAGAGAGGTATGAAAATTCTCCACCAAGTATTCAAGGATAAGTGTTGGTATTTTGAAGATACTCTTATGTTCCAAATGGCATGGAAGCTTCAAACCCTGATTGACACCTTACCTTGCTCTTCAAAACTACTCTTTGCCTTGGCTTATGATAGGACAAATGGCACTCTTAACCATCAAGTCATGTTGAGTTACATCAATGTTATTCTATTGACACCTTTCATTAGTTTTAGAATCTCTCCAACTAACATTTTAATGGTAATCATCATCCATCTCCTTAGGTGTCTTGAAACCCCTTCATCTCGCTAGGCCAATCTTTCTTACAAGTGTCAAAACTTGAGTTCATATTGTTTCACTAAATTTTGGAATGGGGTATGACTTGGCTGAGCTAGTTATGGTTGTGAAATTAGGGAATTTACACCAGTGTTTAGGTGGGATTGGGTGGTTGGAGATGCCACTTTTTATACATTATTTATAGTTGGGTCACTTGTTGAAGTGGTGGTTTGGGTAACTATGGGGAGGATAGTGGAGGCAACTGAAAATGAGGTTGTCTCCATCAAAGAGGTTGGCATACCATAGATTGGGTCACCCATATAATTATGGGTTTAACTCATATCAAGGTAATGTTGAAGGGCTTCCACATTATGATCAAGAAATTTAGCAAAATCTTGATCTCCCTCAGGCACAATGGGAATTTGGTTGGGGCTGGGAGTATGCTTTGTATCTGAAGTATGCTCCATGATAGAATCAAAAGTGAAAGGAGAAGGTGGAAGTGGTTTCCAATAATTAGCAACATTTTTGGCTTAAGATCTAGTCAATACTATGCAAGAGGTGGTTTAAATAGTCTTACTACTTTGTATTTAAAATAGAATAAAGAAAAACCAAGTTTGAGTAGAGGAAAATGGGTTATTTTAGCTTGTTATTTTGAGAAAATAAAACTACAAAATCATCGACATTAGTAGGGATGACTGATATCAGTAGGAAAAGTTCATCAATGTCAGTAGAACAACTGATGTTGGTAGGTAAAGTATGTCAATACCGGTAGTAATAACCGATGTTGGTCACTATAAAATCCTAGGAAATGGAAGATCTGATGTTTTGAGAAATAAGAGGCTAAAAATAGGTAAAATAGTGGATGTAAAAGGTATGTGTAAGAGGTAATAACACTCAAAAAACTTGAGATAATAGGTTATACAAATTAAGCTTTAAAAAGAGTATTAATTTTGTGAATCAATAGAAAAGTGTCCTTACCAACTAAAAAGTATAGAAGGCAATTGAAAAGGAGAAAAAGAACATGCAGCCAGCAACTATTAAGCGCTACAGATTAATTTTAGTCTCATGTTGGATTATGCCTTAATTAGATAGTGAGAAGAGAATTTCATTATCAAAGGTACTAGAAAGCAATCTAGAGCTATTTTCAGGTTTATTTTGGTGCTCAAGATGGAATCTATGTTAGATCAGGTATGTGGCTTGTTATAGGAGCTTACTCTCCACACTTCACAAACCTGGAGCTGAGCTAGGCCACTTAGCCAATATATACCTTTTGTCTAAATATTATACTCCACCAGAGAATGCAGTGGGTTCTCCCCTTGGTGGTGAAATCCAAGTAGGATAGCTGGGTAGGGTAAGGTGATCCACCAGGTGATGAAATCCTAATGGGCCTTTTCTTAGGTGAGTTTTAATGCTTGTTTAAGTGAATGTGGTTTGGTTGGGTAACATAGGTGTACTATAATTTATTCAAAATTCTTGTAATTAACTAGGTGAGTTAATATGTAACAAGGAAACTATGAAATGCAGTAAGTTTTAAACCCAAATCTGAAATGTTTAGATTCGAATGAAAATAGAGAGGAAATAGGAATAGAGTATGAATTTTACTATCCTAATGTGCATGTAAGAGGAAGTGAAGAAGATATTCTCTCTTTTTTTTGTAAAAGGAAATGACAAATTGTTTTTAGAGGCAAGGAGAAAAGAAAGAAGATTTCAATTTTAATGCCTTTTAAACAAAGAATAAGATATTAAATTTTTCATTTTTAAGAGGAAAGAGAAGGAAAATTTCCAAGAAATGAAATTTTCACTATAATGCACCCATATGAATGTTTAAAACAAGAAATGAACCCAAGGAAAATTCTAGGGTCCCACCGAGCATGCCAAAAATGTTTCACTAAATTTTGTCTATTTTAAGTCTAAAGGAAAATAGAGAGAAAGATAGGGATAAGTAAGTATAATGAACCTAGATTTGGTTTGCATGTCATATCCAAATGTTGTGATCACTCTTCTTTAGTTGGGGAGGAATACTTGTAGATAATAAAACACTACCACAAGATGTTTGTTAACAGATAAATGAGTGGGCAGCCAAGCTATGTGCTTGTTGTAGGAAGTGTGAAACTTTCCTAGAGATGACAGTCCACTTTTGAGAGGCAAAATAATATAAATAACTAAAAGAGAGGTAAATAGATAGTAAAATAGAGATAAAATTACCATTTTTAATAACCTGTATGCAGTAGAGAGTGACAGGGTGCAGGTGAGATGCTTTGTTGGTGTTTTAGAAGTTGTCTAGGTAGGCTTTGAAGAGGCTAAGGAATTGATAGTCATTGACATCGGTAGGTATGTGACTGATATTGGTTAGGCTACCAAGGTGGGTAGTGAGGTGACTAATGTCGGTAAGGTTTCTAAGGTTGGTAGAGGCAATATTTGTCTGGGAGGTTGCAGAAGGTTTTTTTAGGTCTAGGAAATGGTTTGGATTAGGTTAGAAATGTTGAGAGAGTTAGGAAAGGGATTTTATGGCTTGGTTAAGTCTGGTCAGAGTTTTGGTATGCATGTAAGGGGAAACAAGAAAGGAATCTTTATAACTCCCTCATGGGGGTATGGTCAGAAGTGCATAAAGTAGTGCAGGGTAGATATAAAGAAATAGAAGAATAAATATGTAAATAACTTATAGTATCAGTGATATACTTAGCTATGAATGATAAGTGTTAGGTTGATAATCCCTATTAGGGAGTCTAAACCTGAGTGCCTGAATAGAGATAAAAAGTGGGTGTTGTTGGTCCTCAAGAGCTCATTTGTTGATGGTGATTGACTTACATAGAGTGATTGTAAGCCTGGATGTCAAAAATAAAATGTCGAGAGCCTGAATGAGAGTAAGAATTGATTTTCTTAATTTGTGTTGACCTAAAATATAGGTTGCAGTTTGGCTTATATTATTGATGTCAGTGATCCCATTGATGTCGATAGGTATCCCATCGATGTCAGCCATGGTTTGATCGATGTCAACGGCCCTAAAATAGGTAAACCTTTCTATTTTTGGCCTATTTTCTATTTTTATGCATGCCAAGTGTGACAACCATTATAAAATGGTAAAAATATGAGGTTAGGAATTAGTTGTTTAGGAATTTAGTTTAGAAGTGGGAATAAGTCTTAAGTATTTAGGATGAGGGGACCAAGTCTTGAGGTGACTCACTAGAGGATAATTAGTCATAGGGTGAGGTGGCTAAGTAAGGTGGCAATAGGGGTTTTTAATTAAATTAATTAAGTATTTTAAATTAATTAAATCTGTGATGGGTAAAATTATGGTTTATGGAGATTAATTATCATTATTAAAATGGGCTTTGGGGGGTTTCGACACAAGAGTTACGCACATGTGTGTGATGTAATTTTAGTGTCTACACATGTTCTCTAATGTATTATCTCTCCATGGATGGCATCTAAATATCATATTAGACCTAAAACAACTCACTTGGAATCATCAAAATCTCTTTAAGGATTCATTTTTCACCTTTTTCTTTCATTAGGCCTCTTTTCCTTGTAGCCTAAAATCATGTAAGCCTCCTTATGTATGGAAGTGTACAATGGTAATAAAAAAATAAAAGAACATCTAAGGACCCAGTATGGATTTAACATTTCATGCCAAGTTTTAGGACTTGACTTTGAGTAGAAGTGTCCTTTCTAACCCATTCTCTCTCCTCAATTAGGCCTCCTTGCCTATAAATTGAATTTTGGTCAAAAAAACACTCACACATGTGAAACTTTTGGGAAGTGTGTGATTCACTTTAACCATGAAAAGGCCAACCTCCATGTCAATTTTTATATTTTTAGAACCTATACAGATGTGTCAACCATGAAATAAATAAAAACCCTAGTCTAGGCATTTGACAGACATGAGAAATAGTTTGAGTGTTTTGCCAATAACTTTTTATTTGAGGCTTAGAATAAGTTGTTTGAGGTCTCCAATATCATCTTAAAACTCATGATTCTAAAGAGAGGTCTTTTAATGTGTTTATTAGGTCTGTAGATAGGCCATTTAGCTTACAAAAACATGCATTTAAGGGGTAAAGTAGATTTTTAAGAAATAGATGCGGTTTGAGGTTCAAAAGGAGGAAGCGGTTCTTCATGTGCTTTCAAAGCTAGATTTGTAGTTGTAGTATCCTTGAGAATTTGTTCTTCTAAGGATGGATTCTTAGGTTTGGTAACAGGATCTTTGTGAGCTAGCTTGAGATGACAGTTAACCTTGATAGTGTTAACATATTGGTGAATTTTATAATATTGATCATAATCATCATCAATGGCAGAAACATACCTAGTATTTGGTTGACTATTTAAAAAATATTTTTGGTTGTTTGAAGTAAAATCTTTAAAAACCTGTCATTTTTGAGAAGCAATGGTGTACTCTTGACGTTGAAGGTTGATCATGGCTTCATGATTAAATGAATCACCAAGCATATAGGATACACCAAATTGAGTGAGCCCTCTACAAGATTCATGAGAGTGAATAATGTTGATATGGAACAAACAAAATTTTTTAGGGTCATACCACTTAGGAGGATTGTTAGGATAAGTGACAAGTTTAGATGGCAGTAAAAATTATTTCATTTGTTGAATAGAAAGTGGTGTGTGAGAAGATGAAGGGATGTCAGCTTTGGTAACTCTTGGTTTGGTTCACAAAGTATTACTAGTGATAGCATTGGTATATGTTTGAAAATATCCTTTTAAAAGTTTAGGATTATGTTTGAATTGATTCATGAGGAAATCTTGACGTTTAGCTTGATCAAGAGCTTCATTAAGTGTTTGGGGAGCAAAGGTTCGAACCTTATATTGAAGAGAGGGAGTTAAAACAGTGATAAAGAGTTTAAATAAGTTATCATTACTCATTTTATGGTTAGTTTTATGGTCCAATTATTTCTATCTTTTGATAAAGTCATGAGTTGATTCAGTGGGAGATTTCTTAGTATTGATGAAGTGGCTAAGACAGTTTTCATTAAGATCATTGTGTTGAAACTTTTTAATTAACGGATTGAACAAATATTAAAGTTTCAAAATGTAATGTTGGGGTAATTAGTTTTGCCATTCTAATACATCTCCAGTAAAAGTTTTGACTAAGAGTTTAGTTGTGGAAAACTTATTAGTTTGGATCCACTCTTTGTAAATATTGCCAAAGGCTTTGATAAATAAGGCTGGGTGTTTTGTCCCATCATACTTGATAATTGGAGATATGTTACCAATATCAATGGATACAATGAAAGGATATAAAGGCTCATTTTTAATAGTTGAAAGCACCTTATTATTCATTATAGGTTGAGGAATAACATTGTCAAAGGCATCTCTAAGAGGCAGAGGAATAAAATTGGGATTATCTTGAGGATAGATAACTGGAGGTTGATTATCCATATTAATCAAATGATTTTGGAGTTGCATCATTTGATTGGTGTTATAGATTTTCATTATGTTCTTTTGTTTTATAACTTGGCTAAGAATTTGAGCTATATCAATAGGTGGGTTGGTGTTGGTAGGAGCACTCCAAAAATTGGTGTTAAGGGGAGGGTTATTATAAGATGGATTATTAATGGGATTATTGAATATACTTATGTCAATTTCTCCCACATTATTTTGAATATTTTGAAGATGAGAGGTATCTTGGTAGGTATAAAAAGGATCAGACCTATCAACTCTATCTTGAGATTTGATTTGCACCATGTTACAAGTCATGGATGAAGGAGGGGAAGAGGTGACCCAAGATCGATGGTGTTCTTCAGAGGTAAAGAGGGAGAAATAAACATCCCATATAGTATCTAAATGGATTCAAGTTATCCAAGAAGATTATGATAGGATATTTCATAATGATGTGAGAGAAATGAACAAAATGCTAAGAAGGAGAAATAGAAAAATGAGTTGGTAGACATGGGAAGCATAAAAAGGTACAAAGTCCACTGGGTTAACTTAGTACATAAAACAAGGTCTAAAAATTTTATAGAGTCAATAGGGTCGACCTAGTACTAGAAATCGAGGCTAAAAAAGTGTACAGAGTCGACAAGGTCGACCTAGTACTGTTAGTAGGGGAAAAATAGATAATTTGTAAGATACGGTGTCAAGTAGAATGACTGTGTACTAAAATAGGAAAATTTTTACAAGTAATTTTGAAATAAAGAAATGAAAATAAATAGATAATAAATTGGGTCAATGAGGTTGACCCAATTGAGGCACACAACACAAAACCTTGCACTAACGCTAATTAATGCAAGTTTTTTCAATACAACATACAATTGAGCAAAGAGCAAGCAATCAACTTGGAAAGTAAATGCTAACTAATTGGTCATCTTGAATCTTTTTAGATTCTTAAAGTATGATTTTAGATGTGATAGGAAGTTGGTTGTAAGCAAGTAACTAGAAAGCAATCTAAGGATGGTTTTAGGATGTCTAGTCTGAAAGGGGTTTGTATTGGTAATGGTATTGGTTTAGTATTAGGGCCTACCCCATCACTTTACACACTATAGCAACAAGAGTGTTGGGTGTTTATCCCAAATATATCATTAACCATGTGTTTATACTTGGCCAAAAAACCAAGTCAGCTTCCCTATTGGTGATTAAATCCAAGTAGGCAGACGTTGGGTAGATAATTGTTAAAATGCATTTTAAGATTTTGGGATTTGGTAATGTGTGCATAAAAGAGAAAATAGTGAAACTAAGAGGTATATTGAAAAACTACATAATTAGATTATGTGATCTATTCTAAGCATGCAAGCAACAATAAATGAAAGTGTGGGCTAATTACTAGCATATAAGTGTTAATTCTAACTTTGAAACATAGTACAATTTTGATTCAGATGATAGTGTATGTAGAGATTAAAAAATAGAGTCGACAATGGCACTTCTGTACTATGGAAGTAAGGGTTTGAAAAAAAACTACATCGATAGTGTCAACCTAGTTTATCAAATAGAATACAAAATATAGAACTACGTCGATAGGGTTGACCTAGTTGATTGTTCAGGGGTAGTTTTAAAGACTATAAACTATGAAAAAAAATATAATGAATAATAGAAATCACAGAGAAGGATATAAAGGAACTTTCATGGGTTAGAGGATTAAAGAAAATGAGATTATTATTGAAGTACCTTGATTTATACTTGCAAATTATGCCAACTATGTCAACTAGGTCGACCTAGCTTTGTAGTTTCTTATTTGTTGAAAACTTGTAAAATGTATTGTGTTAACAGGGTTGACCTAGTATGTTTTTTGGAAGTCTAGAAATATATAGAGTCAACAGGGTTGACCTAGTAGTTTGATCTATAAGTCTGAAAGTGTAATATATCGACAAAGTTGACCTAGTAGTCTGATCCTGATGAAAAAAGTGTACTGTGTTGATAGAGATGACCTAGTAGCCTATACCTAATGAAAAATTTGCATAAATAGAATAGATTCATATTGATTCAACTGTGTGTTAAACCTATGCACAAAAGTTATAAATATATTAATATTGTTGACCCAGTATCACAAATATATAAAAATAAAATGATAAAATAATGAAAAATGTGAAATAAAACCTACAAGAGTTAGATTCACATTGGGTTCACCAAAATGTATGCAATCATGAATGCATCATGTCTATAAATCAATCCTAACTTGGAGAAGATAGATCATACCATACACTTTCGATTGGGGAAACATTAGATAATCGAGAACATGACCAAAATGAGGATCCTCTAAACCCAATTAGGGGATCTCTTACCACAATAAACTATGCTACGAAGGGTTCCAAAGCCTCTGATTAAGCACAATCATGAAATAACCCTAATTATCTCCTATGTTTTATATTCACTAAACTAATAACAAGTAAAATAAAATTCTAATCTAGTGCTCACCAAAGCTTGTGGCACAAAGTGGGGGTAAGTAAACAAAACAAACATGTATAGGAGAATCTCAATTAAGCTATGTATGAGCAAGACCCTAATACATTGAATAAGAAGAGTAATATTATTTGAATCCAATACTTATGCTACTTTTATCTACTAAAGAGAGGATCAAAGTTAGAGAATGCTTACCTGAATGATGAACCCGTCAAGACTCAATCTTTCCCTTGGCCAAAGGGGCTTCAAAAGAGGTCGTTATGGTTTGTAAGGATCACTAAGAAAGGCCAAAACATCTAAGACTTCTCCAAAAGACTAGATTCTCCAAGTATAAACCCTAAGATAAGACTCCTCAAGTAGAATGGTAGAAGAGCATATTGTAAAGAAGTGCAAGTAAATAATAACTCTTGATTGATTGTGTAATAATGATGAAATGATTTTGTATATAGGTATATTTAATCCTAAGCCTTTCTGAAAGTGTCAGTTGATAGGGTCGACCTAGTTGACCTAGTATAATTAAGGACAAAATTTCACTAGGTCAAGGGTTAGGTCGGCCAAGATCTGATCTAAACCCTAAGTGAATTTTACACAAAATTATATAGGGTCAACCCAATCGACCTAGTACAGTCGACTATCAAAGGGGGCATAAGGTGAGGAAAAAAAGATGGAAGGTGGGAAAATACTGGAGGAGTAATAGATTAGGGAATGTTTTTATGATCTAGTTGGATTGGTAATAAGTGACAATAAGGAACAACAATCTTGTGAATCACCAATGGTCTGTCTACCCCTTTCTCGGTGTACCCCTTTAGACATGCACTTAGAGAGATTGAGTCTCGATGGGTTCCTACAAGATGTAAAGTGTCATTATTTGATAAAATTTTGAAAATATTATGTGTATACATAACTCACATGAAAGAAACTTGGTAGAGAGCAATTTGGACATAGGAAATAAATAAACAGAGTAAAAAAGAATGCCATGACCACAATATGTGATCTAAAGAGTTTTATCTAGAGCATATATTATTATTATTATTGTTATTATTATTATTATTATAGCATATTTTGAGCATATTTAGGGAAATACACATTCAGTGGAAAGGACCATACGTCATCCACAAAGTATCACAAGAAAAATAGTGATAAGGGACCTTCAAAGAACCATTCTTTTGGGGCATGTAAATGGATAAAATATTAATCCTTACCACCAATGACATTTATTAATCTCATGTTGAAATT
This sequence comes from Torreya grandis, assembly GCA_037957365.1. Lineage (NCBI taxonomy): Eukaryota > Viridiplantae > Streptophyta > Pinopsida > Cupressales > Taxaceae > Torreya > Torreya grandis. The sequence continues at coordinate 567,971 of JARHVA010006638.1, forward strand.
TGAGTGGGTGCTAAGTATCACTATGTATTTAGGGTTTTTGTTTCATTTACAATTTTCTTGTCATCTTTTAGGTTTGTAGTATAAATGTGTATAGTAAGATCTTTATATCATAGGCTATTAGAACATAGTATGAAAATTCAACATTGTAAAGTATCAAAGGAAAGAATCAAATTAATGAAGGAGAAATAAAAATAGAGCTCACATAAGGTCAACACATGATCAAGAAATCAAGTTTGGGAATGAAGCGACAACAAAATGGTTACATATGACATGTAATCAATAGTCATTCACAAAGTACTTAATGATGAAGCACTTCAAATATTGCATCATTCCAAAAGCAAATAATAATTTCATATTCATATTATGTACAATAAACAAAAATTTTAGAACAATAAAGGCAATATGTCACATCAAATAAATTAGTAAGCAAAATCAATGAATTTTTTCAATGAAGCACAAAGGTCACATCATAACAACTGATGATATTTAAACCAAGAGTGAAATGACATTAAAATAGCTCAAACCAATTCAATGAGAAGCGTTAGACATATGGAGTGAAGCAAATCTATATTAACAAAGGGAATACATAGCGTAACACATATCAAAACCATTAGAGCATAGAGATTTTTCATTTTGAGCCTTGGTTATTTACCTAAATAGAAAACCTTTCAAGTTTCCAACATAAGCATAGTAAAGATGAGTTGATCAGATCTTCCCATACTATTGAATGATGCATAAGAGTAAATAGGAATATTATTATCATTATAATAGATAAGGTACCATGATCCTAACCCATTTGATAACATATATGTATAAAAAGTTGCATTATATGGCCTTGATTCTGCCATTATTACACAACCAGGAGCCTTGGCTATGTAAAATTACCTTTGAGGGTAGATGTTGAATGACTGATCAAGCTCCCAAATTTTAGGCAGCTAGATGAGGTGATGATGGTTGTGCTAAGTTGATATAATGAAGGGAAATACATTTATCTAATGATGTGAACATACACATCAACACATTAATAATGGCAAGGGAAACATGACTTCATATGTGAGGAAAATCTCTTTTTCCATACAAAACTAAGGCCCCTTTGATTCACTCAAACATAAGGAATAACTATTCCAAAGGATCTAAGCAAATCCTCTTTAAATTAGTACAGGATGTTATAGTGTGAGTGCTCTCTAACTGCATTTCATGCATATTGTGATAGACCACCAAGAGTTCCTATTGGGCATCTAAAGGGGTAATTGACATCACCTACTAAATGATCTGACTCAATGAAAATTTACATTGGCTAGATTTTTTGGTAGTTAATTTGATTTTCAATCTATAAAATATTATTTTAGGTGCATATCAAACTTTTCAATACTAGTTTTTGGTATTAATTATCTATTTCACTCAATGGAAGTTTCTCGATGGTCATGTCATAGTAAATGGAGATTTTTGGCCTGTGACCACTTTATAGAATTTGGGTTGGACCAAAGTAGGTAAATATTATGCATAGTTTATATGATTTAATTAATGGTGGATTGAAGTGTATGTATTCATAGAATCACACCCTAGGGTGCCAAAAACTCTAATTTAGTACCTTTCATCCCAATTAGATATCACCAAACTTCATGATGGACTCTAGGTACACCTTCATGGAATTTTGAAAGCATCACATGTCCTATTGCCATTCTTCATCACCATGTTAGATATATAAGTAGAGGCTTTATAATGGTGACACATCTATGTTTTATGGACCCTAGAGCACAATAACCAGTCATCCATCCACAAGTGGAATCACAAGCATAGCAAAAATCACCACCTTAGACATTGGAGGTTCCAACAGAGGCTGCTAAGGGGAAAACAAAGGTGTTGACACAAACGACAATGCCACATCCTCCACCAAAGAGGAAGAATAACATAACCAACCCATGGTTTAGTGACACAAATGTGCCCAATATTATTGTGGAATATGATCTCACACAACATGTCATCATTGAGGAATAATATTACAAGTATATGTTAGAAGACAGGCACAAAGCTATATGAGGAGGAAGAAGAAAAATAATTTTTCTTCTAAAAATTGGTGCACACTTATCAAGTGCACCAAAACATCCTAAAAATTCTAATAATTGATATCCATACACCTCTAGCTTCAATCATAGTCAACATTGTCATAAAGGAAGAAGATAGAAAATTCAAAATGATAGTCATATTCCAAGGCATAGTGGGATAAGGATCATCTATAGGAAAAGTTACGTAGTCACAAATAGAGGTAAAACAAGGCAAAAATAAATAAATAATCCCTTAATATGTAATAATACATGTTGACCCATTTTGCCTGCAGGCAAAATCTTGGTCACCTTCTTCACCTGCTGTTCAAATGCCAGTCATTTTCAGGTTCAGTGAGTTCAGAGAGTTCATTTCATGCCCGGGTTCAATGGTTCAACGTCCTTGGTTCATTGGCGCACACGGCTTAACACTAAGGCAGGTGCTTCGAGGAGGAAATTAGGTGAGGTTCAAGTTAATCAAAGCCAGGCACATTTCAAGGCCAAAATCTCGTTGCTTGATACAAAAAATTCCATGGCTTAATACAAAGGTGAAGACATAAGGCAGTCTGCGAAGGACACGAGAAGGCTCGTCAGTAGTCAAACAGCCAGCATGGACCCGACTAGCAGGTAGAGGAGCAGGGCGCGTAAAAGTTTAGGAAAAGAAGCCAGCAGGCTCGATGACGTCTCCAAGGCCATCAAATTTAATGAAATAGAATAGCCGTTGGGTTTTCAAACATTGAAAAAGGGAAAAGGCCTTGAATGTAGCGACCCGCCAGAAAGTTTGCCCCAGGGGCCGAATAAGCTAGAAAAGACAAAGATGCAAAAGAAGACAAAACAAAGTCACAGACAAGGAGAATGACATGGCACAGAAGTGACAAAGCAGCCCAAGTGGCAAAGTGCAGGCGATTTATTGCCTGATAGTCCCCAAATGGCGCAAATAGCAAGCAACATGACTCGTGCTTTGAAAAGGGGACAAATTTCAGTTTGTTGGTAGAAAAGAGGCGTGATCCATGCTTCCACATTAAAGCTTGAATGCCAAAGTCAAATTTGGTGATTATACAGCATGGTTCTAGTAGGCTTCTTCTAGGACGATGACAACACAATAGTGTTTCCTCTTTCAAATGAGACGCGACAGGCCAACTTGTCAAAAAAAGCGCCAAGTTTCTTTCTCTTTTTTTCTATATATTGTAACTTCTCATTTTTGAGAAGAATCGGTTCTTCCACTTTTGCAAAGGCGCAACCCTAGAAAAATTTCACCTGAATCAAATAGAATGTAGTTTTTTACCTCATGTTTCAGAGTATGAATTGAATGTTTGTCTGTGTCCAGTCATCATTTCGTGATGCTCTCACAGGTTTAACACCAGCAGACCTGTCATCTACAAGGCACCATCTCTGTAGCTGAAAGGAGAAGAGCAGTATTTGAGAAGTGCGAAATAGAGGAAGTTGCTACATAAGTTTGCATCTCACAGCACCTTTGGTGATCCCTTTCTTTTTTTTGTATCTTCCATTAAGGCCTCCCTGCTAGTTTCCAGTAGCCTGGTCCTTCTGCCAAATGTGTAGTGTATGTCTGTATTTGTCTAGTTCTGAGAGTGGATGTGTGAAGGTCAACCCTTGTTTTTTGGTGCATCACCTCTTTTAGAGTAGGCTTGTTTTTTCCTGCATTCTCTCTCTCTCTTTTCATCCCCCCCTTATATATATATATATATATATATATATATATATATATATATATATATATGTATGTATGTATGTATGTATGTATGTATGTATGTTAGCACTTGCTGGAAAAAACACAATGCATCAAAGGGAGCTAGCCCTTATCTAGAGACTCTCTCCTCCAGCTTCGCCGGTCCCACAGGTGAGAGGAGAGTTTCCATGTTGTGAGGAGAAGGCAGGAGCTAGGCCTCCTTGCCACGAGTGTAATCTCCAGCGTCAACAGTTCTGGCACACCTGGTGGGACTAACTAGGACAGGTTTTGTCTAAAGAGTTGAAGAATTTTTAGTGTGTTCTTCAACCGACCAACCTTTGGAGGCTTTGCATCAACACCAATGGCGACTCTGAGTTGAATCTACTGGTTAAGCAGCGTGGTGCCATCAAAAATATACTTTCTTTATGTATAATCCTCTACACAAAATCATGGACCTTATTGTCCTTCCTATAACCATGATCAGACTCAGCCTCTTTATGGCATCCCCTCAAGCAACTCTCCTAGTTGCCCTACAACGATAAGGGAAATGAGGCTAGATTTTGAGAGGCAGATGATGGAGATCAACAGAGAGGAGGAGCTATACAGATATCAGTAGGAGCTGATGTATAAGGAGTGTTTGTTTAGGCAAGCACAGGCTTTGCAATCCATGAAGGAGGAGGAAATAAAATGGAGAAATCCATTTGTCCAAGGCAGTCAGCCTTATGCACCCCTTCCTAATCTGAAGAAAATACCTTCTTTTGGGTCAAATCCTTTCTATCAAATAGCGCTTGCTCACTCTAGTTCACCAAATGCATCTGCTCTGAATCTCGTGCACCTGGCTTTCCAATACCAGAGGGCATCAGAGAAACCCCCCATGGAGATTAATCTTCCCAATCCTTTATATTGTGAATCTTCCATTGGGGGGAATACCACCAGCCAACATGTCCCTCCTCTGAAGTCTCCTCCAACACACCAACAGTGTTTTCCTTGCATTCCCCAACCTCCCCAAGTCCTTCAGAATAATGTGTAGATTTCAAGTTGGAGGAAGAAATGCCAGGAACCAGCTCTGAGCTTTGGAGAGGATCATGCTAGTGACCTCCAAGAAAGACTCTTTCATGACAACCTAGCCAAGCAAATTGAAGATTTAGAGGCTAGGATGAAGCTGCTTCTTGAAAGAGAGAAAAAACTTATAGACCTTGCAGAGGAGCCTCAGGACCTTGTGGAAAACAAAGTTGTTGCCTGTTCGCAAGAGCAAAATTCTAATTCAGAATTCTTGACTTGGGAGGAAATAGTGGAATCACAGGGTAGGAAAGAGGAAAATAAAGGTTTTGTTCAAAACCTTGAAGAATATGAAGCTGCTCCTACCCATGATTCCTATGATATCCAAGAAAGGCTCTTCCAAGAGGAGATAGCTAGAAGAATTGCAGAGTTGGAATCCAAAGAGAAATTCCTCAGCCAATGTGTGGTGGACGGTTCAAACCAAACAGGACATTCCATGCCTGAACACACCCCACCTACACATTTCCAAGAGAGTTATCAAGTCGTGCCTGATATTTGATGAAGTGTTGATCAAGTGGAGAGGGGAGAATCATTCGATTCTAGTTTAAGGACTGCCTCCTCTTCCACATGTTTTTGCCACTTCACCCCTTCTCAAGGAAGAACCTATCCTATAGGAGGCAAGTGAGGAGCAGAAGATTCAATCTGCAGTCTTTCAAGAAGCTGCCATGAGCGACAACAAGGAAGAAATCATCATTGATGCTCCTTGTGAAGACCTTATCAGCAGTGGAGAAGATGCAAGTCTTGCATATATGCAGATGTTCCAACAATACGAAGAGGAACAAATGCATGGTAAGCTCTCTTCTCCTCTGTTTGATGAACTTCCTTGTTGTTTTGATGATGAGGATGACTACGCTGAGGAGCCTGAGTTAGAGGAAAGAAAGGAGAGGTATGTCTTCCTAGAGGAATGCCTTGAAGAAGTAAGCTTTGAACAAAGAGGTGATGTTCTGTGGGATGAGCAATCAGTTTGTGATTCCATTTTAGACATCACCACAGTCACCCTTCTTCAAGAAGGCCAAGAGGAAGTAGAGGATGAGTCTGATAGGATTTTCAACGAGGCAGAAGGAAACAAGTCAGACCATGATACATTGCAGAAGGAATGTGCAGATCAAAGGGCTTATGGTGATGAACCAGCAGCCACTAATTTCTTGGTAAAGAGCACCAATTTGAAGGACCAACATTCAACAGGCTTTCATGGACAAGCAGAATACATATATATTGGATTCATGTTTGAATCTGATCCACTCGGCTTCCAGCCAATGCAGGTGATAGGCAAGAAGAGCAAGTCACCAACTCTCTTCTTCATTCAGCTACTTGCCTGCCACCATAAGTCTTCTTGCCAGCAAGGGGACTTAAGAAATTTTCCTTTCAATTCTAGGAGGGAGGCAAATGTTTCTAGTTAGCTGTATATAATAGTTTGCTTTCAGTTGTTTTTTCCCTATTTTCCCTAAGTGCAGTTGCACAGGTAGTGTTTTTTAGCTTTGTGTGTTTCCCTTTATGCGTGGGGTAAAAGGCTTCATGTTTGAATCCCAAATATTTTAGGCTATTGATAACTCTTTCATAGCTGCATCTGACTCTGTGCCCAATGGATTTTAAGGCAACTAGTTCTAAGCATAGCAGGCATGCTTCCCTTGTGAGTCACCAAATTGTTGACCCATTTTGCCCGCAGGCAAAATCTTGGTCACCTTCTTCACCTGCTATTCAAATGCCAGTCATTTTCAGGTTCAACAAGTTTAGAGAGTTCATTTCATGCCTAGGTTCAACGTTTCAATGTCTTTGGTTCATTGGCGCACACGGCTTAACACTAAGGCAAGCGCTTCGAGGAGGAAATTAGGTGAGGTTCAAGTTAATCAAAGCCGGGCACATTTCAAGGCCAAAAGCCCACGGCTAGATACAAAAAATCCCATGGCTTAATACAAAGGCAAAGACATAAGCCAGTCCGTGAAGGACATGAGAAGGCTCGTTAGCAGTCAAACAGCTAGCATAGACCCGACTAGCAGGCAGAGGAGCAGGCCACGTAAAAGTTTAGGAAAAGAAGCCAGCAGGCCCGATGACGTCTCTAAGGCCGTCAAATTTAATGAAATAGAATAGCCATTGGGTTTTCAAACATTGAAAAATGGAAAAGGCCTGAATGTAGTGACCCACCAGAAAGTTTACCACAGGGGCCGAATAAGCCAGAAAAGACAAGGATGCAGAAGAAGACAAAATAAAGTGACAGACAAGGAGAATGACATGGCGCAGAAGTGACAAGGTAGCCCAAGTGGCAAAGTGTAGGTGATTTATTGCCTGATAGTCCCCAAATGGCACAAACAACAAACAACATGACCCGTGCTTTGAAAAGGGGACAAATTTTAGTTTGTTGGTAGAAAAGAGGCGCGATCCACGCTTCCACATTAAAGCTCAAACGCCAAAGTCAAATTTGGCGATTATACAACATGGTTCTAGTAGGCTTCTTCTAGGATGATGACAACACAACAGTGTTTCCTCTTTCAAATGGGATGCGATAGGCCAACTTGTCAAAAAAAGCGCCAAGTTTCTTTCTCTTTTCTTCTATATATTGTAACTTCTCATTTTTGAGAAGAATCGGTTCTTCCACTTTTGCAAAGGTGCAGCCCTGGAAAAATTTCACCTGAATCAAATAGAATGCAATTTTTTACCTCATGTTTTAGAGTATGCATTAAATGTTTGTTTGTGTCCAGTCATCATTTCTTGATGCTCTCACAGGTTTAACACCAGCAAACCTGTCATCTACAAGGCGCCATCTCTGCAGCTGAAAGGAGAGAGCAGTATTTGAGAAGTGTGAAACAAAATAAGTTGATACATAAGTGTGCATTTCATAGCACCTTTGGTGATCCCTTTATTTTTTTTGTATCTTCCATTACCCCTGCCAGTTTCCAGCAGCCTGGTCCTTCTGCCAAATGTGTAGTGTATGTTTGTATTTGTCTGGTTCTGAGAGTGGATGTGTGAAGGTCGACCCTTGTTTTTTGGTGCATCACCTATTTTAGAGTTGGCTTTTTTTTTCCTACATTCTCTCTCTCTCTCTTTTCATCCCCCCCTTTTATATATATGTGTGTGTGTGTGTGTGTGTGTGTGTGTGTGTGTGTGTGTGTGTGTGTGTGTGTGTGTGTGTGTGTGTGTGTGTTAGCACTTGCTAGAAAAAACACGATGCATCAAAGGGAGCTAGCCCTTATCTAGAGACTCTCTCCTCCAGCTTCCTCGGTCCCACAGGTGAGAGGAGAGTTTCCATGTTGCAAGGAGAAGGCATGAGCTAGGCCTCCTTGCCCCGGGTGCAATCTCCAGCGTCAACAATACATAGACCTATAATTCACATAACACTAAGGACCTCTCTTTCTACTGCAAAATGTATGGGTTCAATTTTCATACCACCATTGGTGGAGGAGATTGAATCTGAGGAAGAACAAATTGTGGAGAAATAACCTACTATGATGATATGCACCTACAATCACTTAAAAAATGTTCTCATTCCACTTTCATACACAAAGGCACTTATAAGTCAATGCATAGTAGTAATTCCCTCTCCCTCATCTTCCCCTCATCATTCAACCCTTTTAAACCCCTCCATACTCCCATTCAATTTCTCATCCTCAAGAAGAAGACATTGCAACACAAGAGAAAGTTGTGTAGGCCCAAACAAAGTAAAAGAAGGTTAAAAATGAAGTAGAGAAGAATGCAAGAAATGAAGAAAGGAAAAAATAAAAAGTAAGAAGAATATGAGTACAAGACCCAAGAAGAAGAATATTAGAAGAAGAAAAAGTCTTACAAGAGAATTACAATGAGGAAGAAGCTATAAAGAAGAAGAAGAAAGATGATGAAGAAGCCACATAGAAAAGAAGAAACAAGAAGAAGAATAATTTTTGAAAATGTAAAATGACAAGAAAATAAGGCAACATAGGAAGAGTACATGAAAAATATTGAGGATAACATAGAATCCAAAGAAGTTCAGGAGAAAAATAGTGAATCCCTATGAAAGAAGGAAGAAGAGAGCAAGAAAAATGCTAAGGAGCACGCTGCCAAAGATGTTGTGCAACAAGTAGAGTAGATACCAAAGGAATAGGTAGAGGAAAATGCCAAAGTAGAACAAGTGTTAGATATAAATAAAAAGGCTAAAGTCAAAGCTAATACTAAGGCTGAGAAACTCAATAAATTTGTAAATACAATATTGGAGTTAAAACAACTAATTCTTGTCACCCTATAGCCTTCCATCACATCATAATATTCACGATCGACACTAGGAGGTGCAAAAAAAAGAGGTGTCATAAGATAGACCTTAAAAAATCAACCAATGGTTGTGGTATGTTCAATCCCTACCCCTATGATGAATAATATTCACCCTCATAGTTGTGAAAATCCAACACCGACTAACCCTAGACACAACTATTATGACTTCTTTTGATTTGACCACAACAAGTCAAGAGGCATCATTTGATGTGACCCAACTAACACTAGCAAAGTTATAGGTTGAGGGAACAACTACATTTCAAGAGTATATTGCATAGAAGGCTCTCAAGATGGAACATGACAACCTCCAACCAAGGGAAGAGAATTTATATCTACATGATCAATTGGCCAAGGCTCATGTAATCATCAATGATACTTAGTAATAATGATCCAAGTATTTGGAGACCAAGTAATTTTCAAAGAGAAAGAATTAATGGTGTTGCTTTATCATCTCACCAATGATTGGGTTGTTGCGTAGAAAATTATACAACTTAATAGACACACTTATAGTAGAAATGGAAATACTTTTCCAGCTTCTTGAGGAGTATGACCAAGTGTTGGATACTATTTTATAGTAAGCCACTCAAAATTCATGTATTATGTTTGACTAAAAGTAGTAGCTATAGGATTAACTCAAAAAGGTGCAGTATGATTTGTAAAATATAGATAAGGCCAAAACCATAATATAAGATCAAGAAACCATGTCAGACCTTAGGGATGTTGTACTTTAATATTATCTTAACTAAAGAGACGCGATGACAAAAAATATGACTAGATGGTAGAATGAGATAGTTTGCATCACATTTATTGGCACCTAGACCTAGTGTCACATAGATAGATTGGAAGAAATATCACAAGAGATTCAGTTAAATCTCTCACATAATAGGGTTATCATTGCCATCATAGAGGATGATGATATTTATGCAATCATGTAGTGTCAAGATCCATTGTACACTTTGATAAGTAGGGTTTGGGATATCTTAGTTGATTGGAAACAATTCAAGAAAGATATCACTCTTGGACAACTTGATTGCAATCATTATCGATGAGCCATAGTTCTTCCCGATGACCTAGCTCACACAAGATCTAAAAAATAGGGAGGAAACCAAATTAGTGTAGACAAAACCTTCAACACCTAACTTTGAAGATACCTTAACTTCAGCCATTGTTTTTACAACACCATTATCTTTTAAAATACCATCTTTTCACACATCACTAGTTGCATTTTTATCTTCATAGCCTCATCCAACTCTAGTAGCATACTCCATGCCTCCTCCATATCTATAGATATTGTGTAGTACCAATTTTGTAAAGTTTTAACAAAATTCAAAGTAGGGTAGGCCAGAAGCATTAGGTGTGGGATCAGGATGGTTGAAAACAAGTAAAGGGTAGCCTCTGGTTATGCCAATCTATTGAAAACTTGTAATGGTTGTAGATTGGTACACTACTTAGTTGAAAACCAAAGGGTGGATAAGTATTGTGCAAGAGGTGAAATATGGTAAATAATGCCTTGAGTCATTACTGAAAGTATTATTTTTTGGACCATACCCTCAGGCAAGTCTACTAGTTATAGCAATAGGCACACTTCTTGTGACTTTGTCTCCGGAAGAGATAGTTATTTAAGTCTAGGAAAGTGTTGGTAGTATAATTAAGATTGGAAAATCATAGAATATAAATGTATGACAAGTGTGTGATGTGGAACATTTTGTGTAATGTATAACATTTTTTATGTATTCATTTTATGTATGCATTCCAAAAGACTGAAAAATGTGAAAATACTCATCTGAGCTTGAATTGAAAATATATAACACAAATTGATAGAGCTTTGTAAGGTCTATATATAATGATCAATTTTAAAGGAAAAGGGTTTTGTAATATAGAGATCATATGATGGGTTTTCTATTTGTCTTCTTGTATTCGGTTCGTGCATAATGTATACTTTATTTTACTTAAATATGTTTACTTACATAATGATAATGAATGTTTTATATAATTCAAGTATGTGTTTTCTAGATAAATATGTAATTTTAAACTAAAGGAATACTTGGTCTTTTTACAAATTTATTTGCATTGCGAACCCATAGCTTACTTCACACATAAACACACATTAGCATGTTTTGATGGATTTTCCAAGCTCCTCTCCTAACAAAGAACCAACTCTTATTTTCACTACATCTCTTGTATTGGGTGAAACCCTTTTGTTATTTTTACATAATTGTGCAAGTAAATCTTTGAGAGCATCAACTATAGCCTTGTATTTTCATGGAACTCTACCAGAGAATGCCCAAAAGTCATTGTTATTGACATCATCAAGTCTTTTATGTATCCCAATTACTTTTAGTGGTCTTTTTTTTGGTCTGTGTTCAATGTTTTTCTTGTTTTCCTAATCAAGAGTTTTCTCCCTATTTGACAACTTAATATACAAGTTTTAATTATGTATTAGATAGTGTTACTATTAATGGTAAATTCTTCACTCCTATAGTATGGTATGCATCTTGTAAATTTTCAACAATTACCTTATCTTCACCATCAATATTAGATTATCATAGTCTTAGGGTATTCATTATAGATCTTATCTTAAGCAATATCATCATTGAAACTAACAATTGACATATTCGAGTATAATTTGATTTTTTAAAGTAACTATCCCAAATTATTTTAGCTTTTCTTCTTGAATGACAGTTAAACATTTTCTTAGGCATTGGTTTCCAAAAAAAAACATCAATTTCAATTAAGTACTTGGGCCTTCTATGAAAAGTCTTAGGAATTGTTACTAATGGTACAATTTTTTGATTTGGTGTTTCCATATTGTTATCTTCATTACTAGTTTCTTCATTTTATGTTCTCATATAGTTGACCTCATTTTTACTTTCACTATTCAGTGTTTCCATGAAATTATCTTCATTATTACTTTCACCATTTTATGTTTCCTTGTAAATTTATTCATTGTTAGGGGGTAAATCATCATTCATATTATCATCATCACCAAAATTAAAATTATATAATTTAAATATGTGCTTACAAAATGATTTGAACTTTTAGGTAAACATTCATCATCATTACTCATTTCATCATTATCCATGACATTTGGCTCATTAGGGATAGTATATGTACCTTGTCTTGCATAAAATGTTTATATTTGTTTCCCTTTGTTTTTCTCTCAACACTTGTAGTTATTTTGATGTTTTTCCATTTAACTTTTTATTAGATTTAAAACAAAAATTTTCATCCATGATTATATAATGTTCATAGTTTTTGAGGGTCAGGACAACTTTTAAAGAACTTGTAACACTATGCAGAGTGTAAAATGACAGAGGGCAAAATTGTGGGGATAGAAATATTGATATGACAAAATAATAACATTACAAAAAGTATTATATTGGTAATGAAAGGAATTCATACATGTTAAATAACACATACACATTTATTTATACATTATTTTTTATACTTTTTGTTTAAGGGTTTATTTATATCTTTTGTTCAAGGGTTTATTTATACTTTTTTTTCTTTATAATTGTTTCCATTTATGATAGAATTAGGGTAAATTAAGCCACAAATTTCATCTTATATAATTGATTGATCCATAAATTAGGTTCGCATGGCTCAATTTATCCCAAATCACATCTCTAATTGACTAATTAGATCATTTCATGATTGAATCAAAGCTAATTTAGCCCCAAAACCATGTCATATATCATAGTTAGGTTCAAGGGGCTTAGATTAACCCCAGTTACCTTAGTAAGTAGGGCCAATGATAAATTTAGGGTCAATTAAGACATCAATTACATCATATACTTTTTATTGAGCCATAAATTAGGTTTACAGGGATCAATTTGGTCCAAATCACGTCTCTAATTCTATCAAATTACTAAATAGATAAATTCATGATGGAATTAGAGATAATTTAGCTCCAAATCACATCCTACTATCATAATTATATTCAAGGGATGCAAATTTACCCCCATTGCATTTGTGATAGAACTAATTGATTGTTTAGTTTAAATAGTGATAAAATTGGTGTCGATAGAGCCCTATATCACATCTTACATAACTAGAATTAGGTATGAAAGGGGCTCAATTTGGACCAAATCACATTATTTAGCTCAATCTATGATAAAATTAGGGTTAACTGAGCCCCTAATCAGATCTTATAGTCATAATTAGGTTAAATAGGCTCAAATTAGCCCCAATTACCTTCGTGATTGAACTAATCAACTATTTATTTTAGTATGTGATGACATTGGGGTTGATTGATGACCATATCACATCTTATACAGTCAAAATTAGGTTCAAGAGGCTCAATTTACACTAAATTACATCACTAATTGCACCAATTGTCTCAATTCATGATGGAATTAGAGCTAATTTTGCCCTAAATCACATCATATTATCATAATTAAGTTCAATGGGCTCAAATTAGTCCTAATTACATTTATGATTGAACCAATTTATCTTTGTTCATTTTATGATGCAATTGGGGCCGATTGATCTCCAAATCACATAATATATAATCAAAATTAAGTTTGAAATGTGCTTAATTTGGTCCAAATTGCATCATTGATTGTGCCAATTTAATAATTAGCTCAATTTGTGGTAAAATTAGGCATATTTTATGCCCCAATCACATCCTATAGTCATAGTTTGGTTTACGGATCTCAAATTATCCCTAATTACCCTCATGATTAAACAAACCAACTATTTGGTTCATTATATGATGATAATAGGGTAAATAGAGCCTTGAATCACATCATATACAATTGAAATTAGGTTTGTATGGCTTAATTTTTCCCAAATTGCATCATTAATTTGTGAGGATCCTTCCTGGACAAATTAGGATATAATCACCATTGCATGAAATAAACTATAAAAAATTAGCAATATATTAAATGAAACAAACAGAACTAAATTACAATAGCAGAATTATAGAATAGTTGGCCTCTTTGAGGGGGCAACCTCTTTTTATAAAGCTCAATTCAATACAATTTGTGGATGCCTTCATAATAAAGTAAGCTCCTATTTAAAGTAATCTATCACTAAATAACTACTACTCCCCATGAATGTGGGATTAATCTACTATTACACTATTACATTCTACTATTATAATGAGCTTGAGGGACAACTTAAAAAGCATATACATCCATAGCTTTTTATTAAATAAACAAACTACAAACAAATGGATAGGACAAATGGTCCTAACATGCCCTCCCCCTTTAAATCTTTGACCTCAAAGCTTGAAGTGAGGAAACTATTGTTGAATGGAAAGAAGAGGCTCCCAAGTTGCATCTTTTGGGGGCATCCCTTACCACTGGATGAGAACTTTAGTGATGACCTGATTGTGGAGGGAGTAAGAGTGCTTGATGATGATAGACTCAGGTTGTAAAATGAAAGACCCTTTTGCATCAAGTTTGGAAAGCACTGTCTGAGTGTTGACATTGCATCCAAGTACTTTCTTTAAGTAAGAGACATGAAAAATGGGGTGCACACATGATGAATGTGGTAGTTCCAACTTGTAAGTGATAGGTCCAGTTTTTTAGAGAATTATATAAGGCCAATAAAATTTTTAAGCTAATTTTTTAGGGCCTTTGAACTTCAAGGAGGATTGATTTTAAGGTTATAGACGAAGAAAAACCATATCTCCAATCTGAAAGGATCACTTAGAGCGGTGTTGGTCTACCTATGCTTCATGTAATTTTGTGCCATGTAAAGATTATCCTTGAGGAGGCGAATGATATTATCATAGGTACTAAGGGTAGAATCAATAGCTTGGACAGTAGAGCTTCTTGGTAAATATGAAATAAGATAAGGTGGCTTTTGACCATAAATAATCTCATATAGGGTGAGTTTGGTAGCTATGTGGTAGGAGGTGTTGTACCACCATTCTATAAAGAGGTAACCATTTTATCCACTGATGTTTTTGTTTAGTGACAAAACAACAAAGATAGGTTTTCAAACACTTATTGATAATCTTAGTCTGGCCATCAGTCTATAGATGATATCTCGAGCTCATTTTTAAATGTGTACCTAGATGTTTGAAGAGTTCTTGCCAAAAATGGCTTGTGAAGGTAAGATCTCAATCTAAGATAATTGAGGTAGGAACACCATGGAGTCTAAATATTTGATCAAGAAATATCTGAGCAATAGTGGAAGTAGTGTAGGGATGGGCTAGAGCATAGAAATGAACATATTTGGAAAGGTGATCAATTACAACAAGAATCACTGATTTGACTCCAAATTTTGGGAGACCCTCAATCAAATCTAAGGAAATGTCTATCCACATATGTGTTGGAATCAAATTTTTTTGGAGTAGACTAGGTGGAGTGACTATCTCACCTTTGTTGCAATGGCAAATATCACATTCAGCAATAAATGTTTTGATATCTTGATTAATTCTGACCCAAAATAAATTATGGTGAACCTGCTCATATGTTTTTAGAAACCCAGAGTGTCCAGATGAAAGGGAAGGATGCATATCCTATAAAATGTTATGTTTAAACATGGATCTTACTATCAACAAAAGGTGACCTTTATATTGCAATGTCTGGCCATCCTAAGTATAGTGAGGTTTAGGAGACAAATCAATAGATAGTTGAAGAATGAGTTATTGGGTTGGGATGTCATTATGCCATTCTTTTTTAATATCATGGATCCATGTGGAAATGAGAATAGAGACTATACATAAGTGTATTCAGTGTTCAAACTAGTGAGAGAGAGTATTAGCCACCACATTTTCCTAACCTTTTTTACATCTGATCTCATAGTCATACCTCATGAGTTTAGATACCCATTTTTGATGATTTAAGGAAGATACACATTATTCTAAAAAGTATTTGAGACTTTAGTGGTCTTTTTTGATACAAAATTTTTGGCCAATCAAGTATGGATGCCATTTGTGAACTTCATAGAGAATAGCCATCATCTCCTTATCATATGTGGACTGTGTCAAATTATGCCTAGTGAGTGCCTTGCTAGTAAAGGCAATGGGATGATCATGTTGAATGAGTACCACACCAAGATCTATGCCACATGCATCTCACTTAATAATAAATAGTTATGAGAAATCATGCATGGCCAAGATGGGGGTGGTGCACATTGCTTGTTTGAGGCTATTAAATATTGTAGTAAATGTAGGTGACCATATAAAGGAGTCTTTCTTGAGCATAGCTATTAGTGCCACTATAATTTTTCCATAATCCTTGAAAATTTTCTTATAGTACCCTATGAGACCAAGAAATCCTCATAGACTTTTGAGCGTGGAAGGTGTCAGCCAAGTTGTCATAGCTTCAATTTTTGTAGGGTTAACACGAACACCATTGTAAAAAACAATATGTCCCAAGTACTCAACTTCTGATTTCCCAAAAGAACATTTGGAATATTTAGCACATAAGTGGTGTGCACCTAGAATTCCTAAAGTTGTATCTAAGTGGTGGAGATGATCCTCCCATGTGTGGCTATAGATGAGTATGTCATCAAAGAAGACCAAGATAAAATTCTACAAAAATTATCAAAGTACTTGGTTCATTAAGCTCTAGAATGTGGAAGGGGCATTGGTAAGCCAAAATGGCATGACCAAGAATTCATAATGACCATCATGTGTGTGAAATGTTGTTTTTGGAATACCTGTCATGAATATGAATTTGATGATAGCCAAATCAGAGGTCCAATTTGAAGAAAAATCATGTACCATGTAGTTCATCAAGGAGCTCATCGATGATTAGAATAGGGAATTTATCTTTGATTATTAGCTTGTTCAAGTCCTGATAGTTAATGCAGAGTCACCAAGAACCATCTTTCTAATGAAAGAGCAAGACTGATGAAGAATAGGGACTGGTGTTGGGTCGAATGATTCCTGCCTAGAGAAGGTCATGAACCATCTTTTCAATCTCAACCTTGTGATGAAATGGGTAGCGGTAGGGCTGAATGTTGGGGATGTACTGCTAGGGAGAAGCTGAATATGATGGTCTTCAGGTTGGTGAGGTGTTATTCTTATTGGTTCTATAAAGACAACTGCATGCTTGACCAAAATGTCTTACAAATATGAAGGTTGGCTAGAATCCAATGGAGGAGTAGTGTGCAAAGAGAACAAGTGGGTAATGATGCCATGAGACTCACATTTAAGAAGTTTTTCCATGTGGTGAGAGCTGATAACACTAGTAGAGCTAGGAAGAAGGCCTTATAAAGTGTATTGATGACCATTATCAGTGAACTGTGTCCATAGTTCAAAAAAATCCCAAAGGATGGGGCCAAGAGTGTGTAACCATTGGGCACCCAAGACAACATCGCATCCACTTAAGGATAAAGCAAACATGTTAGCCCTAAGGTTATATTCACCCATAAAAATTTGAACATTATGGCACCTACCTTTGCATGGTAAGGTACCACCATTGGCAATCATGACTTCAAAGTTGGAACAAGGGTGTATAAAATAGTCTGCTTATTTAGCCAACTAAGGGTCAATGAAGTTATGAGTGCTGCCAGAATCAATGAGAATGGTGAGTGGTTGTTTCTTAAAAAACCCTTTGACATGCATTGTTTGGGGAGTGGTGACTCCTACCAAAGCATGCATGGAGATCTTAGGAGCAAAATTTGAGTGCTCAAAATTATTAGCTTTTGGTGCGATCTCCTCAGTGGCATCATCTTAATCGCTTGTATCTGGTGCATAATCAACATCTAGTAGATACAATTTTTGCTTAATGCATTTATGCTCGAGAACCCATTTATCATCACAATTGTAATAAAGACATTTTTCATGATGTGCACACATTTCAGCTCCTATGAGACATTTGATGGGGGTTGTCCTAGTATTGGGTTGTTGGAAAGAGGGCTTAGAGGGTGCCTAATTAGAAGTGTAATGCTGGGAGGTGATTTTTTCTTCAACAAGCTTTGTAAGACCCAAGGTAGCCATCATGGTCCGAGGTTGGAACATCTTGACCTCAGAGCATATGGGCTCTTTGAGGCCACTAATAAAGCAACTCTTGAAAAAATCATATGATAAACCTTCATTATGATTAGCCAACTTCTCAAATTCAATTTGATAATCATGAATAGTGACTATTTGACAAAGTTTGGTGAGGGCTCCCATAAAATCCTTGAATGCTGAGGGACCAAACCTATCCAAAAGTAGGGATGAAAAAGTTGTCCAATCAAGTTCATTATTGGATTTGAGATACCATTGGTACCATTGGAGTGCCTCTAGTTCCAAGTGGAAATAAGTAATGGGGACTTTGTTTATATGATAAGTATTATGAAGGTTAAAGTATTATTCGACACGATAAATTCAAATTATTAGGTTTGTACCATTGAACCTTGAAAATTCTAGTTTGGGCCCATGTGGTGGGTGGGTAGACAAAAAATATGCTCAAAATAAGACTCCTGTAATTTATTGAGTAAAAGGGCATGGGTGTCATTCACTCCACACACCATATCAACTAAGTCAGTGACCTGGGCCGTCAAAGCTATAATTTATTCCTCCATGATCTTGGTGCATGCACGTGTGAGTACCATAACCTATGATTATTATTTTTATTCAATGGGTAGGAAAACTAAAGTGAAGACAAGTTTAGTAAGATTTTTTTTAATTTGGATAAAATTAGGTGTAAAGGTACTTGTACTAATTTTTTTCCATAGTATGAGTATGATTGACAAAGATGAGAACAATTTTGGAAGGGAAAATGGAAAAAATGGAAAATTTATCAAAGAGGTACAAAGAAGCAGAAAAGGGAGATGAACACTATGTAATTTTTTTTGAAGCAAACGGATAAAAACTAAAAAAGTTATGAGAAAACTTGAAAAAAGGGAAATGAGATTTGCAGGACTTTAGAGTGGAGTGGGGATATTGGACCTCAAGGAAAGAAACATGGAGATAGAATTTTAGGTTCCCTGGTAAATTTTGAGAAGCAATAGGGCTACAAATGGGGAGATATTGAAAAAAAATGAAAATTTCCAACACTTTTTTCTGGTTTTTGATTTTTTTCTACTCTGCTGAGGTTTTTGATTTCTGATTTCAAGGATGATATGTTGAAAAAATATGGGCTTGATATACTCATGTATTTAAACATGAGCGCTTGTGGGGGAATTTATTTGTGCATTCATCATTTGCACTGTAGCCTTCCTCAAGATTTTTAAAAAAAAATTATGCCTGGCACTTCACGTTGAATAGGAAATATTTGAGCAAGCCTTGGCATACTAGTTCATCTAATTGAAGATTCCAAATGTTTTGGAGGGTAGCTTTTAGAGCATAATAAAATTTGGTACAATTCACCTAGTCAATTGCTTCAGGGAGTGAAAGTAAAATAAGTTTCGATCAATAATTTTTTATTATCTCTACCAGGTGTTCTCTTGCCAAGCTTTTATACCACTTGGTTTTTTGCTTTGTCTGGTAGAAATGGACCCTAAGTTTGAGTGGTTGCCTAAAAGTTTTTTTAAAATCTCTCTGGCCACCAATGTCATTTGAGCAAGTACTTCTCTCCAAAAAAAAAAATTCCATAGATTTACCTCTTAATGACAACTCTTGGTTTTCCTCAGGTGGGAACCAGTCAATCGAGAAGGGATCGTTGCCCATTTCACTGGTAGGTCCTCTTAATGGGATAGCTACTTTGGGGTTCCTATGGTACTCTTCACAATGAGTTTTAGGGTTTTCACCCAAGAACTTCCCATAGTTATGTGGATAGGTTTTACCATGATCTGAAATAGAAGATAAAATCTAAAGTAGAACATAATCACAATATGGTAGAGCAAAAAATCATGATCTTTGATGATGACCTCTTGCCAAAATAAATTGTAGATCTGAACTTTCATACAGAAGGGCTAGGAATGGATCTATTACCACTTTTTGATCACCAAGGTTCAATTACTACAAGGTGAGAGCATATGGTGGGTACCAAAGAAGGAAAAAAAATCTCCCTAGAAAGTGCTCCGATACCAGATGTGAGGATGTTTCCTGAACAAATTAGCATATAATCATAAATACATGAAATAAAGTACAAAAAATCAC
Organism: Torreya grandis; assembly: GCA_037957365.1. NCBI lineage: Eukaryota > Viridiplantae > Streptophyta > Pinopsida > Cupressales > Taxaceae > Torreya > Torreya grandis. The sequence continues at coordinate 587,985 of JARHVA010006638.1, forward strand.
TAATATATTAAATGAAACAAATAGAACTGAATTACAATAGCAGAATTGTAGAATCGCTGGCCTCTTCAAGGGGGCAACCTCCTTTGAGCAAGCTCAATTCAATACAATTCATGGATGCCTTCATACTAGAATAAGCTCCTATTTAAAGTAATCTATCACTAAATAACTACTACTCCCCATGAATGTGGGATTAATCTACTATTACACTATTACATTCTACTATTATAATGAGCTTGAGGGATGACTTATAAAGCATATGCATTTATAGCCTTTTATTAAATAAATAAACTACAAATAGATGTTTAGGACAAAGGGTCCTAACATAATTTCACCAATTGATTAATTAGCTCAATATATGATGAAATCAAAGTTAATTTAGCCTCAAATCACAACCTATAGTCTTAGTTAGGTTTAAAGGGCTTGTATTGGGTCCAATTTCCTCCATGATTAAACTAATCAAGAATTTTGTTCATTATGTGATGACATTGGAGTTGATTGAGGCCCAAATCACATCTTTTATATTCAAAATTATGTTTATCATTGAACCCATGTATTTTTAGGTTCTTTTTCTAATGAAATTAGGGTTGACTAAGCCCCAAATCGCATTATATAGTCATAGTTAGGTTTACGGGGCTCAAATTGGCCCCAATTCCCTTTTTGATTGAACCAATCAACTATTTGGTTTATTTTGTGTTGACATTGGGGTTTATTAAACCCCAAATCACATCCTATATTTTCAAAAAAAAGGTTCAAAGGGCTCAATTTGGCCTAAATTTCATCAATAATTACACCAATTAACTAATTGGCTCAATATGTCATGACATCAAAGCTAATTTAGACCAAATCACATCATATAGTCATAGTTAGGTTCAAGGGTTCAAATTGGCCCTAACTACTCCATTTATGAAATAATTAACTCTTTGGTTCATTATGTGATGAAATTAGGGTTTGTTGAACCTCAAATCCAATCTTATATAGTCAAAATTAGGTTCATGGGCTTAATTTAGTCCAAGTAACAACACTATATTGACTATGTCCTCTACATGATAGTGTATAAATTGACACATACCATTAAAAAATAGACACTTACTTCACATTTTCATGCCTCATGGAATATGATTTAGCTTTAGGGATAATAGCTAGTTACCTATATTGACTCTGAAAACATTGTATGTATTTAGTGATCACAAATCACATAAAATCAATACATTGTATGTATCTAGCGATCATAAATGACATTAACGCAATAAAAATATAAGCATGTACACAGTTTTAAAAGTACATATGTATTATAATGTGTATGTGTTTTAGCCTCATACAATTTCAAAAACATGTCTAGAGGCTCGAAAATGGCTTTGATTATTGAGCCTAAGGTTTGGACCTACACACAATCGAATTGGTGTTTTTGACTGAAAATAAAAAATCCAATTTCTGCCATGATAAATACTATGAATTCCATCGAGACATTTCCTAAAACTATTACTACAACATTGAGCACACTCTCCTCTTTCCAAATATATATTTTTTTATTTTTTTACCATTTTAAGGCTTGTATCCATATTTATTTCTAAGTATGTCTTTTTTATGTCAATATATACTAAAACTATTTAATGTCTATATTTATGTATATTTTATTTCATTCATACAAATGCAAAAAAAAAAAAAATTATATGGTTGCAAACTAGGCTTGATTTTATACACATTAAAACAACTATTTTTCATTTTTTTAAAGTTAGTTGAGTGCACACAGTCGGTTATCCATTTTTTAATTTTTTTTGTGTATATTTACTTGTAAAAGTAATAAAAAAATTAAAAATATATATAGGCTTCAAAAATATAAACAACACTAAAAAAATGAGGGGACACATGACTAACAATCTACTATATTTTTATGAAAAATAGGAATTCCTCTTCAAAATTTAGATGTTTGACCTACTTATACTTGCCCATTTTATGAAATGAGTGGTAGTTTAGAAACTAGACTTAAAATGCTACAATTCATGTTCTTAAATCATCTTCAAATTTAGAGTGTAGCCATCTCAAATAATTTATATAAGTTTAAGTTTCTCATTTTTCAATTAAAAAAATGTCCACTTATGACCCCCTTTTGGCCCACTAATTCCCTGCACTTACCCAAGAGTTTATTTGTATATTTTTTGTATCCAGCATTTAAACACATTTTTATCTCTGCCTTCTTGCATTTATTCTATACAAAACAACAATGAAGGATTCACCTTCTAATCAAAAGAACCTACATTCCTTGTCTCACTAAATCTCATACATCAATACTTCTCCCCTATTACGCAAATTGAATAGAAATTACTTTTTAGCATATCATAATTTCTCATTCGAATGTGTGTTTGGGTTTATTTGGTTTATGTTACCTTGTGTGCATTCTAAAATCCACAAGTTATCTCCAAGCATGGCATGTCCAATGCATCAATATCTTGGGCTTTGTGGTGCTAATCAATTAATCCTAATGAGAAACCTCAATAAGAGAAGGGTTGAAGGAAGTTACCTTAAAGCAAAATCAAGATCAACAAAAGAAATGAAACCCTAAGGTTGGGTGTGAGAAAACATGGGTTCAAATAAATGTTATAACAAAAATTGGTTTAGGTCAAACATGTACTAAAATGTATAAAATAAAATAGATCTAAACTGAATATAATAAACATAAACTAAATTTTGAAAATTGAAGTGAATTAAATAATTTTACTTTATAAATTTTAGGTCATAGAGTTCAATACTTGAATAATGAGTTACATGTGTGCTATAAGAGGCTAAAAATAGGTCCAAAAGTAGTTCCATAACAAACACAAAATATTGTTGCAGGTTTGAAAAGTTATAGAAAATAACTTATATTGAACTACTCTGATCCTAGTCAAACCAAGATCAAAGGTGTTTGATTTTGGAAAACTAATTGTGAATCTTGCCACTGTGGTTGATCCTAGTCAAACGATGTTAGATTCTAGTGAACTTTCACATGCACCTTTATCTTCTCTTACTTGTCAAAAACCTCTCTCAAATTACTATATTACATTATGAACTTCTAGAGTATTTTCTCCTTCTTCTAAACCTTAATTGGCTCAAAAAGCACCTTGTAAGACCATAAGAAGGGGAATTCATTATGAGGGGTATGCCTCAATTAGACCCATATTCTCAAACAAGTTGGTCATCAACACACATACAATTTAACGTGTAATTCATTTTATTTGAAGATCTTGACCCTTATCCATATGTATGAGATGCAAGTAACTAGTAGATTCTATATATTTTTTCAATACTTGAATTTAACTTTTGGTTTATGGGGTGCCCTCCTAGAAATGCAATTTTTATTTTACAATTCAATAGATGGATTCTCAATAAAAATCTATGTGCTCTCCTTATGAATGCTTTATTAAAATGCATCAATGCACTCATGTAATTATAGGATTATCAAATCTAAATTATGATCTTATTAGTACACAAGCTAACATATAATAGTCATAAAAGTGGACCAAAATAAAGACAAAGTGAAAAATATGTAAAAATGACCTTAAAAGAAGAAAAGAGTAGGATTGAACTAGTTCAATACTTGTCAAAATTTAGGATTGAATTTTTTTAAAGTGGAGACAAAGGAAAACACATCTAGAGACCAAAAAAATCACGAGGGAGAAAATGAGAAGAATAGAGAGAAAATAGCTTCACAAAGAAGAATACGAAATGCAAAGAGACATCAAATATGTTGCAAGTGTCAAAAGGACATTAAAAAAATGCCAATAAGATCCTAATCTAAATGAATCATCTAAAAGCACCTAAAAATACTAATACCATAGCAAAAAAGTAGTCTTATACTAAAATTAGGTGTTTAAAAATAACATGATTTTAAGAAACTTGTGTAGTTTTTTATTATTGGTCCAAATCAAACATTATTGGTGAGTCTTGAGGTCCATTATCATATCTCCCCTTCTTATCTCTCCTCCCTTTCTTTGTCCTTCAAATTTGTGGGTCTTTTGTATTGTTTGTTTAGAGCATACACTCATGCTCCAAACATGTTTGTAGCACATGCACATGCTCATGGGGATGTTTGTGCCCTAATTTGGTCATAGTGCACCCATCAATTTGGTCTCGTATTTTTTTAATTTGTTGTCTACAGTATCATATTTTGTGTCAATAAGGTCCTAAGTTAGATTTAAGTTACCTATAAATACACATATACCTTAATTCTTTTATCATCTAACAATCATTGAGCACTTGGAAAAAATTAATTATTGCTCGCGAGTATTTATTGAGTATTTACAAACACTTACATGAATATAGAAATCAATGAGCACTTGAAAATAATTTATTATTATTTGTATGAATCTATTGAGAGCATTTACAAGCATGTAGAGAAATCAAGAAATTGTTAGAGCATTTATTGAAGCATAAAAGTTCATATTAATGATATACTTTGATGTATTGTTTTAATTGATTGATGAATTATTTTAATTATTATTGTTGTTTTTAGTATTGTACATCAAAAAGGTACTTGACGAATATCAAGATAGCTTAGTTATTCTATGACTTAATTGCAAGCCCTAAAACCTATGTTTTATTCTTTATGGTTTTCAGATTTAAACATTATTCTCTATTCTTTTTAATATTTCTAACTTTTTAAATGATTATTATTAAATATCATTTTTTATTGTTTAATTTTTTTTAATTGGTATTCTGTTCTTTTTTGATTTTGGAGGAATCTTCTAGATCCGTGGGAAGTAGTGTCACTTGAAGAGTCAACTACCAATGACAAGGGAGACTCGAACATGAGACTTCATGAGTAAAACCCACCTTCCTTAACGTTTAGTCACCGCCACAAAGATATTTTGATCATTTTTAAAAACCAAATAAAATTAAACCTGTAAAATTATTTAATTAAATTGTTTTTTACGGAATTAAATGATTATAGGTATTTGTGTTTCTTATTAACTTGGGACTTGCATAAACTTTTTTATTTAATTAAAGGATTTTGTTTTATTTTAAAAAACAACCAATCTCTTTCTCTTTTTTATCTTTTCAAAATGCTTGTGTTAGAATTTTATTCCACCCGTGTTGAGCCCGAATTCCAATTTAACGTATGTGCTTTAAACAAGTTTGTATATTGACGGAAATGACCATCCTCATGATGTTGGTTGACACTAGACAGCCGACCGGAATCACACTTTTTCCGCTTTACACCCCCGACCTTTCGTCTCGTAGGCCCCACCAGGGAGTGCGCGCGGAGTTGTTAAATTTGGCGGTCGACCTTCCCTCTCAGGATAAAATTTTATGACATTACCCTTCAAAATTAATATAATTTAATTTTTTAAGAAATAAATGTGAAAGAGTTAAAATATATTTATTATTTATAATTTTAATTATAATGTTTTTGGAATAATTGTATATCTTTTTATTATTTAAAGATTTGAATTATAATTAATTTAAAAAAAAATTATAAATAATATTTCTAAATGATGAATAATAAACATATATTTCTAAAAGAATAATAAGTTTATACTTCTAAAAATATTATAATTGATTTGTATAAATTATAAAAACAAAATATCTTTAATATCTATAATCATAAATAAATATTTTGTTATACTTAATGATCTTTTATAATTCACTCAAAATTATTATATATTTTTTAAAGTAGTGTAATTGATTTGTAAGGTGAAGAACATATGTTTTTAAAAGGAAGGTCATATATTTAAACTCTATAAGAGGTAAGGTACACACACTTTGTATTTGAAACATAATAGATGATTCTTACACATTAAGAATACGAGATGGTCCCATATACTCTTGCAGACTTTAACCAAAACACTATTTAACATCCTGGACATCATCATCATCATCATCATCATCATCATCATCATTAAAACATAAAAGCTTTAATCTATGTAACTTTTTTATAAATATTTTATTGTACTTAATAATCTTTTATATTCCACTTGAAATTATCATATATTATAATTGACTTGTAAAGTGAAGAACCTATACTTTAAAAAAAAAAATCATATATTCAAAATTTTGAAAAAATAAGGTATACACATTTTATATTTGAAACATAATAAAATGATTCCTACATGAAAAATATAAGATCATCCTATATACCATAAAATAGATTACAAATTATAACCAAAATATTATCTAGCATCTAAAATTTTCATTATTATAAACTATAAAAATATAAAATCTTTAATATCTAAAATTTTTTATAAATATTTTATTATAAACTATAAAAACATAAAATCTTTAATATCTATAACCTTTTATAAATATTTTATTATACTTAATGATCTCTTACTGCCCACCCAAAATTATGCTTACCCGCCGGGGAAAAAAACAAATTTTGAAAATCAAAGGAGAGGGGAAAAAAAAATAAAAAATAAAATAAAAGGCCCAAATACGTTCATACGACCTTGAACTTTTATCGTGTCTCGCAAAAATATCTTACTGAGAAAATCGTCGAAAGTCGGCAGATGCTGGGTTCCACCTGTCACCGTACCGAAGAAAACCATGGATTTTAACAGGATAAGACGTGAGAAGACAATTTCCAGACTATAATGTTCAGATATTCCTAATTCGCAGTTTTGTCTCTGACTGCGTATACCCAGTTTTTAAGAGGGGCAATCGATGTGGTTTTGGAGAGAAGAAAATGAAGATGGAAGTGGAAATACTGATGGTGGTGGTGTTAGGACTGTATTCGTGTATCTCCAATGCAGCAACAGAATGTCCAATAAACCTCGACTATGTCACTCAAATGCCATGGAACACATCTCCCTGTCGATCAATTCGAACCGCCGGAGAGCGTAAAAACTGCGTTACGGCGTTAACAAGTGTGCTGGGTGTAGGGCTTGCTCAATACCTGCGGGATGAATCCATGTTTGAACTTCCCAATAATGCCTCTGCCGTTGCATGCCTCGCCGCATTCCAACAACAGCTCAGCACCATGGGCCTTCCATCAAACTTGGTTCAAGAGTATTTGAACGATACATCTGGTTTTATATCAAGCCCCCGCCTGTGCGCCGGCATACAGACCAAACAAGACTGGATTCACAAAATAGGAATAACTAAGTTGGACACGGTCTGCAAAGGGGATCTCTTTCGAATCTCTGCCTGCAACATCTGCCATGACAGCGGAGAAGTGGTTATCAGGAAACTACTAAACATGATAAAAAACGTTTCAGAAGAAACGAGCTTGAAATGTTATTATTTCACATGCCTGTATGCTGCTGGCGTGGTGAATGATCATGGGCCTAAGAGCAGAGAAGCTGCTGGCTGCATCCTCCGCGTGCCGTTTCTGCACAAGAAGCCCATATCTCAGACCAAGGTTTTTTTCCTTGGCTTTATGGGCGCCGCCATAGGCATCCTCTTCCTCTCTGGTTTGGGGTTCGGTTACTGCTGGTGGCAGAGGATGAAGCGTCAGGCCAGGCATAAGCATTTTGTGATGACGAACAGAAGTCTTTTGAGGGGCATCGTGAAGCCCAACACGGGCCCAATATGGTTCAATATACGAGAGATGCAGGACGCCACGGACAATTTTAACGCCGCAAATGTGATCGGCCAAGGGGGTTTTGGAACAGTGTATAAGGGGACCCTGTCCGATGGTCAGCAGATCGCCGTGAAGAGAATCACAAACTGCACTTTGGACGGAGATTTTGAATTCATAAACGAGGTAGAGATCATCAACAGCATTAGGCATCGCAATCTGGTGGTTTTGAGAGGCTTCTGCGTTGCCAGCGACGACACAGAGGGGCGCCAACGATTCCTGATTTATGACTATATGGCTAATGGCAGCCTCGATGAACATATTTTTAAAAGGGGGAACAACAACAGGGCTCCACTGACGTGGGAGCAGCGCAAGAACATAGTCATCGGAACCGCTAAGGGATTGTGCTATCTACATTTCGGCGTGCAGCCAGCAATATATCACAGAGACATCAAAGTCACTAACATTCTGATCGACAATGACATGAATGCCTGCGTTGCAGATTTTGGTCTGGCAAGAATGACCACAGAAGGGCAATCGCACCTCACCACAAGAATTGCAGGTACGCATGGGTACTTGGCCCCTGAATACGCCCTCTACGGCCAACTTACAGACCGAAGCGATGTGTACAGTTTCGGCGTAGTGTTGTTGGAGATATTGAGCGGCAGAAAGGCGCTGGATACGTCTGTGGAGTCGGCGTCTGATTACCTAATCACGGATTGGGCATGGAAACTTGTAAAGGCAGGGAAAACGATGCAAGTGATTGACAGTGGAATCCGGAACAATGGGCCTCAGGATACAATGGAGAGATTCGTTTTAGTGGGCATTCTGTGCGCACACGTTATGGTGGCATTCAGGCCGAGTATGGCTGAGGCGTTGAAGATGTTAGAGGGAGAGGCTGAGGTTCCTGACATTCCGGACAGGCCTCTGCCTCTTACAAGCTCGCGACTTCTGGAGGATGAATACGGCTCCTCCGTCTTTTCAAATTCTCAGCCTTCTTTCCACGCAACAGTGACGGCAAAATAGGTAAATACATGATGCCTAATTAATTTTCCAAATCGACTAGGAAGGTACATAATAAAGTTAGGAGGAGGTCTATATTCAATGAATTATTGTTGTATATATATCATTTGAATCTGAACCTGAAAATGTGTGATTGGACCTCTCAACAAACCTTTGTAACAATCTGGATTTGATCTGCGACAAATGTCAAGAGTATAAGGAGTGTTTTTTTTTTTTTTTTTTTGTGCGGGGAAATAATATGGATTTGATCTGTGACAAATGTCAAAAGTACAAGGAAAGCTTCTTATAGGTATCAATAGAGACCGTGAGGATGTTTCTCACATGCGACTATTTATTGAAAATTGGTATGATGATTGTGTTACTTTATTTAGATGTTTTTTTATTTCCTCATTCCAATTTATGTATTGTGATTTGTATATCTAAAATGGATAAGGAAAGTATAGAGTTTTGTATTAGGATTAGCGATTAGTTTTAATTAAATAGGTTTTTATTATTTTGATGATAACAAAGATGTTGATAATAAAAAATTGCACAATATTTTTTTATAAATAAAAATAATCTGTAGTAGTGTTATACAAAATAATAATAGTTCAAAAAATGATAAATATTTTAATGATTATTTGTTTTTTCTTATGTTTATTTATAATTTTTTTCTGAGTGTAATTAATTTTTTCTTGTTTAAATGAACTTCAACATTTATGTATTTATAAATAAAAAAATGGTTTCAAATTAGGACATGGGGACTTGGAGATTATAACATATTAGAGACTAATTACTCTTATGAATGTCTCTTATAAAATTATTGCTAAAGCTTTTGCCTTTAGGGTTTAATATTTACTACCTCTTATTGATCACCCTAAGCAAGTTGAATTCATTCCCAACAAATAAATTATTGATAGCATTATTGTTATTTGGGAAGGGATGGAATGTGCTCGAATATCTCATCAAAAGGTTATGTTTATCAAAATTGATTTTGAACAAGCCTTTCACATAATTGAGCAATCCTTTATTTTGACTATGCTTCAAGCTCCAGGGTTTAGCCCTAAGTTTTTTAGTACAATTACAACATTTTTCCAGGATGCAACTGTCTACATTACCATCAACAACATTCAATCTAATTAGTTTGGTCTAATTTGAACTATACATTAAGGTTGCTCTCTAGCCCCCTTGATTTATGTGTTGGTTGCTAAAGACTTCAGCTATATGTTGGAAAATGATGCCTCCAGAGGGTTCGTCAAGGGTATGTCACTTCTTCAATCTCACAAATAGATGGTCAATGGGCATTTTGTTGACAACTCCCTCCTCACATTGGCTAAAAAGGAAAATTTCATTTCTAATGATATGGAATGCTTGGAGGAATTTTGTTTAGCTTCTGGCTCTTACATTCAATAGAGAAAATTCAGTGCTACAAACAATCTTTCTCTCTTGCATGCTTAGTTACTTAAGTATAAATGGAATCGGATTAAACCTAGAGAATAATTTAATTTTTTTGGCATCCCTTTTTCCTTTCAAGCTACACCTTCAAATTTTTGGCATTGTCGTTCAAAGGGTTAAGCAAAAATTTAGCTACTAGAACTCTAAATGACTCTTATTAGTAGGAAAACTTTAAATTTGTTCCAAGGTGTTGGCTGCCACACATGTCTATTACTCTTCTTATTGGGTTTATTATAAGGATACCTATGCCAAGATGGAGAAAATTTAGATGGACATTCTGTGAGAAAACTCCGAAGGTAATGGAGAGTTTCATTGAATTGCTTGGGATATCTGTTGTGAGCCAAGATCTCAAGGAGGCCTTGGTCATTTAGATATCAAATCCAAGGCTATACCTTGTGTGATAAATGGATCATTTGTGCATTGGATGGTAATGAGTCTTGAAAAATTATGATAAAAAATTATATCACTCAAGCTAGTCCTATGGGAAAGGGAGCTTGGAAGGGATTGAATCTCTAAACATTCATTTTCACTCAGGCCCTTTATTGCTGTTGTGGGAACATTTATTACTCAAAGTATTTGGGAGGCTTGAGAGCTTCTCAAAATAAAAAAAATTTGGGATGGAGATGGGTTTAAATTTGGGCTCTCTCAATTCTCATTCTCTGTGATGACCTCTGGTTCTTATTTTTCATGAGTTTCATTTTACTAGTGTGTCTTGGAATAAAGGTCTTTGGATTTTCAGAAAAGGTATCAAAGTCACATCTTACCTATTTTGTAAGCAAACTAGAAATTAGGTGCCTTTGCATATATGAAGGAACCAATTCCAATTACATGCCATTGATCAAGAGTCTATTTTAGAAATTCATAATGCCATACTTGATATCTCTCTCCATAAGATAGATGTTCAAACACCTTACAAAATGGTGGACTGACTGGAAGTGCCCTATTGAGACCCCTTTCCATCGATGGAAATCCCAGTTAGGTTATTAACTCCTCTATAGTCTCCTCAAGTTGATGTTCTTAATGCCAAATGGAAATTTAATTCCAAAAAACAAGTATGGAGAAGAAGATTTGAACATGTGTGGGTGGCTATCATTGAGCCAAAATAAGTACACTTTTTATGGTGTATTTTTCACCAAGGACTCCCAATTTGTCCACATTTGGTGTACCTTATAATGTCAAAACCTATTTGTTCTATTTGCAACCACCCAAAATATTTATAGCATATTTTTTGGTGTTGCAAGCTTGCCCAATTAGACTTGAATGGGATTCACACCCTCTTCCAACACTTATATCCAAATATGTTTAATTAGAAGATCATGCTTCTAGGGGACTCGATCATGATTCCTACAAAATATACACAATTTTGGCATGCATTTTGTGTAGAGATTATTTTTCATTTAGTGAAGAACGAAAATGAAGATACTTTTAATCATGCAATTATTGATGATTACTTTTTTATAGCTAACAAGATTAACATTATATATAATGTTATGTTACAGAATTAGATTCAAACCAAGAAAATTCATTTGGAGGTGACCCACTTGTAGACTTTGTTAGATCATTGGGGTAGTACTCCCTATGATATTATTAGAGTCCATCTAGACTCCCCTAGTCACCAATCACCTCCATGGGACCGTGGGCATGGACAATGAGCGAGGACTCCTTCCCATAGTAGACACCACAGTGGTTTCCGTCGAAGATGTTTTCCATCCTCGACTTCAAGACCCCAAAATGGTGGTAGTGGTGGTGCTAGTGGTAATAGTTGGGCTGGAGGTAGTGTTGTTGTTGGCCACTCTGGGTGGTCTGCAACTCATCAAGGGAAATTCTATCACTTGGATATTTCTATTTCACCTACTAAGATCGATAATACTAAAGGAAAATATAAATAAAAAGAAACTGAGGGTTTGAATCTTGTACTTTATTTTGTAGACCCTCTGACTGGTAGTGGTTGGGGAGGTTGGGATAATAAATCAGATGATCCTTCACCTCCTCCCCCATCATTTGTTGTGGCTTCCATTGTTTGGTTTTCTTTGTGGTATGTAATGGCTTTTATATGACTCTAGATCTTGGTTATTTTACCCTTTTTGGTTGAAAAGTAGCTTGAATTTTATTAAGCTTATGATGAAGTATTTCTTGGCTTTGGCTGAGGTGAATTTGGAGTGTGTCTACTTCTAGTCATTTTTTGGTATGATTAACATTTGTATCATATTGTTATATTAATATAATTCAATTAGTTTTTCAATAAAAAAATAAATTAGGACCTTATGGCATGTAAACCAACCTTTAATGGAAAATGCCAAAAAGAAAGAGATAAGAGGACATGTGCACCCTAACTTAACGAAAATTTAGAGAGGGGATAGAAATGTTGGGGGTGCTCCTTACAAGTGCTGAAAGCACATGGAGCACTTATAGTATAGAAACTAAGAAGTGTATAAAATAACAAAAAATACAAGAGGATATCATAATAAGGGGAGGGTCGTCTAAAGTTTACAAACACACCAATAGTGTCTAATGTGAACAAATAATTGATAAATAGATAAGCACACTAAAACTACATGGAAAAACTCTTCAAAGTAAAAAAGTAGATATATAAAAAATATATAACTACACATATGGATCTATGGAACTAAATATGATGATCCTTGGAACTCACAAACCCATTTTTATTTTCAGCACAAACATAAGTGAAAAATACTACTAAGTGTTGAAATTTGAAATATTGAAACAAAACACTCGCTTTGGTCCCAATATAATAGATTTATTATACCATTGAAGGATCAAGTGGAGTTAGGAACCCTATCATGTATAGACCTATGAATATAAACAAAATATAGATCATTAGAAATTGTATTTAGAATCTTCGATTAGGGAAGAGGGCCTTCAATCCCTATCATAATAGATATTTTTTAAACAAAAAAAAGGTAGTGATTAGAGTAACATGAATGATAAATATTGAATATGGTTTCCTATCAAGATTCAAGAAGATCATATGAAACGTAGTGAAAATAAAATCTCAATAATGATAAAATTAGATTTACCTTATAAAGAAATGCTATGTAATAAAACATATAACATTAATCACAACATATATAAACATTGGAAAGCATGAGTTGAACAAGATATAGATTATATAATTGATTGGTATTAAAAAAATGCATTTTAAATATCATCATGTGGAAAAATAAAGTATTGTACCATAGAAAATGTATCATGAACATTTAGAATTTGATTGAACATGTAAAGTATTGGAAAATGAAAAATAATAACTATCTAGGAATATTTTGGTCACACCTTACAAAGTCAAAGTGAAACTAGAAATAGTAACCTCTATCTTACTTTCTACTTTTGAAAATATAGCATGAGAGAAACTTATAACAAGGGGACTCGATAACCATTATTGATACATAAATTGGATCATGTGACATTACAACATTTGTCTAAAATTTTGACATGGATTTCAAGGTCCGGACATCAAAATTGAAATGTACATCAAAAATCTTGGGTCAAAATTTTCACATTAGTTTTGATATTGAATTTTAATGTACACATGAACATAAAAATATAAATGTATATACATGGAAATATTATTAATCCTAATTCTAATTTTTACATAAAATAGGAACAAACATGTTAAAATATAATAAATCCAATCATGTATAACTAAAATGTAGAATTTAGATATATCTAAGATGTTAAGTAACAAAAACAATCCCAAGTGTTGCAAAGGTGAGCTAAATAAAAATAATGAATTGGCAAATATGTTTAAGAAATAATCATAAATATATTGTTCTATAATCTTGAATCTATACTCTAACTATATTGATTGTATTTTACCTGCTCATGAGTTTCTGGACCTATGTATTGGTTCGTGACAAATTCGTATTTGTATGATCATGTCCTGTGTAAACCTGACTATAACAAGCTCGATAGTTTTGATTTTATCCCTATGCCAGCAGGTATGTCTATGTAAGCTTTTATAATTTGGGTTTTATAGTGCATGTGCACGTTGTCTTGCCAATTGTGCCTATACCTTTACTTCATATATGTATGGTATAATATGTTGTGTGGTTAAATATTCACTTTGACTTAGCTTGCACGCTCCAAAACAACATAAAAGCAACAGAGTTGGGGAAACTTCTAAACAACATTGTAAACTACATATCCCACATGCTCAGAATCAGACCTCCATGTACTTCTTGTGGTCTATGAATGGAATAGCTTGAATAAGGGTTTTAACCTCGTCTTCCCTAGAAGTTATCAATATAACTACTAATGTCTAATTACACTACTTGGAACAAGTTAATTTATAGAGACACCAAAACATAAATGTTGAAATTGTGTAAGATTTGATTCAATGAAGCACAACTTGAATGGAGAAGTTTGTGTCTAGACTTGAACCTTGGTGTAGTGGGATGTCAGTTGTTCTCCTCCTCTCTATTTATCTCTTCTATACTCTATCAAATGGCTAACGTATGTTGACCAACTTTTGAAAATACAAATGGGAAGGGTTAATTAAGGCTTATGACCAATGATAATAAAGAGATGAACCCACGAAGCTAAAAGAGACAAATTCGTATGGGTATGGTTTATCCAATATGGGCCCATATAGCCATGAGGTTATCCAAGAGATAAGCTAGGCTTTGTTTCCAAGGAAGGGTTGGCCAATGGATAAGCTGTAGTCCCAATGTATGAACATAAACCTTTTGTAAGTCTCAAGATGCTTTTAAGATCCATGGACAAAAAATAAATGTGTGTGTGGTACGAACCATCCTTAAAATTAGTTAAAATTTAAAATTTCTTGAAATAAGTTGAATTAGGAATAAAACATAAGAATAAGGGTTTTACGCCAAATTTGGGTGTCTGCATAATGCCCCCACTTTATTGTGGGTATGTTTTTTACCCTAATTTAAATTAGTGAGTAATATTAATCTAATTAAGATAAAACTTTAAAAGATAATTCAAATAAATAAATATGGCATTCAAACATACATCGAAATGTGTAATATTGACAATTGATTCTTCTGATTTGGTTAAGGCATGTGCTAAATATGGAAATTACTAAAGATTTCATAATAATTATATTTTTGGTTTAATTTATAAATGTGATTTTGTTATAGAAGTGAAAATCAGGGATAAGCATGCACGGGAATTTCTCAATTCAAGAACTGATTTGTTTCCTGCGCTATGTTAGTTCCATAAAATCAGGTCAATATTGCAGGTTGATATTAACCTGCTAGTCAAAACTGATCTATGTAAAAATGCAGTATAATGACTGTATGGTTAATTGAAACTATCTTTAGTTATTATGTGTTTGTGATCTCAAACCCTGATGATGTGCACATATCCATAAATAAGCCTCATTTGCATTGAAACCATACAGCATATAAGGGATATAAACCTAGAAAAATGGGGAAAATTGTAATGGATTGAGCTGACCCCAATCACCCACACCAGGTGATTGACTGAACTACTTACGTATCCAATACTCTAAGGATGGAAATCAAGCCACAGGTAGTTCTCTCACCTAGTGTGAATTTTAAATTATGCCCCTTTACTATGTGAATGCAAGTAATGATTGGATTTTATACTTTAAAATGTTGGCTTTGACCTAGATTTTGGGTGCTTTAGACTTGGCTTATGACCGTTCCTAGCTAATAATATACAAATTGGGACGACTATGGCATATTTTCTCAATATGCAGTAGTGTATAGATATGAAATAGATAAAATTATTAGATGGATTTTAATGAAGCCTTGATGTGTTTATAAATAGAACGTTTTGAATAATTCCTCATGCCACCAACATACCAGGATTATGGGTTGACCCTAAGGATGGGTTTAATTTTGAAAAATAGTCATTGTTCAGATTGGAAGGGTTTCAACCAGTAGGTCATAAGTAAAGATCGTCGAGTCCAAGTTTACATTCAAATAATATATAATTACTATTTTAAAAAATAAAAACAAAGATAAAGGCAAATTTAGTCATGAGTTCATTCGTAGAACTTGAAAAGTCAATTGGTTGGTTTAGATAAATGGATAACATCATCATTCGATATAATTTATTTCAAGGATCAACCTTCCCAACTAAATGTAGCCATTTTTTGCTTAATAAATACGGACACACAAGTGTGTACGTGGTGTGTAAATGGGTCGTATGCCTTCTATTTCTCTTTAGGTTGAGTTATTTGAGAGTTTGGAGATGTTTGCATAGGATATTTAGCAGGTTTGAAATAGACCATGAGGTTCTTGTAGGTGTATGATAACAAAACGAAAGGGTTGACTCATAAAATATCATGCAACTATGAGAAGATGGTGAATTCGGACCTTGTTTGGGTGCTCAAGCCATACATGGTAAATGTGTGTCAAGCTTGTCATTGTCAAGTACTGATGACTATTTTCATAACTAGAAATACCCCCTCTTATTCTACTAATGAAATTGCTAGAGTAAAAGGATAAATTATACTTGAACATGTAAAAAAAACTTTTCCTTTTTTAGAGATAGCTTCAAATGTGTAGCTCCACTCTATATAAAACCTAAAATGAGAATGAAGTACTTAATTTCCATATGTGAAATTTGAAATCTAAAAATTGAAAGAGTAAGGGTTAGAGTACACATGTGTGTTGGTGCAAACCATGTTGCCTTCACAAATTATTGGAGATGATGCTTCCTCATTGAAATATTAGATAGTTGGGGGTGTTCATGCCCCAAAATTGTGTAATTATGTAGGCTCATAAGTTGGGAAGGCAATATGCCCCAACCCTCATGAATGTGGGAAAAATACACAATGTACTAACCAAAATACTATGCATGAAAAAGATAGAGAGAACCATGTGGCTAGGTTCAACTCCAAAAGAAAATAGTACGAAGGTAAATGAGAGAACTAATTAGGCAAGGTTCACTCATAAATGAATCAATCACTATAGATGGCTAATAGATTCAAATGTAATTACTTTGATACTTAGTGATTACTATCATAAATTTGACACCCATCACTACTCGTCAAACCATCACAAGTTCACAAAGTATTTAAAACAATTTATAGAATTTATCTAGCATTATAAATTTGAATAGAATGGTTACATGGAGATATCTACATAGATTACGTAGAGAATATTAAAGAGTCTAGAGGCCATACAAATTCAAGTGGGAATAAATTGATCGTCGATGATGATATAAAGGTCACGAGGAGTCTCAATTTTGAATAAGTTCACAAAGAAATATGGAATTACACACAAAGAATGTAATGAATAAATAGATCATACAACACCAAGGGATGAAGGTAACCCATCATAAAGCCACTCAAGTTTTTTCTTGTTATTGATAGGACCTAAGTTCCCCAAAGCTCTGACACAACTTGTCAGAATTAAGAGCACACATGATTACCTTTGTATAAGCAACTTAAACATGCAAAAATAACTAGAAGAACAAATAACTATCAATGAGAAAACACACAGAATATGAGAGGCAACACACAATTGGATTCAACTCATTACAAAGGAAACTACAATAAAGAGATCACACTCTTCTTCCACCTCTGTGAGGCTTCCTCCTCAAGGGCTCCAAGTAATCTTCCCACCTGAGTAATCTTCTCTCATAGGTCACAACACACAGCTAACACAAGCTGTTGTTCACCTCATTGTACACCTGTACAATCGAGTACGAACCGGTACTCCAAGTAGATCTCACCATGATCCTACTCCTGATGTATTGTTGTCACCTTGATCTTGCTCCCCCGCTGATCCTCTTCTGACCCTCACATACACACATCCCTGCAGACCAACCTGATCTTACTTATCACATGTAGATCTCCACCATGATCCTGCAACACCCTGCATATCAAACCTGATCTTACATACATGAGGAATCCTACTTGATTCCACCATGGAAAGAACTCTCCAAGTTCTACTTGGGTTCTACAAGTTCTACACTTAACAATATAGCCCATGAGTCTATTATATAGATCTCATGCATACACTAATTTAGACAAGCGACTCAAAGACTCGAACTGGGCTTTATCATGCAAACTACGTGTTCACTTAACTGATTGTTCGTCAACAACAGTTCTGACTGCCACAGGCGATCGACGTCGGTCCCTCCTTGACTGGAGGTGACCGACGCCAGCCGATCTCTTACCGATGCCGGTTTCCTTCTGCACTTTCCTGGACCGACGTCGGTTGTGTCCTGCCGACGCCGGTAACTGTCATGCTCAGAAACCGCCTTCTATTTGCAACAAGGTGTAGCTTTTAGCTCCACACCCTAACAATCTCTCACTTGGAGATAAACAGTTGCACCTGTACCCATACCAGTACTCTGTCTAATCCGCATCCTGGCTTGTATTCCTCTTCAAGCTCCCATTTGAAGACAACCCACCACACTCCTTGTGGTGTTAATACTGTGCCTAAATTTCTTCATTCTCAGCTTACCTTCTTCTGTCATTGCTATACTCCCACTCAATTAGAAACCCCTGTGAGTAACCTGTAATCAACAAACCACTAACCAGATCTGGGCCATCTGTTAGTCAAACTCGCTCTGAGAACATCCAACCTCGCTCTGATACCATTTGATAGGACTTAAGTTCTCCAAAGCTTTGACACAACTTGTCAGAATTAAGAGCACACATGATTACCTTTGTATAAGCAACTTAAACATGTGGAAATAACCAGAAGAACAAATAACTATCAATGAGAAAACACACAGAATATGAGAGGCAACACACAATTGGATTCAACTCATTACAATAAAGAGATCACATATACAATTTTGTACTGTTCTTCAACATTCTAAAATGTACTACAATAAGCTAAGAAGATCTATCCTATTATAATAATTAGGAAACTTGAGCATGCATTTACAACCAATAGTTATGCCTCTTAAACAAGGGCTCTAAAAATAGTCTTACTAATAATAGAGACGCGGACTTAAGACTATGACTTAATCTCATCATGTAAACACTCGGTTTTGTCCTCGGAAATAGCTCTCTGGACGCACAGGTAACCGACATTGGTTCCTGCCTGCTTGCCTATGACCGACGTCGGCCGATCCCTGCCGACGCCGGCGTCTTTTGAACTGCTCTTGACCGACGTCGGTCGCTCCTGACCGACGCCGGTGACTGTGTAACTGCTGCAACCTTGCAAAGCGCTCCTTGGTGAAGCTTTTAGGCTCCACACTTTAACAATCTCCCACTTGGAGATAAACAGCTGCACCAGTACCTGTACAGCAACATCTTCTAGCTCCTCCATTTTCAACTCAATCATGAAGACCAACAGAAGTTGGATGAAGATTCAACTTCTCCTTTGTAACCGGCTTGGTTAACATATCAGTAGGATTCTTATCTGTATGGATCTTCTCCAGCTTCAACTCACCATCCTCCAATACCTGTCTTATGAAGTAGTACCTAAGCTGTATGTGCTTTGTTCTTGAATGAAAGGCTGAATTCTTAGCCAAATGAATTGCACTCTGACTATCACTGTATAATCTACAACTCTCTTGCTCCTTTCCAAGCTCTTCCATGAACCGTGTCATCCATATCATCTCTTTGCTAGCTTCTGTGATTGCAATATACTCTGTTTCTGTAGTTGACAAGGCAACAACCTTCTGCAACTTTGATATCCAACTAACCGTCGTTCTACCAACAGTGAAAACATAACCTGTGGTGCTCCTCTTGCCATCCAAATCACCTGCCATATCTGAATCTACATAACCATGTAGAGAAGTATCTGAACCTCCATAGCACAAATCCCTGCAGACCAACCTGATCTTACTTATCACATGTAGATCTCCACCATGATTCTGCAACACCTTGCATATCAACCCTGATCTTACATACATGGGGAATCCTACTTGATTTCACAATGGAAATAACTCTCCAAGTTCTACTTGGGTTCTACAAGTTCTACACTTCACAATACAGCCCATGAGTCTATTATATAGATCTCATGCATACACTAATTTAGACAAGCGGCTCAAAGACTCGAACTGGTCTTTATAATGCAAACTACGCGTTCACTTAACTGACTGTTCGTCAACAGCAGTTCTGACCGCCACAGGCGACCGACGTCTGTCCCTGCCTGATTGGAGGTGACCAACGCCGGCCGATCTCCTGTCGATGCTGGTTTTCTTCTGCGCTTCCCCTGACCGACGTCAGTTGTGTCCTGCCGATGCCGGTAACTGTCATGCTCAGAAACCGCCTTCTGTTTGCAACAAGGTGTAGCTTTTAGCTCCACACCCTAACAGTTATTGAAAGTGTTTATGGGTTTATCCCTTTCCCCATGTTATTAAAAATTTATAATAAAATAAAGTAAAGCTTTGTTTGTAATTTTAAATTGTAGGAAAATGAAAATATATATGAATTTTTTGTTCTTATATTTAAATAAAATGTTAGGTCTTATGGTTATGCATTTTGTGTGTGTTTTAGATTATTGAACTTGCATCACCTTGCCATAATTTTAATTTGGTATGACATAATTTATCATCTCTTATTTTCCATTCCTTGCATCAAAATAGTGGATATTGCATACACATAATATTTTCAAACTTTATCAATTACTGATGCTTTCTCTCTTGTAGGAATCCATAGAGTCTCAATCTTTCTGAGTGCACACCTTAAAGGATGCACCGGGAAAAGGGTAGGCATATCATCTGGTGTTTCGCAAGATTGTTGGCCCTTATACTACCACTTGCTATATACACAACCATCTCTTATACACTTCCATATGCCTTACCTCCTCTCTTACACACTCCTCGAAGTAATTCACCACCTTACTTAGCCCTTCCTAATCCAAAAAACTCTTTTAGATAGTTTATAGTACACTGTCAACGTGGGCCAACCCTATATTCCAATTGATAAAAGCTAGATACAGGTCTAGGTCGACCTTGGCCGACCTAAACTGGGACCTAACTTATTTTTATCAAATAGCGATACATAGTTGAATTGGGCTGACCCTATTGGCCAAAATTTTGAAAAGGTTTAGGGTTAGATTTAACTATATATACACATCTATTTCCATCATTTATAGAGGATGAAATTTCTGCCCTCAATACACACATCAAAGATCTTCATGAAAACATTATCGACCTCAGTCTTCAAGATACCACCTTGAACAACAGACAAAATCAAAAATCCTCTTCTGATACCAGATTTTCTTCTTTCAGCAATTTTCATGGGATGAAGTTTGATTATCCTGAATTTCATGATGTAGATCTGACTGGGTAGATCTATCAGGCATAACAATATTTTAGTCTGCATAATAATTTTAATGCCAACATGGTTTTGCTTATAACCTTTCACTTGGAACTTGAATCCCTTCAATGGTATCATTGGTATACCAAGGTTTATGATGAGCCAAGATGAACTAATTTTTACATCCTCATTTTGCAACAGTTTGGCCCTAGTGCTTTTGATGACTTCATAGGATCACTCACTAAACTTTGCCAAATAGGAACTGTGATGGAATATCAAACAAAATTTGAAAAAATGGCCAATCACATAGAGGGATTGTCTGATTAATTCTTTATGAGTTGCTTTGTCAGTGGACTGAAGGATGCAATTTGATCTGAGGTCAAAATGTTCCAGCCCAACATGATGATGGAAGCCCTAGGGTTGGCTAAGTTGGCAGAGGACAAGATCACAGCTCAAAAATGATTCAAATCCAATTTTTCTCTATTAAAAAATACAACTCCATAATTATCTCAAACAATGCTAGCTCCTATAACCACTCCTATCAAGCATGACTGAAGCAGAGATGTGAGCCTGTAGAGAAAAATGACTATGTTATAATTGTGATGATAAATTCACTCAGGGGCATCGATGTGTCAAGCAAAATCTCTACCTATTGGATGTGGACTCTCCTCTCGAAACTAAAGATTGATAAGATGTTCAGGATACAATAGATGATCTAGAAGAAGCTCAGCCGATTGTGGAACCTACTTTTCAGGAAGACCAACCAAAGATCTTTCTCCATGCCTTAGTAGGAGTCACCACCCCATAAACCATACGAGTCATGGGTTACTCCAAAAATCTCCCTATCATAATACTCATTGATTCTGGTATCACTCATAAATTCATTGACCCCTAGATCACCAAACTGGTTGATTGTTTTGTATATCCTTGATCTAACTTTGAAGTCATGATTGCTAATGGGGGCACATTACCTTGCAAAAGAAAGTATCATAATGTGTGTATCTCTATTGGAGATTATAACTTGTGCTCTGACATGTTTGCCTTACCCTTAGGTGGAGATGATGTTATTTTGGGAGCCCAATGGTTACACACACTTGGACCCATCTTATGGGATTTTGTTGAATTTTGGATGTAATTTTTAGATAATGAGCAAATACACACATTAAAAGGCTTACAACTAAGATCTCTCATCATCATTAGTTCACATCACATAAAAAATAATTGTAAGTAGAATTCACATGACATTATTGCCTAGCTCCATTCCATTCAAATGCAACCATCAATGGTATTCACTCCTCCTTTTGATCTATAAATTGTTCTGCATAGGTATGCATGTGTCTTTATTGAACTAGTGGGATTGCCACCTTCATGACTAGATAAACACCGTATTTATCTCCTTCTCGGAAGCATTCCTCCTAACATTAGGCCCTACCGCTACCCATTTTAGTAAAATATTGAGATTGAGATGCTCATTTGAGACTTACTAACAACCCATATTCTTCCCCAATTCTCGTTATTCTGAAAAAAGATGGGTCATGGTGCCTCTGCATTGACTTCCACACACTTAATCATATCAAAATCAAGGATAAGTTCCCAATCCTATTATTGATAAGCTTCATGGCACTCATTTTTTCTCTAAATTGGATCTTTGTTCTAGATATCACAACAATTGGTTTCATGAGAATGATATCCCTAAGACAACTTTTTGCACGCATGATGGCCATTATGAGTTTCTGGTCATGCCCTTTGGCCTCACTAATGATCCTTCAACATTTCAGGCATTGATGAATAAAATATTTCGGTCCTACATGCAAAAATTCATTTTAGTCTTCTTCGATGATATCCTCATCTATAGTAAAACATGGTCTAAGCATCTCCAACATCTAGAGCTTGCATTGCAACTTCTCTCTGACCATCATCTTTGTGAAAAATAATCCAAATGTGTTTTTGTCAAGGATGAAGTGGAGTATCTTGAGCATAATATTGTTTCAGCCCAATGGGTTGGGGGTGGTTCCTAGAAAAAAGCTACCACAACAAATTAGCCTCATCTTCAAACACTCAAGAGCCTCCATAGTTTTTTAGGACTGACTGGATACTATCACAAGTTTGTCAAGGATTAGGGGAATATTGTAGCTCCACTAATAACTATGTTGAAAAAGGATAATTTTACATGGACACAATTTATTAATTGTGCATTTGAAGAATTGAAACAAACTATGTGTACTGCACCTATTCTAGCCATGTCAGATTTTGTCAAGACCTTCACTATCAAGAGTGATGCTTACAACAATGATCTTGGTGATGTTCTCCTCCAAGAAGGATGCACCATTGCATTTACCAACAAGGCTCTTTGTTTCTCTTAATTTCTTCACATTTCTTAATTTTGGAAGAAGATAAGAAACTAGTAATAAGGGTATGGTAGTAATACTTGGTTGGTGATGCATGCATAATCCAGATGATGATGGCGAACTCCTCTTTGGCTAGGAAGGAATAACCTGCAAATAAGAACACACTAAGAAATGCGGTTGTTAGCAAGATAGTGAAGTGGACTACCTAGAGTGAGCTAGATCCAAGAAGCATAAGCTTGTTAGGAGGCTGTCAATCCACTGTTGATAATAATCAAGTTGGATATGACAAAGTAAAGTATTTGAATAAAGTAAATGAAATGAAATACAAGAAGAAAGTAGAATGCTTATTAAAGAAACTGACTAAATATAGCAAAAATTTGGTCAATACTCAAGTTAAGGTGGGTGAAGTCAGGTTCCAAAAATCAAAAAAGAGTCCGTGAACAGGTAGGAACATAGAAAGTTAGGTTTGGGTGGGGTTAAGGGGCTGAAAATAACTTATTATTTTCTAGCATAGTGATCATTGGTGATTGGGTGAGCCATTGATGGTTGGGTAACCATCAACAGTTGGGGGTGACTGTCAATGATTATGCTAACCATCGATGGTTGCCTATAGATTTTTTAAGGTATTCATAAAAGAGTTACAGAATAGGTAAGTGGTTAGATAATGGTTCTATTAAGGATATGGTGGAGAGGAAATAAAGTGCAGATAGGTCTGATTAGGTTAGGGAGATTATAAATCCAAAATAATAAAGAACAAGTAGAATATACTTGTAGCTTGCTAGATGGTTGATGGTGGAAAGCTGAGGCAATTTTGCCAAAGTAATAGTACTTTGGCCTCAAAAGCAAATTTGGTATAATTTCAGGTCTCTTTTGATGATGTTAAGTTGCTAAAGGAAGACTGGATGCTGGAAAACTTGAATCCCTGTGTGCAAGAAGATTTTATAGCTTGAACATGGATACTTTTCACCTCCTGCTCCCCTCTTTTTATAGGCAAAAAGAGATGGAGGATGGAAGGTTCCTTAAAGGGTGAGGTTATTGGTCATGATGCTTGGAAGTTTATTAGCACCATATAAGATGAACATATTAAATTATGCCTTGTTATCTTGCAAACATCTAGTGATGTGTTAAGAAGGTGAGGACCTGATCGTCGATGGTTAAGTTAACCATCGATGATTATGCTGATCATCAGTGATCGAGTGTCTGAGGGTAAAAGAGTCAAATTAAGTTAAAAGGGGTTGGTTAAAAGGTTAAGTTAGTAGGTTGATGAGTTTGATAACTAGGTGGTCAACTAGACTCAAGGTTTGATAGGGGTCTTAAGACATTTTGATAACTAGAACTATCATGTGTAGTTTTCTAGTGTCTACATTTTGGCACTTTTTGTTATGTGGATTTGAATAAACAAGATACAAAATAAAAATAGAGTGCTGGTCGAAGGTATGATTGCCCTGAGTATGGGAGTTGTTTCCCCTCAAACTAGGAGTCGATGAGGTGAAACCAAAATTGAGTTAGGGTTTGATAAGTTGTATATGGTGAGTCATGAAGTTCATGACAAAGGGGTTGGATATTTGAAATGCAAACATGTGCATAAAATATGACTAAGTGTGATAGTCAAGATCATATAAAGACTAAAGTTGCCAATATTGGTAAAAATAAGGTCAGTTCTAGAAGAACAAGTGATAGGGTAACTATTCCACAGGATTGGTCATAGCTGATCAGGTTACTCTATAAGTCTTCTAGACACGGTCATTTTTATAGGTATTCAAGGTAGGAAGTGCTCCATTGAAAAATATAAACGGTTTGATCATGCACGAGGTGGTGCAAATTCAAATTGTCAACATGGCAAAAATGGTCAGTACAGTAAAAAAAATACCATGTAAGGTCATCATAAAAAATGCAAATAGTTCAGGTCAAAAATGGCCAATCATCAAGGTGAACATGGTCTAAGGGTTGGTCGGAGAAGGATAATCTCCAAAAGTTCAAGTTTTGGTGTGGGAGAGATTAGGTGATCGCTAAAAAGTTAGGCACTTAGGTATAGGTGCCTAAAAAAGTTTTTTTTGAAAATGTGGACTCTCTTGACCATCGACGGTCAGGGGTCTCAAGGTTGACTATTGATGGTCTAGGGGAAACCCTAAAAAGTTGGAATATAAAAAGTGAAAATGACATCATTTTCACTTTTCACTTTTGACATTTTGACCTCCGTGCTTGTGTGCTTCCATGCAATCTGACATTTTGGTGTTTGGCATTTAGTTATGATAGTTGATTGAGGGTTTGGGTGAGGTGTTGGTTGTGGATTGATTGAGTGTGTTTGAGGAGATCAAATGGGACTAGACATACAGGGCAGATGAGGACATGGCCAAGCAACAGGATGCAAGATTTGACCTTGATAATGATCAAAGAATGAGGTAAAAGTGTATTAAGTTTATAGATTAGTCAATTTTGTTATTTATGAAGTTGAATTTGGGTAATTTGTGATTGTTTAGAAATTAGGTTTGGGGGTTTGACCTAGGTTTTATGTTTTGGGTAAATTTGAGAATGTTGACTGGTGAAATTTGAAATTAGAAGAGTATATGGGTTTGGGGTAGGATATAAGAATAGATTAGATAGTTTCTATAAATTCTATTATCTTTGGTAGTTTTTAGGTTCATAGGTCAAGGGTTTTACTACTAAAAGTCACACACAGTGACTATCGATGGTTCGACCCAATTGTTGATGGTCAAACTGATCATCAATGGTCGAACATTGAGGCAAAAGGGTTCACTAGACCGTCGATGATAGATGAACCATTGGTAGTCGAGTGTTTTAGGGAAGGTTGGTTTAAAAAGATGTAGATTAAGATGGTTTAAAATGTTTGTGAAAAGGTGTATAGGTTAATTTAGGTGTCAAATGTAAGTTTAGGATAGGTAAATGGTCAAAAATGTACGGAGTTGATAACTGATTTGATGGTTGGTGGATAAAATTAGATGTTATTTGATAGGTTAGGATAGGGTAATTGTTAAGATTGATGTTGTGAAATAGTTGTTGGGTAGTTTGGTGAGAATTTTATGAGTAAGGGTAAATTTTGTTTAAGTGTTAGAGGTAATGTTATAGATGTAATGGGTGTTTTTTTGGAATAGGTTGAAAGAGGTAGGTGGAGGTTGATAATGAGGTATATTTGGAAATGAGTAATGGTAACATGTGCTAATTTTGATTTTTGCAGGCATGAGACTAGATCCAAATGAGGGATTAGGTGTCGAGGATATTCGTCAAGGTCTATGGAGGGATGACTCAAGATGATTGGATGCATATGGAGGAGGTTGACTTAGGATTCATGCGACTTTATCAATGGTTATCGTGAGATACAATGATGATAGTGGCCCTCATTGAGAGATGGGATATGACTACTAACACTTTTTTGTTATCGACAGAAGAGATTACCATCCTCTTGGAAGATGTCCACAAGATTACATGACTATTAATTTGAGGGGAGCCTATTTATCACATTGAGAGTGAGGAGAGGGAAAAGCAGATGGAGTTGCTGTATGGTAAGGATCGAGCCCATACCAAGTGGGATTTAGGTGGTTTTGGTTATGAGCCACTTACCAGAGGTCCCTAAATGAGAGGCGGTTGATGATGATGATGGTGGTGGTGGTGGTGGTGGTGGTAGTAGTATCTTATTTTGTGTTGCCTGATACGAGTAGTGGATGCGTTCCCTATCTACTATTTGGAATGTTGGTAGAGATGTTGTTGGGTAGGATTGTGTTTAGGTGGGCACTAGTCTTATTTAGATTTATAGGGAGATCTGGGCATTCAAAGCTTACAAATGATATGGGATCATTGTTGTGTTTATGTTCCATTGCTAGGCATATGAGCATATTCGAGTGTTGAGACCTTTAGGGCTACCATCGGATGGCTATGCACAGGCAAACTACAAATTGGGTTTCCTAAGATGGAGAGGAGATTATGATTTGATAGGTGCTAAAGGCGGTGTTAGGGATATTGACTAGTTTAGAGATAGATTGGAGGGTTTGGTTGTAGGTGACATGGTATGGAGGCCATATGTTGATTGGCTTAGGTGGGCCCAATATAGCTACCACACTATATTTTTGCAGAGCTAAAGGTGGATCTATGAGAGGAGAGCGGAGGAGACATAGATTATCCCCTTTGATCAAATTGGGAGGTAGTCTAACCTTGTGTAGGGGATTTCAGCTCCTTCTCTGAGGTATAGGAGAGGATGCACAGTTTCTACTTCTAGAGCTGTAGTCGTAAGATGTAGTGCTCGATCATGAGGAGATGTCAATCAGAGCAATGATAGATGATGTCAGTTTTGTTGATGGATATGTAGGATGGTATTAGATCTGATATGTAGCAGCCAATTTTGGATGGGATGATGGGGTCCAATAGCCCATGGATGTGGATCCAATTGGGGCACAAGTACAGGGTGATGGTCAGGATGGATAGGCAGTGGTAGCCTTGGAAACTGCACAAGCTCAGATAATAGGGTTATAGGGATAGGTGGCCACTCTATAGGGCCAAATTATTACTTTATAGGGTCAAGTTTCCATCATGAAAGGAGAGCAAGATCAGGCAAGGACCTCCCTTGGTTTAGTGACTCAAGAGAGGGATACACTGAGGCAAAGGGTAGGAGTTATGGTAGCAACAGTAGGAGGACCATCTGGCATGATTCTTATGACATGGTACTTAGTTGCGATTGAGGAGTTGAGGTATTATGAGGCTATAGTGCTGGCACAATGTTTAGAGTAGTCGACATGGGGGGAGTATAGGGCTAGTTTAATAGATGAGGTAGTCATGGAAACTCTGAGATAATGGGCCTCTATAGTGGGTGGACAAGGGGGTAGTTCAAGAGGACTGACACTGGTGCCAGTGCAGGTGGAGAAGTAGGAGGGGCCATTGGTAATGGTGCCCTTGGAGCATGATATTTGATATGATCTGATGTATATATACATGATTTTTATACTATCCTACATGCTAATGATGCAAGATGTACATGAGAGAGAGATTTATACATTATTAGATGTATTATTTTTATGACATGATGTATATGATGATTATATAGATGTGGTTTATCTTTCATGATGCAGTTTATGATTATGGTTATTCATGTTCATGTTATGGTTCATGGTTTGGTTTATGTGCATGCTTTATGAGATGTTTTAATTAGTATCTTAGGTATGTAATGTTTAGAATATGGTTATGATGTTTTTTTTTTCATGGATATGCTATGATGTTTATGGATTGTTCGATGTTCATGATCATTGATGTTGTTTATGTAATGGCATTTGATGTGATGATCTTTGATTATGTGATGTGGTGATGATGATCATGGAGTTGGTATGATGATCATGGATTATGTATGTTTGTTTGTGGTTTATGATGTTATATGATGGCACATAAAGATAATAAACTAAATGTGGGAAAACTGATAAGAACCAAGGAGACATATAAACTAATAATGAAACGATAAGAAAAGAAATATGATGTTTTTCCATTGATAAAGACAAAACAAAACCTAAAGTTAGATCAGCTTAGGAAACATAAGCCTTTTAAATTCTTCACATTAACATGCTCAGGTTGATAAAAAGGTGTCTTGATCACCTTATGTTGAGTAAGCTCATAATCCCTTGATTTATAGATAGTATAAAGGGGAGGTGGGTAATAGATAAAAAGGAAATGGGTGATAGGTAGGGTAACCTTATGTGGGTTAGTTTGTCCCTTCTATAGGTGACCCAAGAATCACAATAGACAAGTTCATGCCTTATGCTAGGTTTAGATTGATCGATGCAAGTAGTCTACTAGTGCTAGATATAAAAGCTTATTATAGCTTTCTTGGGATAAATTGTTCTATTTTGATATAAGGTCTGCTTATTATTATTGTTTTAATAGATTTGTGAAGCTGATCGATGTGTCAAGCTTCAAATAATTTCTTTTGATAATTTTGACTTAGCCATCCTTCAAAGGAATGGTCTAAATTTATATTTTATTATTTTGGTAGCTGTTCTACAAGGGAGTAGTCTATATTTTAAGCAATTTATAAGATTTTGGGGTAGATGTCCTTCAAAGGATCAGTCTGCCATGATAGAGAGATGTGACCCAAGTAATATTTTGATATCACAAATTATTTTTGATGCTAGTTTTTAGACATGGACAAGTCTAATTAGGCTTTAGAGGTTTACCTTTATGAGGACAAAAATTTTAGCACGAAAATGTTACTAGTAGGTGAAAGAAATGGTTTGAGGAATAATGGCCATGGGATTTAATCTTGCTAGAGACAAAAAGTATCCATGAGAACCATGCCATGGGTAAAGCCATGGTACCCATATTTAATATTAGGCTATGACTGTGACGGTTAATCATATGGTTGTATGTTATAATTGATTGTCCTCAAAGGGAGAGGGATAGGTGAATGAAGGTGAAAATTATGTAAATCAAGGGATGAGCTTAAGTTAGACAAAAAAAAGTGAGTTCAATCCCTATTTTAACAAAATAACAGATGCAAATGTAAAGCAGTAAGAGGCTCAGGTTTTGGTTTGCCTTCGAAAGAGGATAAACGATAAGCTCCTGATCCATACTTATGGGTTATGATGTAGGGTCCCAACCAATTGAAAGCAAATTTACCTCTTTTTCTTTTCTCCATGTTGGTGACATGTTGATTTTCCTTAAGGATGAGGTCTCTAATTTTGAATTCTCATTCTCTTAGGTGTTTGTTATAGGCACACTTAATTCACTCTTGGTAGACATGAAGATGGTTAAGCGTTGCGAGGTGATGTTCATCAAGTAGCTCAAGTTGTTCCAGTTGTTCTTGAAAATAGTCACTCTCAAAAATGATCTCTTGAAAATATATGTAAAGAGAGGGAATTTAGACTTCTAGAGGCAATACTGACTCTGCTTTGAATACTAGAGAGAAATGGCACTCCCTGATGGATATATAGGCTAGGCTCCCTATCTATCTATTCCCATCTATATATAGAGGGGGCGAGGGGTGAGCGTAGCGTAGCCTATAGAATGATCTTGGCACTCTCAGGGGGTAGCACTTGTAGAGGTTTGAATGCTAGTGTGATAGGCCCATAAACTGAAGAAGGTGTGTAAGTGTCAATCTTGACCTGAAGCACTAACTATTTTGGTCAACATTTTGTTAGAAGCTTCCACTTGTCAATTTGATTATAGAAGGTAAGGTGAGGGAAAGCTTGACTTGATGTCAAATGCATCACAGAGACCTTGGACTTTCTTGTTCTTAAAATATTTACCATTATTGGTGATGATCTTATAAGGAACATCGAAATGATAGATGATGTGATGGTTGATAAAGTTGACAATTTTCTCAGCCTTGGTTGATATGAAAGGAATGGCTTCCACCCACTTGGTGAAATACTTGGTGGCGATAATGATGGATTGGTGATGTTGTGATGAATGAGGATTGATTTTCCCAATGAGATCGAGTCCCCATTGTGAGAAGGGTCAAAATTATTTGGATACTTGGAGGCCATGGGCAGGTGTGTGGTGTAAATTAATATGTTGTTGACATTTAACACACTTCTTTACATAATTGTAATAGTCTTTGTTGAGGGTAGGCCAATAGTAGCCAAGAAAAAGGATGCATTTAGAAATAGTTAAACCACTAAAGTGTCCCTCACATATCTTATCATGTGTTTCTTTGATGGTATGAGAAGCTTCATGACTACAAAGGTAACGGAGAAGGAGGTTGTCAAATCCACGTTTGTAAAGGATTCCCCCTGCTATGGTGTAACAATAGGTATTTTGAATAAAGGATCTTCAGGCATTCCTAGAGAGGTTGGGAGGAATGATATTGAGGTTGAGGTAATCAAAAGTTTTTTCATACCATATGTATGATGGATATTGCTCTACATTACAAATGGTAGGAAGGTTAGAATGGATATAGGATGGGGTAATAAAATGACGGATAGTAACAAAGAGTTTAGAGTTAGAAGGTTAAAATAATTTGGGAAGCAAGGGAAGCCATTATATCCATTAACTTGTTGGTATATCATGAAACTGATTGGATAAGGTAATGATCGAATGATGCTAAGAGTACATCTACTAGGTGTTTTTACTTTAGTAAGACATCATTCTTACATTGGTAAGATCTGTTGACTTGGTTGACCACAAGTTGTGAATCTCTAAAGACACTGATTATCTTGACTCCCAAGGCTAGATCAGTTTGGATACCTATGACTAGGGCTTCATACTTAGCCACATTGTTGGTGCATTCAAAGTCAAGTTTAAAGGAAAGGGGAAGAGGTTCACCATTGAGGGGAATGAGAATAACTCTAACACCCCCACCACATTAGTATTTGGATCCATTGAAGAACATGATCATTTGGTAGGTGGGGTCCTCTTGAGAAATAGTTGTAATGGACTTGTTTGGAAACGCAAGAGGAAGAGGTTAGCTATCTAGTAGAGGAGCTTTGGCCAATTGATCAATAATGACTTACCCTTTAATTAACTTTTGTTGAAGGAACTCAAGATCAAATTCAGCTAGGAGGATGAGAGCCATTTAGCCATATGCTGGCTTTGGTATGGTTTGGATTGCATGTACTTGAGTGGGTCAGTGTTAGTGATGACATAGGTTATGATTAAGAAGGTAATGGAAAAGTTTGGAAGCCATAAAGATGAGGGCGAGGCAAAGTTTCTCGGGATAGGAGTACCAAGTCTCATACTCTATAAATGTTCAACTTATGTTGTAGACAACTTGCTCTTTGTGTTATTCATCATGGTGAGCGAGCATTATCCCTAGGGAATGGTCAGTGGTATAGATGTAAAGGTACAAGGGTTAATCCTCTTTAGGAGGGGTCAAGATAGGCGGAGAGAGAAGTTATTAATTGAGTGAATCAAAATCTTGTTGGTAGTCTTTAGTCCACTTAAAGGAGGTGTCTTTTTTGAGAAGATGGTGAAAAGGTTGACATCTATTTGATAATTGAGATATTAACCAGCAGATTGATTAGAAATTCCCTTGTAAGTTGCATAGTTTCTTAAGGTGTGTTGGAGGTGGCATTTCAAGGATTAATCTGAATTTGGTAGGGTCTAATTCGATTCCTCGAAGGGAGACAATGAAGCTAAGAAGCTTTCTAGAAAGGACCCCAAAAATACATTTCTTGGGGTTAAGGTGAACATGGAAATGGATAAGACATTCAAAGATGATTTTGAGGAAATTTAAATGATCCTTGCAATATTTGGATTTCCTAAGGAGATCATCCACATAGTCCTCTATGATTTTATAGATGAGGTCATAAAAGATGTAGGTCATGGCATGCTGGTAGGTTGCACCAACATTTTTCAGACCAAATGGCATGACTCTATAGCTGAAGGTTCCCCATGGGGTGATGAAAGAGGTTTTGTGCTAATCCTTGAGAGAAATCAAGATTTGATTATATCCCAATAAACCATCCGTGAGAGATAACATATCGTGGCTAGCTATAAAATCAATAAGTTGGTCAATGGTAGGCAAATGGAAGTCATCTTTTGAAAAAGCAAGGTTGAGATCATGAAAGTTGATACAAAGGTGAAGTCCCCCTATGTGTTTAGTAATGGGAAAGATGTTAGAAACCCATTGGGGATAATCAATGGGTTGGATGAAGTCAACAAATAAGAGGCATTGAAGTTCCTCCTTTATAAGAAGGATGATACGAGGGTACATCCTGTGAAGCTTTTGTCTAACATGTTTAACATCAGGATGTGTGATGATGTTGTGGAGAGCAATAGAAGGGTCAATTTTGGGCATATCTTGATAATACCAAGAAAATGCTATGATTTCATCATGAAGGAAAAAAAGGTAATCTTATTTTTCTATAGAATTCAAGGATTGTTTGATCTTGATGATGTGAGGGTTATCTTGAGTACCCAAGTTGACATCAATGGTAGATTCGTTAAACATGGTTTGGTTTTTAGGAGGAAGGGATTTATGGATAGAAGAATCCCTTGCACCAAGGTAGGTGAGAATGGAATCATCGTCCTGACTTTAATGGTGTTGATGGTAAGAGAATCATTTTCTATGATTTTAGGATGGGTGAAAGGAAAGGTTTTAGTGTAGCCATCCTTTTGATAGGTCAGGGGGACCAAACTAATGGTATTGATTAAAAAAAAAATTATATGGGATGATATCAAAATTCTCAGACTTCAAGGGAGATAGGGTTGGTGAGGATGGGACATCCTCATCGATGGTGGTGATGGGTTTAGGTGAGGTAGGTTCTTATGTTGGTATGAACCCAAGGCTAAATATCTCATGAGGTTTTTAAGTTTTGATTATGGGTAGCTCTTGAGGTCCCTCTTCATAAAGGCCAAGGCCAACACCCTTCCAAGCACACCTATGAAGGTACGCTTTGGCAAAGGTTGGTTTGTTGAGATATAAGAAATCAGAAGTAAATGGTTAGATATGAGGGGTGGTAAAGGAAGCAAGAAGTGGATGGTTGAGTCCCCCATAGATGAAATCGGTTCTATGATTGGGTGGCCTGAAAGGGATGATGGTTCTGATGTTAGGGTCATAACTAGGGTCATGATCAAGGTTCCCATACTCTTGAAGAGTAGGGAAAGCATCCAAGGCTAGAAGGTGATACTCCCCAAGTGTGAGATGTTGGAATGTAGGTTCTAAGGGGACCTCTATAGGGATCTGTGAAGAAGGGATGGATGAGCTTATTGAAGCTTCATCAATTATAGGGGTGGAGTTGTTGGTAGTTGTTGGTGAGGTGGATGGATGAGGAAGAAAAACATCATTGGGTCGATATGTCATATTGTAAGATACAAAGGGACTAGGGTCATCTGGTATGGTGATGATGTGACCTTCGTGCTCAAACTTAATGCAATGATGAAAATTAAAAGGGATAAAACTCATATCATAGATCCAAGGGCATCCAAATAAAATGTTGTATTGAAATTCACCTTCTAAAATGTAAAAGAGTTTTGGAATGGTGCGAGGTCTCAAATAAATATGAAGAACAATTGTTCCCAAGGTAGTGGCCATAGTATCATTAAAAGAGTGAAGAACCACTGCAGTTTTAGACATGATGTTCTTTAGTAACTCAAGTTGGTCATAGGTATGGGAGGAGATAATGTTGATACTAGCCCCTCCATCAATCATCACCCTTTTGATATGGTTTTGGTTGATGTATACCGTGATAAAGAGGGGATGATCAGGATCTTTAGGATGCATAGAAGGTATTTCTGAATCCTTAAAGGTGACTAGGGTGGAAAGTTGAAGGGCTCTAACAAAGGATAAAAGGGGTTGAATATCTTTGGTTTAAACCTCTATGGATTGTAGAATCTCTATCAGTGTTTGATGGTGAGGAGGTGAGGTGTTGATTAATTCCTATAAGCTCATCTTCACCAGAGTTTGGTGAAGTTGTTTCAACACTACACACTGAATAGATTCATAAGGGTTGGAAGGAGAGGCACCAAAAAAGGATAGTTTGGGTTTTGGTAATGGTGAAGGTGAAGGTGTTTGGGTTCGGTTGGAAGGTTGAGGGGTTGAAGGTTATGTCCATGGTATGGACACTTTTGATTTTCCATTATCTTTTTATTTGGCCCTTGATCGTGTAACCATATGGATAGTGTGGATAAGAGGGAATGTTGGTTTAGATTACTACTTTGATTCCTCCTCACTCTTAGGTGAGAGTGGGGGATTAGTTAAGTGTTGGGTAGCTTGGATTGGCAGTTGGGTTGGTAATAGACTCAAAGGAGGTTCATATGATAATAGATCATCCTTATCCCATAGGCTATGGACAAGTGTTTGGAGAGATTTACAACTCTCTATATCACATCATGGTGTCTTATGGTATAGGCAAATTAAATTGTCATTGAACCATGATGGTTTAGGACATGAAGAGTTAAAACATTTGATGGGTGGTAAGGTTAAGGAGGAGGTTTGCAACAAACTTTGTAAGATAGTTGAATATGATTCAAGCAAAGGTGTTGAGGGTGTTGGGTTTTTGGTTTTAGGAGTGGGAGGCTTCTTGGGAGTAGGATTTACCATAAAAATTGGAGGTGGTGAAATGGTTTTGGTAGGTGGTTTTAGTTAGGATTGTTTGGTTATGGTTGATTTGGAGGTGGAAGATTTAGAGGTGGAGGGTGAAGTTTTGGTGATAGGTGGGCAGGTAGAGGTAGCTAGGTTAGTTAAGAATGATGAAGATTTTGTTGTTTTGGTGGAGATAGGTATAGGTAGAGTAAAAGGAGAAGGTTTACTAGATGAGGAATATGTAATGGGGATAGTAGAGGTAGGGGGTCCTAAAATTGAAGGTAAAAGAGAAGGGGGTGGTATGGGTCTAGTTTGAGATGGTTTGGGTGGTTCCACCTTTTTGATAGGTTTAGTCAAAGTTTTCATGGGGGGACTTGATGAAGTTAAGTTAAACTTCAAAGATGGATGAGCCAAGCTAGGGGTAGGTTGTATTCCTAGATTCTTGATGGGTTTGGTTAGGGGGTGTAGTGTGGTTTAGAAATTTTAGATAGAGGTGGGTTGGAAGATTCCCCTATGGTTTCAGAGGAAGAAGTATCTAAAGATGGGGTTGAGGTAATGATAGGTTTGGGGGTAGATGTAAGTGAGGTTAAAGGTTCTTTCTTGTTTTAGTAAGGTAGCCCAAGACGGTGTCAAAAGGTGGCCCTATCTAGATTGGGTTGAGAGGTAAACTCTAGGCTTTGAACCAATCTAGAAAAAAGTTTATAGATGGGTTTTTATTGGTTTCAAATATTAAACCCATAGGTTGAGGTGAGGGAATAGTTTATTCACCTTTGTCTTGGGTGGAAGGTTTGATGGTTAAGGAAGATGGTGTTTATAAGGAAGTATTAGAGGAGATGATTGCTTATTTTGGAGTGGTTTCCAAAGGAGTAGTTGGTTCTATGGTAGGTAAGGAGGGTGTGGTTTTTTTAAATGGAAAAAGGGAGGTGGTTGTTTCCTTTGGTTGGATGTCCAAAGGAAAGAGTAGTGATTCCACCACTACCATAAGTGGATTGGAGGTAGAAGTAGTTGAAACAATGGTTGGCTCCTTTGGTATTTCTATCAAAGGAGAGGTGGGTAAGTCAATGGTTTATTCAATTGAAAGATAGGAGGTTTATTCCTTATTTGGTTATCTAAAGGAATAGAAGAAGATACTATCACTTCAATAAGTGGGGTCTAAAAAGAGGTAGTTGAGGTAATATTTTCCTCAATGGTAGGTTCACTAATAATGACATTGACCGTGTGTACCTCACAAGGGTGAGATGATTTTGATTGGCTATTATCATGGTTGGTGGAAGGTGCATGGTTAGGAAAAGGTTTATGAAAGATGTATAATGATTGAATTGGAGGTACATTGAGATTATCTAATACAAGTTCGACATTGTCAATCATGTTTTGGATAATAGTTTTAAAGGTATTTGACCTACTAACATCATGTCCAATAACATGATGGAAGTTACATAGATCATTTTCATTGTACTAACCAGGTTTGGGGTGAGAAGCATCAAATTATTGGGGTGGTTTGATAGGAGGAAGTTGTATGAGATTAGCTGTAAGTAGTTTATTCAATATTGAAGCATATGACTCCCCTATGGGAGTATATTGTCTTGGAGTGGTTTGATTTTAGTTATGAGTTTGTTGGTTTGATGGGTTGGAAGAATTTCTTTGATTTGGTTGGTTGATAATTGGAGGTGGAGTGGATTTTAAGATAGTCGTGTTTGTGGTTTCCTTTATCTTGGCATTGGGATGGTTGGATGGGTTAGTGGTTTTGGTTAAAGAAGGGTCATTGTATTTAAATCTAGAAATCTTATTTCTCGGTTTCAATTTCCCTTCATCAATGGCTCTAATTTCAAGTTTATGTACCATGGTAAATACATCATCAAAGGTTCTAAAACTTTGAACCTAAAGAGTTAGAGCAATATGGTTGGCACAACCTCAAGAAAAGAGTACAATTAGTCAGGTTGGGGTAATGAGAAAGAAAGTTGGTTAATGAGATCTCTCCATCTAGCTATGAAATTGGTAATTGATTCATCATCGAATTGCTTAATGGAGTAAAGGTCAGTAATGTAAACCTTTTTAGATATATTGATTTAAAAGTGATATAAAAATATTTGGGCTAGTTGAGAAAAAGAGAAGATAGAGTGCTTGGCGAGAGCACTATAAAAATTCAAGGTTGGTCTAGATAGGGACATGAGAAAGGTACAGAGAAGAAGAGCATCATCATATGAAATCAAATATCAAGATTGGCAAAATGCTCTTAAGTGTTGTTGGGGGTCCTCCTTGATTTGGAACTTGGAAAACTTGGGTAGTTTCTATTAAGGAGGATAAGGTCGGATAGGGATAGATGGGTGAATGGGTTCATTGTAGATTTGATCATAGGATAGGAGCTTATAAAACTAAAAAATAGATGATTCAAGAATTCTTATTTCTCAGTTTCAATTTCCCTTCATCAATGGCTCTAATTTCAAGTTTATGTACCATGGTAAATACCTCATCAAAGGTTATAAAACTTTGAACCTAAAGAGTTAGAGCAATATGTTTGGCACAACCTCAAGAAAAGAGTACAATTAGTCAGGTTGGGGTAATGAGAAAGAAAATTGGTTAATAAGACCTCTCCATCTAGCTATGAAATTGGTAATTGATTCATCATCGAATTGCTTAATGGAGTAAAGGTTAGTAATGGAAACCTTTTTAGATATATTTATTTAAAAGTGATCTAAATATATTTGGGCTAGTTGAGAAAAAGAGAAGATAGAGTGCTTGGCGAGAGCACTATACAAATTCAAGGTTGGTCTAGATAGGGACATGAGAAAGGTACATAGAAGAAGAGCATCATCATATGCAATCAAATATCAAGATTGGCAAAATGATCTTAAGTGTTGTTGGGGATCCTCCTTGATCTGGAACTTGGAAAACTTGGGTAGTTCCTATTAAGGAGGATAAGGTCGGATAGGGATAGATGGGTGAATGGGTTCATTGTAAATTTGATCATAGGATAGGAGGTTATAAAACTAAAAAATAGATTATTCAAGATTGGACATTTTATCCATCAACATCTTAACTAAATCTGTTTGAGGTTGGGGAGCTCTATAATTGGGTGGTAGGTTCGATTGAGGTTGGGTAGCTACAATATATGGGTAAGAGGTGGAAGGTTGAGAATATGCCACATATTGGTATGTGGGTATAAAATATTGGGTAGAGGGTGGTATATATCATTGTGGAGTAGGAACATATTGGTAAGATGTCATGGGTATTTGTTGAAGGATGGATATGGGTTGGTTTGGAGGTATGTTTGAAGTGGTAGGTTGAGGTTGGGTGGTGATCCTTGTGTTAATGGGTGGAAGGGTAGGAGGTATGGAAAGTACCAAATTTTGGAGTGGGGTCAAAAGTGATGGATTGGTAGTGATAAGGGGAATAGTGGAAATAGGGGTAGAAGATATCCCCATGGTAGGTGGGGTATAGGTAACAAGCGGTAAGGTTTCCCCTACATTGGAGGTGTTGGTTGGTGTAGGAGGAGTTTAGTTATAGGTTGGAATGTTGGATTGGGTTTTGGTGGTGGTAGTGGTTGGGATATTGGTAGAAGAAGAAGCTTGGGTGATCAAAGGTTGGGTGGAGGTAACACTAGCCATAAGAGGAGGAGGCATACCATAAGGTGGATTCGTGGGAGGAATTGAAGTAGTAGAGGTATAGTGAGATAAGGTGTTAAGGTAGTGTTGGAGGGATATGGAGTTGTTATCAAGGAATGTGGCAAAATCTACATCACCCTCAACAACTATCTGAGTTATTGTAGGAGGGGGAGAATGATGAGAAGGACACTCAACATCTGAAGTATACTCCATAAAGGAGGAAGAGGAAGAGGAAGGTGGTCCTTAGTTGGTTTGATTTCTCAACTGATGTCTAGTAAAGACCATGTGATAAAATAGGAAATAAATGATGAAAACTCACACCTCAAACAAAAATCAAGTAAAAGAAAAGAATTAAAGGAAATCCAAACATACACTAAAAGTGTGTTTAAAACTTAGGGTTCTTTTTAGATCACTTTTGGCTTGTGCCTTAGAAAGTGTGAAGAAAAAATTTGGTTTGTAGATCAGGTACTAAAGAGGAAATCTAAGGTTGGTTTCAGGGTGTGTTTAGGTGCTCAAGAGAAAAATCTGTATTGAACTTCAGTACATGGCTTGGTATTGGGCTACCCCCTCACTTCACATACTGTAGCGATAAGGGTGTCAGGTGCTTAGCCAAAATATACTAAATTCTAGAGTTTATACTCAATCAGAGAGTTGAGTCGGTTCTCCTCTTGGTAATGACCTCCAAATAGGATTTTAAGGAAAGGGTAAGGTTTACCACTAGGTGATGAAATCCTAGTTGGGCCTTGTTTCAAGTTTGTTTTGATGTGTTGATTAATTATGTGGTTTGGATAAGTGTGTGATAACAAGAATGAAACTATGATTAATTACTTTTCTTTTAAGTTACTAGATGAACTAAAGCAAGCAAGTAATCAATGGATGCAAAGGGTTTATTTTATGCCAAAAGAAATTTTAGATTTCATTCGATGAGCATAGAATAAAGGAAGAAAGAAAGGGCACCTAGATGATGTTAGATATCACCGGACATGCCAAAATGTTTCTCTTAATTTATTCTCATTTTTTAATTTTAGAAGAAACTAGTAATAAGGGTGTGGTAAAAATATCTGGTTGATGATGCACGTGTAATCCAGATAATGATGGTGAACTCATCTTTGGCTAGAAAGGAATAACCTATGTATATGAACATAATAACAAAGGGGGTTGTTAGCAAGATAGTTAAGTGGACTGCCTAGCATGAGCTAGATCCAAGAAGCATAAGCTTGCTAGGATGTTGTCAATCCACTATTGATAACAATCAAGTTGGAAATGATAAAGTAAAATATTTGCATAAAGTAAATGAAATGCAATACAAGAATAAAGTAGAATGCTTGTTAAATAAAATGACTAAATATAGAAAAAAAATGATCAATACTCATGCTAAGGTGGGTAAAGTCAGGGTTAGAAAATTATTAAAGGGTCTATGAATAGGTAGGAACATATAAATTTAGGTTTGGGTGGGGTTAAGGGGCTAAAAATAACTTGTTATTTTCTATCACAGCGATCGTTAGTAGTTGGGTGAACCATTGACAGTTGGGCTGACCGTTGGCGGTTGGGGGTGACCGTCGATGGTTGTGTTAACCATCAATAGTTGCCTATGTATTTTTGAAGGTATTCATAAAAAAGTTACAGAATAGGTAGGTGGTTAGATAATGGTTCTGTTAAGGATCTGGTAGAGAGGAAATAAGGTACAAATAGGTCTGATCAAGTGAGGGAGATTAAAAATATAACATAATAAAGAATAAGTAGAATATACCTGTAGCTTGCTAGATGGTTAATGGTGGAAGGCTGAGACAATTTTATCAGAGTAACAATATTTTGGCCTCAAAAATAAAGTTGACAGAGGTTCGGGTCTCTTTTGCTGATGTTGAGTTGCTGAAGGAAGATTGGATGTTTGAGAGCTTGAATACATATGTGCAAGAAGATTATATGTTTGAGAGCTTGAATACATATGTGCAAGAAGATTTGATAGTTTGAACATGGATCCTTTTCACCTCCTACTCCCTTCTTTTTATAGGCAAAGAGATATGGAGGATGGAAGGTTCCTTAGAGGGTGAGGTTATTGATCAAGATGCTTAGAAGTTTTTTAGCACTGCATAAGATGAACATATTAAATTATGCCTCATTATCTTTTATATAATTGGTGATGTGCTAGGAAGGTGAGGACTTGACCATCGATGATTAGGATAACCATCGATGGTTAAGCTCACTATCGGTGATCAAGTGTCTGAGGTTAAAAGTGTCAAAGTAAGTTAAAAGAGGTTGGTTAAAAGGTTAAGTTAGTAGGTTGATGAGTTAGCTAACTAAGTGGTCAACTAGACTCAAGGTCTGATAGGGGTCCTAATGTGTTTTGACAACTAGAATTGTCATGTGCAATTTTTTAGTGTTTACACTCTTTCTAACAAGAATTTAGTACTCTCTACTTATGAGAAGGACATGATGGACATTATGCATGAAATAAAGAAGTGGCAGCCATACCTATCAGGGAATCATTTTTACATCAAAACTAATCACCAGAGTTTAAAATATTTCTTAGAATAATGGGTCTCCACCCCATCACAATAGAAATGGGTCCGAAAACTCATGGGTTATGATTATGAGATCGCTTACAAGAAGGGTAAGGACAATATTTTGGATGATGTTTTATCTCACACATTTGTAAACCAAGCTTCCCTTTTAGCTATTTTTATGCCTATTTCAAATTGGTTAGACACTGCATAACAGGGGTATGTCAATGACTCCTCATTATCTCAAATCATTCAACAGTTGGACACTAACCCCTTTATTATTAGGATGGTGGTTCTCTATGATATAAGGGTCATCTGGTGCTTCCCAAGAGCACATATCTTTAATAGGCTGTATTCTATGAACTCCATGCTTTTCCATCCATAAAACACTTAGGGTTGCTCAAAACTTATGAGTGATCATGATGCAACTTCTTTTGGAAGGGAATGAAAAAGGTAATTCAACAGATGGTGGATAAATGTGATACCTACCAATGCAACAAGGGTGAAACCACACTCATCCCTAGGTTGCTCGAACCCTTGCCCACCCCTACCAGGGTTTGGATAGATATTTCTATGGATTTCATTGAAGAGTTCCCTAAATCTAGAGGGAAAATAGTGATCTTGGTTGTGGTTGATCGCCTTTCCAAATATAGTCCTTTTTGTGCCCTCAATCATCCCTATACTACCTCCATAGTCGCACAATTTTTTTTAGACCAAATTTTCCATCTTTATGGCATTCTTTTATCTATTGTCTCAAATCATGATGCAACCTTCACCAACCATTTTTGGATAAAACTATTTCAACACATTAGTACCCAACTGAAGATGAGTTATGGGTATCATCCACAAATGAATGGAATGCTTGGAAACTTTCCTTTGTTGCTTCACTTTAGAACAACAATAGCAGTAGGCAAAGTGGCTCCCCCTCACCGAATGATGGCACAATATGTCCTACCACACTTTAACTAAAATGACTCCATATGAAGTAGTCTATGGTCAAGCACCACCAGTGATCCTTCCATACACCCCCAGTAGTTCATCAGTTTAAGAAATCGACATGATTCTCTGAACCTAGGATTAGATCCTCAACACTCTATGGGACAATCTTCATATGGCACAAAATTGAATGAAACAACAGGCTAATTAGTACCATTTCAAGCATAGTTTTCAAGTAGGTTATATGTTTTTTCTTCACCTATAGACATACAATCAATCCTCCCTAAACTTCAAAGGGTGTCATAAGCTGGCTCCCAAGTTATATGGGCCTTGTAAGGTTCTCCATAAGATTGGGTCGATTGCTTATAAGTTGGATCTCCCACCTTCTTCCTAAGTTCATCTAGTATTTCATGTCTCTTTTTTGAAAAAAAATCTTGGCATAAACATCAGAGTGCATAATATTTTACCAGAGATTGATAATGAAGGATCCATCCTACTTGAGCCAGAGGTAATCCTAGATAGGTGCACATGTCAAATTTTCTCCCACTCCATCACAGAGGTTTTAATTTAATGGAACAGAATGCAACTAGAGGATGCCACATAAGAACTGATATTTTAGATTCAACACCAATTCCCACATCTAAATCTTTGAGGACAAAGCTTTTTCTAAGAGGGAGGGGATGTTAGGAACCCATGCTAACCCTTCTCTTTAATTTGTTAGTATAATAGTTGCTATGGATGCATATGCTTTGTAAGTCATCTCGTGAGCATTTTGTTTTATCCCACATTCATGGGAAGTAGTGGTTGCTTAGATTAGACTTAGTATATAAGTAAGTGTTGAGGCTAATGAAGGCATCCATGAATTTATTATATTGAGCTTGCCCCCTTGAAGAGGCCAGTGATTTTGCAATTTAGCCATTGTAATTCAGCTCTACTTATTTAAGTTAATATATTGATAATTTTCATAATTTATTTCATGTATTTGTAATTATCTGCTAACTTGTTCAAGAAGAATCCTCTCAAATAAATGTTAAAAATAATAATATTATGGTGTGTTGGTTAATGATTTAAAGGTACGTTAGGTAGTACTAGTGAGGTGAGGGGAAATGACATGTAATTTTATGTGATTCTATCTGGTGAGGGCATGACTAGGATTCTCTAGTTCTAGTTGGATTAGGGTCTATAGAGAGTGGGTGCATATATGTCAAATATACCTATCTATATACATGAACCACTCTTGTAATGACCTAAAGTTTCCCTATCTAGAATATCTATATAGAGGTTGGGAAAGGTTGGGACTGGGGGCATCTATAGTTTAGTTGGCATTCTTTATCTAATCCATATGATATGGCGATGCCCTACTCTACTATTTAAGTGTTGTATATATAATATATAATTATATTATATTATCATATATATTTGTGTGTGTATGTGTGTTCATTATTATATTAAAATATTTTTGTAAAGTGGGATTTTGTAAAGTGAAAGAGTATACATTTGCAGTCATACCTCACTTGAAACCCATGCTTACTTACCTTGTCTCACCTTATGTGCAAGAAATGTTAAAAAACAATAATCTTATGGTGCATTGGTTGGTGATTTAAAGGTGTGTTGGGTGGT
Source organism: Torreya grandis (assembly GCA_037957365.1). Taxonomy (NCBI): domain Eukaryota; kingdom Viridiplantae; phylum Streptophyta; class Pinopsida; order Cupressales; family Taxaceae; genus Torreya; species Torreya grandis. The sequence continues at coordinate 632,079 of JARHVA010006638.1, forward strand.
GATGTGAGCTGAGGGACAATGACAAGTAATTTCATGTGATGGAATAAAATAATTCTAAGAAGATATAATTGTAAAGTTTAATGGCACGTCAAATTTATCAATGTAATTTAGACCTTCTATCAAATTATTTCAATTACCCAATAAATTATTGAAACATGTGTCACCTCAATGAAAATATCGGCACCATTCAATAACTTCACAAAGTAGGGGGTTGAAATTTATTTTTTGTGCATCGTAATTATGTAAATGATGCTCATTTATTTGATCATTGCATAGTGTATAACTCAAATGAGCTCTTTTATTTTCACAATAGATTCATTAAAAATCATGAGGTTGTGTAGGTGTAACAGCTATTAGGTACTAATTACATTATAAACATAAGCATTGTATTATTATTTATTGTTGCATAAATGCAAATACAGTTAGATACACACATCATATACCAGACATAATAAACAAAAAATGTACATGATGGATGCCCTTAGGCCTTTCTCTTCCACTTTGTCATGGTTGCCAAGGATCTTCTCTTTTATCTTCTCAAGCAATGCCTCTTTATTCTCGCCGTGTTTTTTCCCTTTTTTATTGTGTCTTGGAAGCTTCTCCTTTAGCCCACCCTTATTTTTAATCTTATTCTTTCCCTTTTCTCCTCTTTCCTTGATGGAGGACTATACATACATTCAATTATCATGTGATTTATACAGGTAAAATAAATTTAAATTAAAGAAGTGGTGCATTGAGTTGCAAAAAACTTACATATCTAAAAAGAAGAGTTGTGAGAATAATGGAGCTTACCCATCAAATCCCCTTTGTGCATTTTATTTTCAGCTTCGCTTGCGTGTTTGGGTGTAGGCCATGTAATTCTAATAGCTATGTTGAATGTAGGTCCAATGTATGGTATAGACCCTATGGTGTACAATATTATTTGAACTACCTTATACATTTTATATGTCGTGAAGAGGTCTTGGATGAGGACGAGGTTATTTTTACTATATCACTTGTACATCCATTATGAAAGATGGGTGAGGTGAAGATGTTAAAGCCCATAGAATAATCCTTCATTATGCGATGCTAATAAGGGTAGAGTGAATTGAATACCCACTTATTGTTACTTAATGATTCATGCACAAAAGGTGAGTGGGGTCGGTGATCATGAGTTTTGAGTGAGGTATGATAAATGACTTACAGTCTTTCACTTTACAAAACCCCCCTTTACCAAAACATAAAAATACAACACTTTTAATGTAACATGCACTTTTTGGACAATTGATTATTAAATATAATGTAGCTCCTAAAACACTAATAATAATAATTTATTATTATATTAAATATTATATAAAAATAATTAATATTTAATATAATATTTTATTATTTATTATTTATTAATATTTATCTTGCACTAGGTATGAACACAAAAATCTTGATTACATAAAATTTAATTTTTTAATTAAACTGGCCACCAATAACCTCCAACCAGGCTTTTGACCAATTTTTACCAAAATGCACAATTTGGACTAAAAACACTAAAACATGCTAAATGATGTGGATTTGTCATATATAAGTGCCAATTTTGGCCAATGTATCCCTAAATGGGGAAATGCATTTTATGAGATAACTAACTTTGATCAAATCATTTTTAGTCAAAATGACAATTTCACATGTGAGTGCTCTGGATTGCTATTTTCTACCAATTTATTTCACGAAATATATGTCTTTGTTATTTTGTGTTGGCAACATCCTAAATGGGATAATAGTTCCAAAACATCTAACATCGCATCCTAATTCTAATCCAATCAAAATTTGAGCCAATATTATGACATTTTGACTAATTTGAGCACCAATGGCTAAGATTTGCACCAAATTGATAAATCATGTTTAAGGCTAATTAATTTGAATCAAGGGCTTAAGTTAGTTTTCCATGAAATTTGTTGAATACGAGTAGATGCACAAAGTTGGGGACAAAAAATATGACAGTCCCCTAACTTTGAATGTTTTTTTACAATGGGCATGCACCTTTTGTGATCAACAAAGGGTGTACGACCTTTACAAAGGGAATACACCCTTTATAGAGGGCTATGCCCTTTATAAATTGAAAGGGCATACGCCCATTCATTTCATTATGTCTAAAATGTTGTAAAAAAAAAAACCGTGGCTAAGAGGAGAATTATTTTTTGTTGAAATTGTAGATTGACACCCATGTTTTGGAGCATTATTCTACCAACAAGATTTGCATCTCATTGCTTCACATCAGGCATGTTATTTTTCTATTTTTTTTGCACTTTTGTGTAATTTATTGAACTAGGGTTTTTAATTTAATTTTGCATTCAATTTTTTAAATTGGATAAAAAACCTTTTTTGTTTAAAAATTAGATACATAAATTCGATGGATCAATTTCTTGAAGATAATGTTAGACAGAACCCACAAGAGTTTATTTTTGTATGAGAAGAAGTTGAATTGTATGAGAAATACAATTCCAAACATCAACAATTACATATAGTTATCAATGGTTTACGTCATTCTTCAGCTAATAGTGCATAAATTTTACTTTCCAATACATTAGAATCTATTTTTAATGAAATGGGAAATGTGACTTCATAATTGGATGCAATGTTGCATCGAAGATAGACTCTAAAACAATTTTATTTCGATAAATTGTCATATGAATATGTGAAAAAAAATAACAAAAGAAGATTTGTGTGCTTTATTTATTAAACCTGGAACCAACCTACCTTCACAAACAAATTTCAAACACATTAGTATAGATTGGTGTTTTCATGCAGAGATTAAAAAAACTTTTGGGATAGGTGGTGGATGGTGTTTGATGATCCTCCATACAAAAATAATGAGATGCCATTATATTTTTTGAGAAAATTGTACTATGAGTTTATATTTTAATCAATTCCAAATTATTTTGACATGAAGGCATATCAAGATAGGGGAGGTGGGTCTTCATTTGATAGACTGGTGCTAGGTAGGACCAAAACTGTCATAACTGACCTTTGAGAAATATAAGCACAATAACACATGCCACTATTCCTAAAATTTTGCATTGTAACACACAGATGGACACCCTTGAGGTGGTTACTAGTTTGACACAAATTATGATTGATCATGATATGCATACTTTAAAGATTTCTACTCATCCTACATGTGGTGCTAGTGGTGGTGCTAGTGGTAGTGGTGGTGTTGGTGATAATGGCATTAATGGTAGTGGTAATGGTGGTAGTGGTGGTGTTGGTGTTGGTATAGGTACTAGTGTCCCTCCTACTCATGTTACAATTCCTATACATCATTGCACATCATGTAGGAGGAAGTGTACGAGACCTCTTGTTCAGGTGCAACATACATTTAATACATTTATGGAGACTAGTATACCAGAGCGTATGCCATCTATATATGCTTCAATAGTGTCAAACAGTAGCATGCCAGACATTAGCCTCCCAGAGCATATGACATATGTAGATGCTTTAGCAGTGCATGACCCTAGCATTTCAAACACTATGCGAGATGTAGCAACTTCAATGAATCATATTAGGATACGTTAGGCTCTTGTTGTAGAGGATTCTTCACCATCTGTATTTGATACACACGTTTAATTTTAATTATCTAATTTGTTTTTATTTGTAAAATAATATTAAGTTTATTTTCTAGTACATGTGTTTGTACTTAATTGACTAATTTATTTGACTTCAAATTGTTATTTGTTGTTTATATCTAATTAATTGGTGATATTTTGGGTACCTCGGTAGGCCTTGACTCTATTGTAGAGCCTGAAATTAGCACGGGTGTACTTTACACATAGGTTTATAAATTTTTTAATTACATATTTATTCATTTACATTTTTATTGTCCTTTAAACATAAAACTCTATTTTAATATATATTATAGTCATAGTTTTTTTATCATGTTCATTGAATTCACATATTATTCATTTATTGGTTTTATGGATGATGAGGGATGCTATGGGCACCCCTCATAGATGAGAAAAAGGTGTAGGTGATGTTGTTGCTACATTGGAGAATCCACTATCTCTGTAGCAGGTTATGATTCAGTGATAGAGATTGGTGAGAACACATAGTTTAGTTGTTTTTATCTTTAAGTAATGATATTTTATGTCATATTTACATAATTGTATGCAACTCTAGATCTAAAGATATATGTATGCTCTATAGGATTCCCCATCGCAGGTGTATATGCGGTCTCATGGCCCTAGATAATCATTTAGATGAAATATGGTGAGTGTAGAATCATTTAACAAAATTTTACATTCTTGAAAAAATTATCAAATTTTCAATATACATTTTTAATGCATTAATTTTTATATTTTATATGTTGTGCAGAGACAAACATTTTCATTGGTTATTGATGAAGTAATGGATGATTCACATGTTGAGTGGAGAGTATCTCCTCGTACTGAGGCATCCAACACCCTTGGCTCTACATCTATGGCAACAAAACACAATTTATTTGAAGGCAATGAGGAGCAAGAGAGCTAGTTGTTGTGTTAGGGATCTAGTTTTAGGCATAATCTATTTTGTATGCCGATATGGCTCACATTGTATGCCTATATGGTGCATATTGTCAATATACATATTTGTAGGCACAATTGATTTTGTATGCCGATATGGCCCACATTGTATGCCTATATGGCACATTTTGTCTATGTACATGTTATGGTCTAAATTTTTTCTTAATATATGTTATATTATTTATGTTAAATTATAACATAAAACTTTGCATGTATCACATATATACTATTCGACAATTTGATTCCTTTAAGTATTTGTATTTTATATTTTTATCATTTAATGTTTATATATTTTATTGGTTAATGATTGAATTATTATTTCATATGAGGTTAAAAAAATTCACATTATTCTCTAAGTTAGGTGCTTTGAGTCATTATGTATATCTTACATTTACATGTGATATTTGTTATTTACTTGTTTCTTTTACATTTGTTTTTTATTTGCCAATCCACACATAATTCCCCATCTAGACCTTTGGCATATAAGAAAAATGATTTTCATAAAGGATATAAACCTAAGAAGGCCCCACAAAAATTGACTCTTCATATGCTTTCTAGCTCAGATAAAGGTAGAAATAATTATAGTGAAAAGTGGTGCCATCAACAATTATCAAAGAGCCACAAACACTCTCAATATTGGGCATAACAATCCTTTCTTTGGAAAGCTACATCATATCATGCACATATATATGATGTTGAACCGAATAACACTTTTCATTGACAATCTAAGTCAGAATAACATCATCACACTATCTACAACCTAACAACTCGATCTTCTCACTATTGTACATTGCAAGCTATAATCCATCGGGTGGATTCAATAACCTGGTACAAATATATAAGTTTGGAGGCAATGCACATTCTAGTATGTATTTGAGCGTATGGATAATATTGCACATTTAATAACCTTTTATAGTTAACTCTACTAACCAAAGTCACATTGGTCTCTTCTAAAAAATGTCATAAACTAATCATGCACATGCATAGTTTCATGTTGATCATGGTTTGCCCTAAGACACATGTGTAGGAAAGAAAGTAAGAGTTTATAGTGTGATCAATGAAATAAATGTCCCAATAAAAAAAACTTGACAAGTTATTGAAGCCACATAATTGATTCTTCCTAGAGCTTGAATTTATTGCAATGCACCATGTAGTAAAACACCACATATATTTGGTCTATTTACAAAAAACCATTTCTATCATAAATAAATTTGAGAGAATGATGATCATAAATGTTAGGAGGTTTAGTGATGCACTTGTGTATGTCTTCAGCTCTTACTTGTCCATACAAAAAATAAAGACAATTATATGTGTCCATACAGTCACCATGGCCTACATATGCATGGTTTAATATCGACATTGATAGCCCTCTTTAGACTATCCACAAAAATAAAATCTTGGCAAGGCAAGTTCATGTAGACACAAATGAAGAGACTTCAACAACTTCGATATTCCTTGAATAGTATATAAAATTTGAGTTTATATTCTTATGGTCCCTAAAGACATATTAAATCTTTATCTCAATATGGAAAACCAATCCATCTATTGGTTTTGTCTATTTGAACTCAAAAGACTTGAAGCTATCTAAAAGCTAATTAAGCCTAAATGCCTCAAAATGATGAAAACAAAAAATATTTGAAAATAAGGGTATAGATCAATCTAAAATAATTTATCACAATATTTTGTACTGATTCAACTTGTGCAATACCTTAGAAGGTCTGCTACAAATAATTTTATCAAAAACCTCTCATAGACTTACTAGTCTTAATGATGCTATAACATGCCAAAACCCGTTTTGTATTGAATTAGAACTTAAATACACCTTAGATATATGTATTTAGATATTTTATTAATTATCAATGCTTAGATAAAAGGTTTGTCTTTCCACTTTTAATATTTTACCCAAAAATTCTAAAAAAAATGTTTTGTCTATTACGCATAATTACCCTCTAGTAGGTCAAAACTCAAGATATAGTTTTATTACAATAAATGATCCTTTTATGAGGTCTGTATAAATATATTAGATGTTTTTTAACCTTCATTTGGACTTTATAGACTCAATTTTGAAGTTTCTAAACCAATCTATTTCCTCGCTATCAAAAAAACATAGAAAATAGGGTATCTCTTACACATACTCGATTGGTTGGAGTAGTCCAATCGATGAACCATCTATGTGAACACATCTAGATGGGAATTTTTAGGATTGAATGACTTATCCAATCTTGATCAACCCTTGAGAGTGAAAGTTGCAGTTGGTCAAAGGCATTCCTGAAGAGAATTCACTCATCCCCCAATGTGTAAAATAACTAAACTTCTATCATGCATTGCATGAGAACCAAGAAGGATAGAGATAAAACGTCATGTCCTAAACATGTAGGGATGAGTATTTTAAGAAATATCAAGAGGATTTTTTCTAACTCATCACATATGAGACACAACAATGAAGTTTCTCTCATGGCCAAATCACTCAGAGCAGTGTAAAAGTTGGTCAGTGGGTGTTATAGTTTCTGAGTCGTCAGCCCAATCGATGAACCATCTATGTGAACATGTCTAAATGAGGATTTTTAGCTAGAAAAACCTTTGTTCAATTTTGGTCAACCCCTGAGAGTGAAAGTTATAGTTGGTCAGAGGCATTCTTGAAGATAATTCACTCATCCTCGAATGTACAAAATGACCAAACTTCCATCGCAAGTTACAGAATAATTGGGAGGGATAGAGATAAACCATTAGATCATACACATGGATAAATGAGTTCTTTAAGAAATCTTGGGATAATTTTTTCTAACTTGTCATGAACAAGATGCAACAATGAGATTTATTTCATAGGCAAATCTCTCAGAACAAGGTAAAAATTGGCTAGTCAGGTTTATAATTTTTGACTTGTCATCCCAATTGATGAACCATCTATGAAGACACATCTATATTGGTATTTTTAAGATATAATGACCTTTGTCTAGTCTTGATCAAATCCTAGGAGTAAAATCTGTAGTTGGTCAAAGGCATTCCTTAAGTGAATTCACTCATCTTTAAATGTGCAAAATAACTAAACTTCTATCACGAGTTGCATGAGAACTGCGAAGGATAGAGATGAATCATCAGGTCCTACACATAGAGAGATAAATCCTTTAATAAATCTTGGGAGGATGTTATCTAAATCATGATGGATGAGACACAACAATGAGGTTTCTCTCATGGCCAAATATCTTAGAATAAGGTAAAAGTTGGTCAGTGGGTGCCATAGTTTCTGATTCATCAGCCCAATCAATGAACCATGTATGCGAACACATTTAGATGGGATTTTTTAGGATAAAATGACCTTTTTCCATCTTGTTCAACCCCTAAGAGTGAAATTTTTAGTTGGTTAAAGGCATTCCTGAAGAGAATTCACTCATCCCTGAATGTGCAAAATGATCAAACTTTCATCGTGCATTGCATACAAACTGAGAGGGATAGAGATGAACCATTAGGTCTTACACATGGAGGGATGAGTCATTAAATAAATCCCAAGAGGATTTTGTCTAACTTGTCATGAATGAGATGTGATAATGAGGTTTCTCTCATGGCCAAATCTCTGAGAACAAGGTAAAAGTTAGTCAGTGGGTGTCGTGGTTTTTGAGTCGTCAGCATAATCAATGAATCATCTACACAGACACATTTGGATTGTTGTTTTTAGGTTAGAATGACCTTTTTATAGTCTCGATCAACCCTTGGGAGTGAATTTTTTAGTTGGTTGGAGGCATTCTTTAAGTGAATTTACTCATCCTTGAATGTGCAAAATGAGTGAACTTACATCGTGAGTTACATGAGAATAGAGAGGGTTAGAGATGAGTCGTCAGGTCCTACACATGGGGGGATGAGTCATCTAAAAAATCCCAAGAGGATTTTATCTAACTCGTGACGGATGAGATGCGACAATGAGGTTTCTCTCATGGCTAAATCTCTTAGAATGGGGTAAAACTTGGTAAGTGAGGGCTGTAGTTTCTGATTCATCAGCATAATCGATGAACAATCTATGAATACATGTCAGAATGGGAATTTTCAAGTTATAATGACCTTTGTTTGATCTTGATCAACCCTCAGGAGTGAAAGTTGTAGTTGGTCAGAGGCATTCCTGAAGAGAATTCACTCATCCTCGAATGTGCAAAATAGTCAAACTTTTATCATGTGTTGCATGAGAACCAAAAGGGATAGAGATAAATCATCAGGTCCTACATGTGGAGGGATGAGTCATATAAAAAATCCTAGGAGGATTTTTTCTAACTCATCATGGATGAGATGTGGCAATGAGGTTTCTCTCATGGCCAAATCTCTCAGAACATGCCAAAAGTTGGTTATTAAGAGTCATAGTTTTTGAGTCGTCAGCCCAATCGATGAACCATCTATGCAGACACATAAAGATGGGAATTTTTAGGCTATAATGACCTTTGTTTGGTCTCAGTCAACCCCTAGGAGTGAAATTTGTAGTTGGTCAGAGGCATTCCTTAAGAGAATTCACTCATCTTTGAATGTGTAAAATGACCAAATTTCCATCACAAGTTGCACGAGAACTGGGAGGGTTAGAGATGAAATATCATGTTTTACACATGTATGGATCAGTCTTATAAGAAATCCTAGGAGGATTTTGTCTAACTCATTAGGGATGAGACATGGCAAGGAGGTTTCTCTCACGACCAAATCTCTTAGAACATGATAAAAGTTGGTCAGTGCAGGCCGTAATTTTTTATTCATCAGCCCAATCAATGAACCATCTATGTGGACACATCAAGATGGGTGTTTTTAGGATAGAATTATCTTTTTTCAATCTTATTCAACCCTTGAGAGAAAAAGTTTTAGTTGGTCAGAGGCATTCTTGAAGATAATTCACTCATCTTCGAATGTGCAAAATGACCAAACTTTTGTCATGTATTGCACAAGAACCAAGAGGGATAAAAATAAACCATTAGGTCCTACATATGGAGGGATGAGTCTTCTAATAGATCTAAGGAGGATTTTTTCTAACTCGTCATGGATAAGACGTGATAACAAGGTTTCTCTTATGGCTAAATCTCTCAGAACATGCCAAAAGTTAGTCAGTGAGGGCCATAGTTTATGAGTCATCAGTCCAATCAATGAACCATTTATGTGGACACATCAAGATGGGAATTTTTAGGTTGGAATGAACTTTGTTTGATCTTGGTCAACCCTTAGGAGCAAAAATTACAGTTGGTTGGAGGCATTCCCTAAAAGAATTCACTCATCCCTGAATGTGCAAAATGACCAAACTTTCATCATGAGTTACATGAGAACTGGGAAGGTTAGAGATGAACCATTAGGTCCTACACATGCACAGATAAATCCTCTAAAAAATCCTAGGAGAATTTTATCTAACTCATTATGGATGAGACATGACAAGGAGGTTTCTCTCATGGCCAAATCTCTCATAACAGGGTAAAAGTTGGTCAGTGATGGCCATAATTTCTAATGCATCATCCCAATCATTAAAGTGTCTATGCAGACACATCAGGATGGGCATTTTTAGGTTAGAATGACCTTTTTATGGCCTCAGACAACTATTAGGAGCAAAATTTGTAGTTGGTCAGAGGCATTCCTGAAGAGAATTCACTCATCCTTGAATGTGTAAAATAACTAATCTTCTATCACATGTTGCATGAGAACCAAGAAGGATAGAGATGAACTATCAATATTTACATGTGGAGGGATGAATCCTCTAAGAAATATTAAGGGGATTTTGTCTAACTCATCACAGATGAAGTGTGGCAATGAGTTTTCTCTCATAGCCAAATCTCTCAGAACATGCTAAAAGTTGGTCAGTGAGGGCTATAGTTTTGAAGTCATCAGCCCAATCAATGAACCATCTACACAAACATATCAGGATGGGTTTTTTTAGGTTGGAAGAAACTTTGTTTAGTCTTGATCAACCCTTGAGAGTGAAAGTTACAGTTGGTTTGAGGCATTCCTTAAGAGGATGCATGCATCACTGAATGTGCAAAATGACCAAACTTCCATCTTAAGTTGAACAATAATTAAAAGGGCTAGAGATGAACTGTCAGGTCCTATACGTGTATAGATGAGTCATATAATAAATCACAAGAGTATTTTGTCTAAATTATCATAGATGAGACGTGGCAAGGAGGTTTATCTCATGGCTAATTCTCTCATAATGAGGTAAAAGTTGGTCAGTGAGGCCCATAGTTTCTGATTCATCAGCCCAATCGATGAACCATCTATGTGAACACATTTGGATGGGAAATTTTAGTCTAGAATAACCTTTGTCTAGTTTTGGTCAACCCTTGAGATCAAAATTTATAGTGGTCAGAGGCATTCCTAAATAAAATTCACTCATCTTCGAATGTGCAAAATGATCAAACTTCCATCATGTATTGCATAAAAATCAAGAGAGATAAAGATGAACCATCAGATCTTACATGTGGAGGGATGAGTCCTATAATAAATCCAAAGATTATTTTTTCTAAATCATCATGGACAAGATGCGACAATGAGGTTTCTCTCACAATAAAATCTCTTAGAACATCCCAAAAGTTGGTCAGTGAGGGCCATAGTTTATGAGTCATCAGCCTAATCGATGAACCATCTATGTGTACATGTTAGGATGGATGTTTTTAGTCTAGAATGACCTTTTTTTGATCTTGTTCAACCCCTGAGAGTGAAATTTATAGTTGGTTGGAGGCATTCCTTAAGATAATTCACTCATCCCCAAATGTGTAAAATGACCAAACTTCTATTGAAATTTGCATGAGAACCAAGAGGGATAGAGATGAACCGTCAAGTCCCACACATGCATAGATGAATCCTTTAATAAATCCTTGGAGGATTTTTTTTAAATCATCATGGATGAGACATGGCAAGGAGGTTTCTCTTGTGGTTAAATCTCTTAAAATGAGGTAAAAGTTGGTTAGTGAGGGTTGTAGTTTTTGATTCGTCAGCCCAATCGATGAACCATATATGTGGACACATCAATATGGGCATTTTTAGGCTAGAACAACCTTTTTTTGGTCTCAGTCAAACCCTATGACTGAAAGTTGTAGTTGGTCAGAGGCATTTTATAAGAAAATTCACTCATCCTTGAATGTGTAAAATGACCAAACTTACGTCATGCATTGCATGAGAACCAAGAGGGTTAGAGATGAAAATTTAGGTCTTACATGTGGAGGGATGAGTCCTATAATAAATCCTAGGAGGTTCTTTTCTAACTCATCATGGATGAGACATGAAAATGAGGTTTCTCTCATGTCTAAATCTCTCAGAACATGCTAAAAGTTGGTCAGTGAGGGTTATAGTTTCTTAGTCATCAGCCCAATCGATGAACCATCTATGAAGAGACATTAAGATGGTTATTTTTAGGTTGGAACAACCTTTGTCTAGTCTCAATCAAATTCTAGGAGTGAAATTTTTAGTTGATTGGAGGCATTCCTTAAGAGAATTCACTCATCTCTGAATGTACAAAATGGCCAAACTTCCATCATGAGTTGCATGAGAATCAAGAGTCCTAAAGATGAACCATCAAATCTTACACATACATCGATGGGTCTTATAATAAATCCCAAGAGGATTTTGTCTAAATCATCATGAATTAGACATGACAAGGAGGTTTCTCTCATGGCCAAATCTCTTAGAATGGGGTAAAAGTTGGTCAGTGAGGGCTGTAGTTTCTGATTCATCAGCCTAATCGATGAACCATCTACGTGGACACATCAAGATGGGAATTTTTAAGCTATAATGAACTTTTTCTAGTCTTGATCAACCCCTAAGAGTAAAATTTGTAGTTAGCCAGAGGCATTCCTAAAGAGAATTCACTCATCCTCGAATGTGCAAACTAAGCAAACTTTTATCATGAGTTGCACAAGAATCGAGAGGGCTAGAGATGAATCATTAAGTATTACACATGAAGGAATGAGTCCTATAAGAAATATTAGGAGGATTTTTTATAACTCATTATGGATGAGAGGTGGTAATTAGGTTTCTCTTGTAGCCAAATCTCTCAGAACATGCCAAAAGTTGGTAAGTGAGGGCCATAGTTTTTGACTCGTTAACCCAATCAATGAACTGTCTATGCAGACACATCAAGATGGTCATTTTTAGGTTGGAATGACATTTTTTTGGTCTTATTCAACCCTCAAGAGTAAAATTTGTAGTTGGTCAAAGGCATGCTTGAAGAGAATTCACTCATCTCTGAATGTGTAAAATGAGTGAACTTCTATCGTGAGTTATATGAGAACTAAGAGGGATAGAGACAAACCATCAGGTATTACACATGGAGGGATGAGTCTTATAATAAATATTAATAGGATTTTCTCTAAATCCTCATATAAAATATGTGTATATGAGGTTTCTCTCACAACCAAATCTCTCAAAACATGTCAAAAGTTGGTCAGTGAGGGCTATAGTTTTTGATTCATCAGCGCAATCGACAAACCATCTACATAAACACATCAAGATAGGAAATTTTAAGCTTTAATAACCTTTATAAAGTCTTATTCAACCCCTAGGATTAAAATTTTTAGTTGATCAGAGGCATTCCTTAAGATAATTCACTCATCCCTGAATGTGCAAAATGAGTGAACTTTCATCATGAGTTGCACAAGAACTAGGAGGGCTAAAGATAAACCGTCAGGTCCTACACAATGAGTTTGTAGACCTTTAAAACTTAGAGAAATATGTTCATCCAAAGCTTGGTAAACCTATAATATAAATATCTTAGGGTTGTAAAAGACCCTTATAGATGCACAATGAGTTTGTAGCCCTTCCTCACAATTCACACACTGATATTCATGCATTACACAAGAAATAGATATCAAAGCATCCAAATTAATAAATTTAAATGTATGGATATTTTTTAGGCTTTGAGATTCGTTTAGAGACTATGAAAACAATCTATACCCTTATCATAGCATATACATTCAAGAAAACACAAAATATAAGATATACACAGAATATTATGAGCAACGTTAGTTTTGTCAACAATTTCCTTTTATTCACTGCTCTTCTCTTTCTTCTACTTTGAGAATATCCATCTAAAACTATCAAAACAAACCCTATATCTCCCTCACCAACCAATAACTGATTCTTGATTCATTCTCCATGTGGGAGTGTTGGACACAACCTTGGTTATAACTTAACTTAATATGCAGACCCATGTCATTTGAGGGTCAAGGAATTAAAAACCCTTTACCTTTTCATAAGACTCTTAATTACATTCTAATATATCTCACATCATCAAATAGATGATATGATCCCTCAAAAGGGCTTACAAGAATTCAAATTTTTGAATAGTGCTTTTATGAATCCTAGACACCTAGTAAAGACTCCTAAGAACCAAAAACTACTCTAGAACACCTATTACCTTATGTCAAGCCAAAAATGACATCATGATGACATCACTAAAGGATGCCCTTGCATCAATGTTTTCTTGAAAGGATAAATAGAGAGAATGTGAAAAAGGATATGCTTAAAGTAGATGAAATTAATATAAATTGTTTTGGCTTCTCTTCATTTCAAGAAGATAATCTTCTCTACTCACGACACCAACCACATGAAGGTGGAAGCTCATATGGTGCCACTAACCTACATTTAAATTTTTAGTAAAAAATTTAAACATAAATAAACACATAATCATAAAATAGTTGAAAAATAAAATACATTAAATCAAATAACTTTATTATATTAATTTGAAATAAGTTAGATAAACTTACTAATTCAATCTAATGTGCCTTCAGGATCAACTCTATTTATAAGTGTTTCAAGAATAGATTCATATTCAGATTCATACACTTTCCACAAAGTCCTATTGTGAGGCTTTCCATGATATTTGATCAATTGAATATTTGTAGCAAAAACAAGGTTTGAATACTAAAGCACCGTCCTGTGTGTTTCAAAGTCCTCAAATAACAATTGTTTTTTTTTAATGACAATACCTATGAAGCCAAGTTCCAGTAACCATTATGGATCCAGTAGGATAAATTAGCTCTTCTCCATTCATAACATTTGTGGTTAATTTTTTTTGCCTCTACACAATGACACTAGTATTAGTCTATTCCCTCGTCATTGTTCTCAAGTGCAATTACTACAATAACATGCCCTGCATTTAAAGTATAATCAAATTTTAAGTACATATAAAAAATAAAAATATCACTAATATCTAAGGTTGTATATTTAATTAAAGAATAAATTGTACCTAGTTGCACTAGATCTGAGATGTGGCCAAAGTCAACTGATGATGTTATCTCATGATCTGTCAGTTGTTGGAGTGAATGGCTACTTTGTATAGGTAATATGGGTCTACAATATCTTTCATCAACCCATTATTATGACTCACATTTATTTCAATTAAATTCTATACATGAGGAATAAAAACATGCAATATCCCTAGTATAAATAGTCCATGAACTTGAATTTGAGCTTTGAATGGAGTGGAAAACATTCGATCTGAGTACTGTAATGCAATCTTCATACTTTGCCTTATGTTGCTCCTCTATTAACCAAAAGAATATTCATACATGAGAATGTTTATCCAATCCATCACAAATATTTTCATTACACCATCTCACAATACTTATTGCATAGATTAAATTATCACCATCCTTGTGCTTTGCCTGCTCTATTTTAAGGGCTCTTTTTACACATGCACTAGCACCATCATGATCCCCTTTTCCATGCCCAGCCTCAAAGAAGCTCCAAAAATGTTGAATGTCATTCTTCTTATGCCTTCTACTTAACCAGTAAAACATTCGAGAATTCTTAAATTATCTTGCATAATTATCTGACCAAATATAATGTGCATCAAACATGATTTGTCTTGCATTCATATTCAATGAAAATATCTCAAAACAACCCTGGACAAACTCTAGAGAATGTGATCTGTCATTGCTCATATAAAAATGGTACTCCCTTAAAATCTTTTTATTGTCATCTATGCTATAAAGTGCCTGCCTAAATGTAATATGAATAAAAATTATAACTTGAATTAAATTATAATATTAGGATTGAACCTCATTATACGATTGTAGTGTGTAGTTTTCAGCAAAATCCAAAACTAAAATAATGGTGCCAATTGGGAAGCTGTCCTTGCATGCTTTGAATTGATTATCTAACCATTTTGATTTATGTGTGTATCTTGCATATTGGTAGATAATATTCTTGTTGAATTCAAACATAAAATCACATACAAAAACTTTTGTCATAACCAATTCACATCTTGATGACTCTTTTCCATCTTTTAACACATACTTAATAGATCTGTACTTTTTATAATCAACTAGTTGCTTTCCAAATTCATGTGAAATATCTTCATGTAAACAACTCATCAAATTTGACAAACCACCACAACTGTTACATGTTCCATGTAAACATTGTTTGGCAAAACAATTGTCCCTCAGGTCTTTGACAGAAAAGACCTTATATTAATTCTCTTAATGTTTTAGGTGGGGAATACACCATGCATTCATGTAAAATATCGTTAGTATGTAAAGTACAATGTATATGATGAAAAACATAAAAATGCATAGTAAATTCAACATGTACCTTATAACATGTGGTGCGTTCTTGGTTAATTTTAACATAAAAAGGCTTACACATCTCAAATGACCTTTGGCTAATTATTAATTGGCCATTAAATTTTTTAATAAACTTTTTATAAAATTGTGTTTGTGTCATGTCTATAAAATGTTTTGCATGTGGCACATGATTTTTTGAGCCTTTTCTTCTTTTAACAATTTCTTTTACATTAGATGAGACCCTTGTGTTGTTGTGCTAAAAAAATTCAATCAACTATTTTTTTCCTTCAACCAATACTTTATCTTTTCATGAGAGTCTACCGCTAAATGCCCAACAATCCATGAGTGAAGGGTCATCAAGCCTTGTTCTTATTTTTATGGCATTTATTAGAGGTTTTCTATTTAAATCCAAAGTTTTACCTGTTTCACTAAGAATTCAAGTTTTAGATGTTGACTTACTATAGATTCCATTATTTCTCATCTTGCAACATTACTATCTTTATTTTAACTTTTATTGCCTATTGCTTTAAATGCATTAAATAAATTCTTTACTATTGCACTATTTTTTCCTTCCATGTTTAATGTTCTTAACCCCAAATTGTGCATCACATGACACATTTTTTGCATTTTCATTAATTGAACAAATAATTGACATTGTTTTATATGGATTTTATTCTTAAATGCATAGTTTCATACATGTTGAACACGATGTTGGACTGTTCTTTTTGACATTTACCTTCCATAGGTTCTATTATTTTTTCATCTATTTCAACCAAATACTTTGGTGTTCATATTATTATCCTTGGAGATATGGGTGCAGGAGCTATATTTTGTATTAAATTATATGGTGTTAACACTTCAACCATATTAGGGACATTAGAGGGTTGACTGTCTAAATTAGGGGTTATAGGTGAATTAAATTCCTCTTCATTAAGAGACACATGATTGGGGGTCATTATTTGATGTTGATTATCATCATACTCAAAATTTTCATTATGAATGGATGTTTTATTATATTGTGTTTGTCCATATATTTCATCATTTATTACAAATTCATTATTTACATTCTCTACATTTTGAATTTTATCTTGCAACAAAGATTGACTCGGTTCTCTTATCTTATTTGAAGAAATATGTAAACTAAATTCTATAGAATTGGGCATGTTATTCTCATTAGAAGTATTACCTAGTATAAAAGAAGAACCTTCACCTTGTCTTGAATCTCTTATGAATGCCCTCTTATCTGTTTGTCTTTTTCTTTTTTTTTCTCTTTTCTGCTCAATTTTCTCATTTGTTAGCTCTTTTATTGGTCTTTTGCGATGACTTCCTAGCCCCATTATTTATCTTTGCCAAAATAAGATAATTGTAGATTTAAACTTGAAGAATTCTTAGTGATTCAAACAAAATAGATGAACAATTAATGAAATTCACATAGTTGCAATAGAAAAACTAGTTTATATTTGCAAAAAAAAACAAACAAAACTCTCATTTTCATGATAAATGCAATAATAATTTGTGAATCACAAAGGGCATGCATGCTTTAGATTTAAAAAGTATGCATGCCCTTTGGGATCCACAGATTTAGTGGGTAAATGCATTTATTGCCCATAGTAGTTGCGAAGGGTGTACACCCGTTGTAAAGGGAAAGGGTGTATGCCCTTATTATATTTATAATTTTTTCCCAGTTTCCCTCAAATTTTACCTTAGTTTTAGGCCTGGGGGTCCAAAACCTGGCCAAATTCTATCATGGACTAGCCAATAAAATTTACAAGAAATTTAGAGGTTTATTTCCTTTTTTTTGACATGTCTGATGAGACAGATTTTATTATTTAAAAAAAAAAATTATATGGATTTGTCGAACAAAAAACGTAGTTTTCAAATATATAATTTTTTTAATGTTAGAATATTATTTATAATTATTATTTAATTTCTACATAACATAGCTCCTAATAGTCTATATACGTATCATCACAAATTCCCTTATAAATTTTTGAATATTAATCAGACTCTTATAAAACTTATATCTCAACACTCTACACATTGTCAACTATGTTTAAAAAAAATGATTTTCATGAAGTTAAGGTCAAAAAGTTATGTGCGTACACTTGCAGTTTTACTTTTTCAGTTGTCTTGACTTGTAAAATTATTTAAAAATTATATATATAATAAAAAATATTCTCAACAATATTCGACATTTCACCTATCTATATATGAAATTTAATACAAAAATTTAGTCGTTTACTCAAAAAAAATGTGTTTGTACACATGCATTCTCATATTTTTACAAAAAATGAATAACCTATTGTCATAAATGTAATTATTTCACACACTTTTATCATCGGGTATTAGAAAAAAATATATATTTAAAAACTACATTCAAAATTCCATAATTCATGTTTTTATGTCATTATCCAATTCCTTTTCGAAGTGTCTCTAACATTCTCTCCAAGTTCAACTATTGTTATTTTTGAAAAAAAAATGTCGCTTTATACCCCCCCCCTTTTATCCCCCATTATCCTGCATCTACCCATATTTATTTTTTTAAATTGATTATGAGTTTCTGTATCATCAAGTGACATCATTTTTTGGGAAGGCATCCATAGGCCATAAATGCAACAAATATTTGATTAAGCCTTCCCATGCCTCTTTAATGCCTTTCTATCCCAAATATTTATGAGTGAATTTATTGATTTTAGCCTCTAAAATTGAATGGATTCTTAGCCACGCATCTTCATCTTGAGATGGACGGTTCAGGTTCATTCTGATCATTTACAAAAATATATAAATAGAAGGTCTTACACATAATTTTAATCTTGGATAGTGTAAAATTACCATGCACAAATGATTCCAAAGCCTCATACAATTAGTGTTATTATGTCAAATTGTTGAACCAAGCTAAAGCCATCACAAGCCAAAGGTGTCAAGGAGATTAAAAAATCCATTGATGAAGACTCTTTGATGCACAAGCCAAGCAAGCCACTTTACGAACTATTTGAAAACTCTAAGGAAGGTGAAGGAAGGTTTATTTCATGTTTTAGTTGTTGCTTTCATATGTATGTTTGTTACTAAGCTCCCCCTAGTGTCTAGGCCTAGAGATGTTATGCTTGTTAGTGTGTTATTTTTATTTTGATTTCATTTTGAATTAAGACTAGATCTAATCCCCTCTCTTGAGTCAAATTCCTAGTTCACATAATGGCTTACCATGGAACAAGAATAATTCCTAGTCCCACCTTACCATAATTCTAGATTACCATAGTTCTTAGTCAAATTCTTAGTTTTATTATCCTCCCTATAATACTCCATATGGGAAACAAAGTCAAGAACTAGTTTACCATCCAACTCAAAACCCTGACTGAGATGATATGGTTTATGGGGAGGACTTGGATACTTGGGCTTACATGAGCTACCAATCTTTACAATATCCAAAGAATATCATTACCATACTAGGACCTCATCCTTTGGCTTGTGCAAGTAATCAAGCTCCAAAATTCCCTAGCCTTATCCTACCAAGACCTCATCCTTTGGCTCACGATGGAAACCAAGCTTCACAACACCCTATCCATACCATTCAAGGACTACATCCTTTGGCTTGTGTGAAAAATAAAACTCCATGATGCCATATCATTAGCTAACCAATCCAATCACAATCTCAACCAATCCAATCATAATTCCAACCAATCCAATCACAATCCCAACTGAGCCAAACAATCCCTCAATCGAGCCAATCATTCAAAGATCGAGTTCTGAACAAAACTAGTATTTTACAACTCATTGGAAACCAATGCCAAGAGAACCAACCCATCCAAGCTGTCGTCATTGAACCAACCACTTATGATAAGTTAACCTGTGATGAATCACCTATTAATCCTATACTAGTTGTTGAGGAGTCTCACTCCGATGAGCCAATCTTTGCTAAGTCACTTCTTAATAATTATAACCACCTTTGGAAAAATCATTACCTTGATTAGATGCATATTTTTTAAGAGTCTTTCCTTGCCAAGCCAAACTCTATGGAGTTATCTCTTGACCTTTTTCCCATCATTGCAAAATCTCACTTTGACAAGCTAGTCTTTATGGAGACCGTTATGCCATCACAGGGCGTTACTTGTCCAAGATCAAACATTCAATAAGACATCATTATAGAAGCATCCATACTAGATGAAGAATCAAAATTAGAGTAGGTTTTATTCTTGAACCAACATCAAATTTGGTATCAGAATAAAAATCAACATCAGATTTAGAGTCCCTTGAGTCAGAATCAAAATATGTTCATGGCTATTACAACATTGGTTATGCATTCCTTACAGATCAATTCGAATACATTTGTGATCCTTCTATAGTTTTTGAGGATGATTACTTCAGCATTAACATAAGTTATCCTAGTATCTTCTATGAAGATTGTGTTGTCTCATCCCATTTCATTACCACCAACCAATATAACCATTTTATTGACATTCCACCTCCCACAAGTGTCATTTGAGGCTGACAAAATCACACCTTGTTGAACTGCATCCATGATGACGTAATAATTCAAGATCAAGGAGGCCAAGACCAAGATCATGTAGAAGAAGAGTTATATCCTAGTGAAACCTTTTTGGAGGCTTTAGACAATAATCAAAGTTCTAACTCAACATATTCTAGTGAAACCTTTTTGGAGGTGCTAGAAGACAATCAATGTTAAAATTAAATGTTCCTTAGTGAAACCTTCCCAAAGGTGCTATGGGACAATCAAGACAAATTCATTGGTAGAAACCTCTTTAAGGCATCAGTAGCTAAACACATAAGTTTTTCAGTACTTGATAAAGATAAAATCAAAATAACTTCCTATCTATAGCCTAATCAGATGGTCACTACCATCAGGCCTAAACAATATAAAAATTTGGTGTTCTTATCAAGAAAATATTTCAAAGTTTTTGACCCCGCCACATCTAAAGTTATGTAGAATCCAGAATCAATAACATTGTGTGTTCCTGAAAATCTTGATCTTCATTTGTTTTTCAACAACTACACATTCCATTATCTTCCACTATTACATTGATAAAACAAACATACCATCCAACATTTATCCCTAATTATAATCCACAATCACACTTTCTTTTGCAGAGGCTACAAAGATATCTTGTCTTGAAGTTTGAAGGAAACTGAATCAATGACCAATAAAGATCACAACAACATTATTTGCATCCAAATCTACAAGTAGTTCTTGACAGAGAAATTATTTATATGAGGTGTGGGCTAGTAATTAACATGATTGAGTATTATATTTCTATCATTTATTGATCAAGACGTGCATCTCCACTTCAACAAAAACAACAGAATCATATGTCATCTACCATACCCAGGATAAACACATCAACAACCAACAACCATCATCAACCAAAAACATGTACCATGTCATTGTTGCATATCCATTTCCCATTGTCACATAACCTTTTTCCATTGTCGCATACCCAGTCAATCACCTTATCATTTGGGGGCAACCCTCTTACCATATTATCAACATTCTTCTTTGTACATTCTACCATCCATCCTATCACATTACCATCCTACCAACCTATCACTATCCTATCACGTATCCATTATACCATCTAGTTCTATCAACCAAAGCATGTTTTGATCCATCCTATCCTAGCCCATTTGACCTTGGTTTATCCATTGGTTTCATATTTTTAGCATAGAGAATCAGATCAATTTCAACAATTATTTCAAGAAATCCAGACAGAGGCAGTATTTTGGAATAGTAAGATATTTTTTTTGCAGTTACACACTTTATTTCTTATTTCAATTATCATCATGTTTGTTTATATGAGCTTGATTATATCACCTACTGGGGAAAATCAATGTTCACCAATTTTTCTGCTAATTATAACCACCTATGGAAAAATTAGTATCATTGACTTATGCCGTTGTATCCTAGTTATAAGTACTTATGAGAAAACTAGGGGCAACACTTATTTATTGTCCCTTGACCATACCAACTAGCCATTTCCTATGTCCTACTCTACCATTATGCAAACTATGCATGTTTTATTTGAATTAGCTACTACACTAGTCAGATTTCTCTGTTGAAAGGTGGAACTACTATGACCTAAATCCATTTCAGAACTATGTAGGTCATGTTTGGTTCATGTTGAGGTCATTTCAATCCCCCTTTTCATCCAATCTCACCATTTTTCAAGAAAATTAAGCCAACTCTCTCATCATTTTATGAGTAGTATCTTGTTATTCTCTAATGAGTTGAGATACCTCAAAATGCCAAAAATATTTATCCTGTCTAAGCCTAGTCAGTTATCCTTGATTCTCCCTACTGAGGCATGGTCATTGTTAGGACACTTTCTTTTGATTTTGTTTTCAAGATTTTTATTTGTTTTTTTATTTCAAGTTGTTTATTTGTTTGTGTTCTTTCTATTTGTTTATTTGTTTGTTCATTTCCCTGTTTGTTTAATTTTAGCATCATTGCCTCGACTTAGTCTATATGCATTCATTAGGTGATTCTTTGTACATATTATTATTGAGTCTATCCATATTCATATGTCAACATTGTCATCATGGTTTTTATCATTTATGCATTATTTTTGAGTGTTTATTGGATCAGGAGTCAGTCCTTATACATATTTTAGAATAGTCCTCATGGTGTTCTATCATGATTCCTACCATCACATGCTACAACAAAAATCAGCTTCAAGAAGGTCTATAATTAATGGAGCCACAAAAGTTTTTCCTTGATATCTAGGCAAATCCTTCCACCCATCTTGATCAAATCAACCCATTGATCATTCTAGTTGTATCAATGTTAATAAAGATGAGAAACTCCTTGTTGGTAGGTATAATTGAATCTTTTCTATTGATCAATCTCATTGTTCTATTCATCTTTTTCATTACTTTGCATCCTCATATGCTTGGTTATTTGTGGCTTCTTTAGTCATTAAACCATTGCATCTATGTTTGCACCCACTCATATTTCATCTGTGCAATATGTTATATCCTTAAGTTATGTTTGTCAATCCTCTTTAATTAGGGCACAACCATATCAAACATCATCTTTAACCAATTCAGGTCCTCTTAATGATTATAACTACCTATGGATAAATTATTATTTTGAATTTTATTCCTGATTATAAATGCCTTTAGAAAAATCAAAATCTTTTAAAATCAATGCATGCAAGCATTTTCTCATTTAGATTAATCTCAACCATGGTTAATTCTACCTTTCTTCTTGCTTCTTTTTGGGGGACCATCCATCCACATATGTGATGGCCACTCCCTCAAGGGGGTATCATCCTAGACTTCCCAAACACCATTTAGAGATTTTTCTTTAGTCATCATCTTTCTTTTGACATACATGTTATTTCTCATTATTTGAGAAGATGTTATTGTGCCTATAGATTACAATGATTTCCTAAATAGGGGTAAACTATAGACACCTAAAACTGACCACCAATAACCTTCAACCAGGTTTTTAACCAATTTCTACCAAAATGTACAATTTGGGCTAAAAACACTAAAGCACGTGAAATGATGTGAAATTTTCATATATAAGTGTCAATTTTGGCTAATGTATCCCTAAATGGGGCAATGAATTTTATGAGATAATTAACTTTGATTAGATCATTTCAAGTCAAAATGATGATTTCACACTTAGGTTCTCTATATTGCTCTTTTCTACTAATTTTTTGTACCAGATACATGCCTTTGTTATTTTATGTTGACAATATCCTAAATGGGATAATGGTTCCAAGGCATCTAACATTGCATCCTAATTTTAATCCAGTCAAATTTTGAGCTAATAATATGACATTTTGATCAATTTGAGCACCAATGGTCAAGATTTGCACCAAAATTGATAAATCATGTTTAAGGCTAATTAATTTGAATCAAGATCTTAAGTTAATTTTCTATGGAACTTGTTGAATATTTTTTTTTAGAAATTGATTATTAGTTTCTGCATCATCAAGTAACATCATTTTTTGGGAAGGCATCTCTAAATCATAAATGCAACAAATATTTGATTAAGCCCTCCTATGCCTCTTTAATGCCTCTCTATCTCAAATATTTATGAGGACATTTATTAATTCAGCATCCAAAATTGAATGGATTCTTAGCCACACATCTTCATCATGAGATGGATGGTTCAAGTTCATTTTGATCATTTACAAAAAACTATAAATAGAAGGCCTCACACTCATAATTTTAAGCTTGAATAGTGTAAAGTTACCATGCACAAATGATTCTAAAGCCTCATACAATTAGTGTTATTATACCAAATTGTTGAACCAAGCCAAAGCCATCACAAGCCAAAGGTGCCAAGGAGAAGAGGAGATAGCCAAGTCTCTTTTGTGTTGGGGATCAACCAACAATGTTGATTACACTTATGAAACCAATAAAAGCGGAATTAAATCAGAATGATAAGTAACTAGAATCAGATAATAGCAAAGAACAAGAGATACAAGAAACCACCCTGAAAACTTGTATTAAACTCTTTACAGAAGGAATACAATTGAAAAAACTTCTTTTCTTCCACACCTCTCTCAGATGTACAGATCTCTCTCTAGATCTCTTTCCCTCAAGAGCTCTCTCTCTCAATTACAATCAACTCCAACAACCTGGAATGATTCACATATACAATTATGTACTGTTTAACATTACTCATACACTACAATAAGCTAAGAAGATCTATCCTATTATATAATAATTAGGAAACAAGAGCATATAACTACAGCCATCAGATGCACCTCATAATCAAGGGCTCTAAATAGTCTTACTAATAATAGAGATGCAGACTTAAGACTATCACTTAATCCTAACATGCAAACACTCTGTTCTATCCATGAAAATAGCTTTTTGGACGCATAGGTAACCGACGTCGGTTCCTGCTTGTTTTCCTGTGATCAACGTCAACCAATTCCTATCGACGCCAGCATTTCCTGGTTTGCTCCTGACCGACGTCGGTCGCTCCTGACTGACGCCGGTGACTGTGTAAACCTGCAACTTTTAAATCTACTCACTTGGTGAAGCTTTTAGCTCCACACCTTAACAATCTCCCACTTGGAGATAAACAGCTACACCAGTACCTGTACAACAACATCTTCTAGCTCCTCCATCTTCAACTCAATCATGAAGACCAATAAAAGTTAAATGAAGATTCAACTTCTCCTTTGTAACTGGCTTGGTTAACATATCAGTAGGATTCTTATCTGTATGGATTTTCTCCAGCTTCAACTCACCATCCTCCAATACCTGTCTTATGAAGTGGTACCTAAACTGTATATGCTTTGTTCTTGAATGAAAGGCCAAATTCTTAGCCAAATGAATTGCACTCTGACTGTCACTATATAATTTGCAACTCTCTTGCTCCTTTCCAAGCTCTTCCATGAACCGTGTCATCTATATCATCTCTTTGCTAGCCTTTGTGACTGCAATATACTCTGCTTCTGTAGTTGACAAGGCAACAACCTTCTGCAACTTTGATATCCAGCTAACCGCCATTCCATCAACAGTGAAAATATATCCTGTGGTGCTCCTTCTGCCATCCAAATCACCTGCCATATCTTAATCTACATAACCATGTACAGAAGTATCTGAACCTCCATAGCATAAATGCCTACTACTGGTTCCTCTCAGATATCTAAGGATCCACTGAACTGCTTTCCAGTGCTCCTTCCCTGGATTGGCCATATACTTACTTACAACTCCCACTGCTTGGGCAATATCCGGTCTAGTACATACCATTGCATACATTACACTCCCTACTACAGAAGAATATGGAACTCTACTCATGTACTCTACCTCATCATGTGAATTAGGACATTGTTCTTTACACAATTTAAAATGTCCAGCCAAAGGTGTGCTTACCGGTTTTGCATCCTGCATATTGAATCGTTTCAACACCTTGTTCACATAATCCTCTTGAGACAAAATCAACCTGTGATTTTTCTTGTCTCTCTTAATGCTCATACCAAGGATTTTATTTGCTGCTCCCAAATCCTTCATGGCAAACGTGTGAGCTAATTTCACCTTAAGCTCAGAGATATCCTGCATGTGTCATCCTGTAACCAGCATATCATCTACATACAAAAATAGAATAATATATCTACCATTATCCAATCTCTTAAAATACACACAATGGTCAGATTGACACCTATTGTAGCCATGCTCAGTCATAAACTTGTCAAATCTCAAATATCACTGTCTAGGAGCTTGCTTGAGGCCATACAAGCTTTTCTTCAATCTGCACACTAACTTCTCCTTACCTTTGACCTCAAATCCTTTCGGTTGATCCATATTCTTCATCCAAATCTCCATGAAGAAACGATGTCTTAACATCAAGCTGCTCAAGATGCAAATCCTCAATAACAACTAAAGACAGTACAGTCTGTATAGAAGTCATTTTAACAACAGGAGAAAAAATCTCACCAAAATCAATACCTGGTTTTTGTGCAAATCCTTTCACTACCAACCTGGCCTTATATCTCATCTGTCCGTTCTCACCTTTCTTCAATCTATAGGTCCATCTGTTCTTCAGTGTCTTCTTACCTACTGACAACTCAACCAAATCCCATGTTTGGTTCTCTTTCAAGGACTCTATTTCCTCAACCATGCCACGCTCCCACTGATTCTTGGATTCTACCTATATTGCTTCTTCAAAACTCTCTGGTTCTCCACCATCAATTAGCAATAAATAGAATAATGAAGGGAAATATTGAATTGGAGGTTTACTTACCCTTTCTAACCTCTTGATGGGCGTCTGAGACTCATTCACAACACGCTGTCCGCCCAAATTCTCTGACAGTGACCGACCTCGGTCACCTCCAGGCCTGTAACTGGCCGACATCAGTTCTGCCTGACTGACGTTGGTTCATGTCCTGCCAACGTCAGTCACTGTCTGACCAACATCAGTTTCTATTTTGTTGACATCGATTCCTGCTTTGTCGACGTCGGTCTCTGTGTTTTCCTTTCTGTGATTAATTTTTCTCGCGAGCTCATTTTGGACCGTCACCTCATCCAATTCTCTATTGCTCTGCCCAGATTGATTCAGCTTCTTCGGCTGATCACTATACATCACTTTTTCATTGAAAACAACATCACGGCTCTTAATTATCTTGTTAGTTCCTAGATTTCAAAACCTAAATCTGAAATCATCAGAGCCATAGCCAATAAATGTGCACCTCATAGACTTAGCATCCAACTTCTTTCTATTTTCCTTATCAACGTGCACAAAGGCTTCACAACCAAAAACTTTGAGAAATGAGAGATCTACCTTTTTACCTGTCTATGCCTCTTCTAGAATTCCACCATCCAGAGCTATAGAGGGTCCTCTATTAGTCAGGTACACTGCATTATCAACAGCTTCTGCTCAAAACTCTAAGGGCAAACCAGCATGCAATCTCATACACCTTGCATGCTCCATAATTGTTCTGTTCATCCTTTCAGCAACTCCATTTTGCTGAGGTGTCCTTGGAACCATCCTTTGCCTACAAATTCCATGCATATAACAATACCAGTTGAACTTATAGCTGCAAAACTCACCACCATTGTCAGATCTTAGGCACTTCAATCTCCTGCCTGTTTCATTCTCAACCATAGCTTTTCAAATCTTAAAAGTCTCAAATACATCATATTTCTTCTTAATACAATAGACCCATACATTTCTTGTAGCATCATCTATGAACGAAACATAGTACTGTGATTCTCCAATAGAAGCAACCTGAGCCGGTCCCCACACGTCTGTGTGAACAAGCTGCAACTTATGCTTCTTCTTTGTTGACCTAGTCTTGAGAAAACTCACTCTCTTCTATTTCCCAAAAACACAGTGCTCACAAAAATCCAGATCTATGCTTTTCAAATCTGAAAGCTTACCTTTTGACTTAAGAATTGACATTCCCTTCTCACTCATGTGGCCGAGCCTAGAGTGCCACAATTTTGCATCTACATCTGAAGTAGATAATACAGAAGGAGAATTGTTAGTAACACAATTACATAAATAGAGAGTACCTACTCTCTTATCTCTGGCCAATACAAGTGCACCCTTGGTCACCTTCCAAGATTCAGCTGTGAGAGTTACTGTACAACCCTCATCCCCTAACTTTTTTGTAGAAATCAAATTTCTCTTCAAGCTGGGAACATGCATGACATCTCTCAACACCCATGTGTTGCCATTCTACATTTTCAGCTGCACTTTTCCTTTGCCAATAATTTTACAAGGCTCATCATCCCCTAAATACACTTCCAAAATCTCTATGGACATAGTCACTAAAATATTCTCTATTAGGGGTAGCATGAAAAGATGCACCAGAATATAAAACCCAAGATTCTATATTATTATGCAAAGAGAATATTAAAGCATCTTGTAATACCTGTAACCTTTGCTTCTTCTTTTCCTTCGTGCTGATTGTCCTCCTTAGGCTTTGACCAGCAATCTCTGCTTATGTGCCCTATCTTTCCACAATTCCAGCATTGTGAGTTCCTGCCATTTCTGGATTTGGATCTACCTCTCACCTTTGACTTAGACCTTGATCTCCCTTTCTTGCTCTTCTCTTTTTGCCTTCCCCTGCTCTCAAAACTTAAAGCATTCCTTGATGTTTCCTCTGTGTTTTTCCTGTGAATTTCTTCATTCAAGATTACACTAACAACATCCTCTACTTTTAAAATATTTGAAGCAGATGCAGTATCACTAACTGCCATTACTAAGCTATGCCAGCTTTCAGGTAAAGAACATAATATTAAAAGAGCTTTAATTTCATCATCAAACATAATTTTGACTGAACTTAATTGATTTACAATTCCATGGAAATCATTTAGATGATTAGATACAGATCCACCTTCCTGCATACGCAAATTAAATAACTGTTTCATAAGATATACCTTATTTGAAGCTGAGGGTTTTTCATACAAATTTGCTAAAGTAGTCATTAACTCTACCATAGACTTTGCCTGTGATAAATTAGATATCACAGTAGATGCCAGACTCAGTCTAATAGACCCCAGAGCCTTTCTATCAAGAACTTCCCATTCTTCATCATCTATGTCTGTGGTCTTCTTTGTAATCCCACCTAACGGTAAGTATAGATCTTTCTGATACAAATAATCCTCTATCTGCATCCTTCAATGTTGATAATTTTTGCCATTGAACTTCTCCATTCTCAGTTTACTTTCTTCTACCATTGCTTCTCCCACTCAAACAAAAATCCCTACAGAGACCCCTGTGAGTACCATGTAATCAATACACACTAACCAGATCTGAAACACCTGTTAGTCAACCTGAGCTCTGATACCACTTGTTGGGGATCAACCAACAATGTTGATTACACTTATGAAAGTAATAAAATCAGAATGATAAGTAACTAGAATCAGATAATAGCAAAGAATAAGAGATACAAGAAACCACCCTGAAAACTTGTATTAAACTCTTTACAGAAGGAATACAATTGAAGAAACTTCTTTTCTTCCACACCTCTCTCAGATGTACAGATCTCTCTCTAGATCTCTTTCCCTCAAGAGCTCTCTCTCTCAATTACAATCAACTCCAACAACCTGGAATGATTCACATATACAATTCTGTACTGTTCAACATTACTCATACACTACAATAAGCTAAGAAGATCTATCCTATTATATAATAATTAGGAAACATGAGCATACAACTACAGCCATCAGATGCACCTCCTAATCAAGGGCTCTAAACAGTCTTACTAATAATAGAGATGCGGACTTAAGACTATCACTTAATCCTAACATGCAAACACTCTGTTCTGTCCACGAAAATAGCTTTCTGGACGCACAGGTAATCGACGTCGGTTCCTGTCTATTTGCCTGTGACCGACGTCGGCCGATTCCTGTCGACGCCGGCATCCCCTGGTCTGCTCCTGACCGACGTCAGTCGCCCCTGATCGACGCCGATGACTGTGTAAACCTGCAACTTTCAAATCTGCTCACTTGGTGAAGCTTTTAGCTCCACACCTTAACACTTTGATGAAGACTCATTGAGCACAAGTTGAGCAAGCCACTTTAACAAGCCATTTGGGGCATCCAAGGGAGGTGAAAGATTATGTGTCTTTTGCATTCTAGTTGTGTTTTCCATTTAGTTTTGTTCACTAAGCTCTCCTCTTGATCTAAGCTTAAGGTGTTAGCTATTAGTGTGTTATTTTGGTTTTTGATTTCATACATTAACACTTTAATAATCTCTCCTTATTGCAATCCTATGTTCACACCCTGCACAAGTGTCATTCCCTAAACAACACAAAAATACTTTAGCAAAACAAGAAATATTGGTATACACATGGCAATGTTTTATCTATGGAGAGGGCATCGAAAGATGTCGAGATGAATCTATGGTATGATCTTGTCAATATACCACCTCTACATAAATATGAAAAGATTATACTACTTATATTAACATTTGCATGTGTTATTTCTATATTTATTAGGGAACACTAATTTATTATGCATAAATATTTGTGGTGGTCTGATTACATAAGGGCGTTTCAGGTATTTGAAAAAGTTGATAATGATGATGATGATGTCATATGATCTCGTTAGATTTTAAATAAATGATATATTGAAATTAAATGTGATGGAATTAAATATGATAAAATTAATAAAATATAACTATATAATAAATATTTTTATTGTGTTAATTATATTAAAAATTGTAATGTTAATTATGATATAATTTTTAAATTTAAAATAATATGTGAAATATAAAATAATTTGTCATGTATACGTTTGAATTATAATATTACATATTTATGGAATGCAATGATAGTAAAATGTGTACAAAATTAATTTTAATATAATCATTGAGATTTATAGCAATTACAAATTTCTAAAATGTATTATATCATATATATGCAAGTATAAAAAATTCTTAATTTTGAGTGATATGTATTTTTGACATGTTAAAATAAATTATTAAATATTAATTAAGGTTGAGTTACATATACAAAGATAATAATTAAGTATAACAAATTATTAATTTTAAGTGATATATATTTTTGAAAATAAAATATTTATCAATAACATCTCAAAAAATATTCTTAAATTTTTATATGTCAAATTTTATAATTACAAAATAATATGTCAATTTAAATCTTTCTATTAATTACAATTTAAAAAAATTTGGAAACGTTATAATATCCTACCTTGACAAGGACTAATTAAATATAATAAACTTAAATATAATAAAATAAAATCATTTTTTTAATCAAATTATTATTATTTACTATTTTAAATTCTTTTTGTGAAAAAAAATAAATTAAAAAAAAAATCTTTTCTTGAAATCGTCAATAAGGAGACGTGTCAATTCAAGAAAAATAGATTTATTAAAAAAAGGTAAACAATATAAGCAAATATCATTTTAAATAAATTTAAAATATTATATCAAATAAATTACTTCAAAAAATTGGATCTGGGATGGCGATGGTGAGCGAAGGAGACGGCAATGGCAGGGGTAAATGCAACGAAGGAAACAACGATGGTAGAGGTAAAAACATCGGCGGTGGGTGACGGTTTGGCAGTGATAGTCTCAGGGAGCTACGAAGATAGTTAGGGGAAGCTACGGGACGTGGTGCCAAAGGCAAAATGGGTGTTTGTAATGGCACGACTCTGGAAGACGCTTCCATGGATGGCAGGTTGAGAAATGTTTATGGGGATGGCGGCGGGCCCAAGATGGAAGGAGAAACGATGGTTCCTATGAGGGATTCAAAGAGTCTAGTCTTTTCAGAATGCAAGATTACAGCTAACCCATTTCACTCTTGTGGTGATATCTGTCGCTGCTCCATCATCGGATCAAACCCTATTCTTTCAGCACATCTGGTTGACAGATTTACCCTTTCTTTTCCCAAGGTTAACAAGAGTCGTGTGGGGAAGGATGAGGACGTGGATGCTGCTTGTACTAATTCTGTAGGGATGATCCAATCTGAACTGGAGCTAGCGTTCTTGGGGGATGTCCCATTATTTTTTTCCATTGATTCTCCCATTTTAGAGTTCAACGATGAGGCCATCGCAGCTATTGATGAAGTTTTGGGATGTAAACCCCTTGTTTTCAGAGGTTTGGGAAAATGTCCCTCTTGGGAAGAGCTCTCTCATTGGTCAAAATGTGTGTGTCTAGGCTAAATTTGCAAAGTTCTCCCTTTCTTTATTTCAAAATGGTTTCTTTTCGATCCTTTTCCCAACAATGGATGATCACGATTTTGTGTGGAATAATAGTCCTTGGTTTGTAGAAAACCACAATGTGCTTATGTGCCTCTAGGCCCCTTTTTTTACCCAAGTGCTACAATGATTTTTAAGGCTCTAATCTAGTTTAGGGCATAAAATCTTTTTTCTTTTCATGCATGACCCTTGAACATTGGAGTAGTTGGTCAGTGAGCTAGGTGTTTTCATCAAATTTGATCAGGACATGGTTGTTAAAAAGAGATTTGTAAGGGTTTGTGTCATGGTTGACTTCTCAAAACCCTTTCATCATTCTCTCAAGCTCATTTTCTCTCATAATTTTTGGACACAGTTCATCAACGACGAAGGGTTGCCTTTTAGATGCTTCAAGTGAAATCAAGCCGGACACAAAGTAACAACGTGTCCAAGGAAATGTAGTGCAAGATTTGGCTCTTCTTTCTTGAAAAAAAGGGTGAGAAGGATTCGTTAGCCCAACTTAAATCCTATAAACAACTTCAATTTTTTTTTGCTTCTTGTTGCCTTTCCACTAGCCAAGGTGTTGATCCTCCACTTGGTTCTTTAACTTGCCTAAGGATTTTGTTGATAAGCATGGATTTTCTTCTCTAGCAGTTGAAAAAGAATCTTCTTTCCCTCTAGCAGACAATTTGAAATCTTCCTTGGTGGCCCCTGTGGCCGCAAAAGAATCCTCTCAGGGGATTTTGGTAGTTGATTCGCAACAAGGTCTTCATGAGTTGGAACAACTTTATTCATCCAACATGTGGAGGGTTTATATGGTGAGCAAAGGCAGTCCCTAGTTTGTTCAAGAGGGTAGGACAAGCTCCAATGATAGGCGTTTCAAAAAGTTGAAGGCCCCTTTCCTGAAGATGGTCTTGAAGTGAGTGACACCTCTCTTCAAGAGGAAGAAGGCAAGCATCTTTGCTCAAGAGAGATTTTGACTCTTGCCTCACATAGTTGTTTACTCTCAAGACTGAATTATGGTAAGAAAGAGAAAACAGGGAGAAAGTCTGGGGCAAAAATACTATAATTAAATGCCCTAAGGTTCATCAACAATAGTACCCAGTGGACTTTGGATGCCCTACTTTCCAATAAGGGGAGTCACACTCTTGAAACCTGAAGATGAGTATTGGGCATTGATGGTTTGGTTTCTGTTCTTGCTAGGTAATCATCATCATCTAGTTGTCTATAAATTTGTGCCTTTTCTTGTTGTTCTCTATTGTCGGATAGTTCTTTTACCCTTACAGGGTTCTTTGTCTTGGCATTTGTTTACTTTTTTCTTGTACTCTTGCTTTTTTTTTTTTTTTTGTATTTGGGATATGGATCATCCATACCTGGGTATCTATTTTATTTGATTTTCAGGGACCAGACCTCCTGTTATGTCCTACATCTAGTTTTAGCTTTTACCAAAAGCGATTATCTATAAAAAAAATAAATTGCTTCAACATTATAAAAGAGAAAATAAAAGAAGTTGATTGATTGTAATTTATTTGAGTTGGATGTAACTGTAATTTGGATTAATGTATTAACATTAAATTACAAAATAAAAATTTAATTATTTTTAACAAGGTTAAATAACATGCATGAAATCATAATTAAGTTTAATTAATTGATCCAAAATTTAAAAGTAAGGCAAACACACAGACTTTAGGCTACTTAATTTCTGGATTGATTTCTTGGCATTCATCAAATTTTAATAATAGTTCATATATGCTCAATGGAATATAAGTATAACCTAGAAATATGGTAATGATTATAGAAGGTTTTTTGGAATGTTCTCTATTCCCTTAACAATGTCTGAATCATTTGGCCGCTCTAGATAAATTTATAAATAGATCTGAAATAATTTGATGGTTGTGTTCACTTAGCCTTTATCTTCAAAAATGTTACTCAATATCCTAGGCTTTCATTCTAATCCCTTACAAAACATAACTTATTTTCTTACACTAATTAAGCAAAAATATCTAAAATAATATTAAAAAAATTAAAGAGTTAGGGAGCTCCATAATGAGTGGTTCATGATACAACACTTAGTGAAGGTTATGCAAATGGGGTCACAAGTTAAGAAGGTTTGGAAACCCCATGATTAAATATGCTTGAGCTAGAGTAGTACGAGAACATGTGACCTCTTGAGAAGTCCCAATGCTTCACCCTTGTGAGCATCAACTAGATGCAATGTTTCATAAGAGGACCATTCATATTCATAAGTGTTGGATTCTTGTGAACCACTACTTGTAAAATATGGGTCAATGTAGATTGACTTGAAATTATGTAAGTGAATCCAAAAATAATATTGCATAAATATCTAAAATAATTTATGGCTAAGAGTATCTATAAAGCTTGGGAGATTCTTGAAAGGAATTTAATTCGAGATGACAATGGGTTTCAATTTGAGTTATGTATCAACTCTCAGTCTCTATGGTGGTCTCTAGTTCTTACTTATCACGGAGTCCCTTTCACCCTCGTGCCTTGGATTAAAAGTCTTTGAATTTTCAAAAAGGGAATCAAAGTGATCTCGGACCTCTTTTGTAATCAAACCAAAGACTAGGTTTCTTGCCATATTTTATTAAACTAGTTTCAGTTACAACCCATTGATCATGAGTCCATCACAAAAATTCAAAATTCCATACTTGATATCCATCTCCATTGGCATTCAAACTCCCTCTAGATGGTGAATCGATTGGAATTGGCTTGTAGAGACCCCTTTCCATTGGTATAAACCCTAGTTAGGTTATTAACTCCTCTCTCTACAATCTCTTCATGTGAAAAATATCAGTTCTAAATGAAAAGTCAATTATATTGAAAAAATTTGGAGAAGAAGATTTGAGTGTGTGTGAAAAATTATCATTGAGCTAGAGCAAACACATTTCTTATGGTGTATTCTCTACCAAGGCTTCCCTATTGGTTCTCACTTGGTTCACCTTGGTATGGCTCACTTAGTTTGCTTTGTTTATAAACATCCAAAATATTTAAAATATGTTCTCTGGTTTTATAAGCTTGTTCAGTCTCTTTGGAAGTGGATTCACACCTTCTTCCAACCCTTCAGTCCTTAGATGTTTACTTGAAAGATGGTGCCTTCAAGGGACTTAGTTATGATTCCTACACAATTTTCATAAATTTGGCATACTTTTCACACCAAAACTCTATTTCAATTATGGAAAAGCATAAATAATGCTACTTTTAATCAAGCTATGTTGGAGGGATTTTATTTTAACTACTAACAAGATTAATGTGTTATCTAATGTTATGCTACAAATTTAAATTGAATCTAAAAATGTATGTTTGGAGAGCAAGCATCTCTAGACCTTCCTTGATCATTGGCGTAACACCCCATATGCCGTTAGTAAAGTCCCTTCGGACTCCCCTCATTGTTAGTCGCCCTCATGAAACCACATGAATGGGTCGCAGGGGAGGAACCGGTCACACAACCCACATTGGAGTTGTTCTCCCTAAAGATATTTATCGTCTCTGGGACTTCAAGCTCATGGCCATGGAGGTGCCAGTGGCAGTGGTTGGGAGGTGGAGGGGGTGGTTTTCACCATTCAAAGGGAATTTCACTCACTTGGTTCATGTTGAAGATAAAGATAAAGAAAATGAAGAAGATGGCTAGGGTTCTATATTTGATGCTACAAACCCCAAAAATATTTAGGGACTAGGGAAGATGGGGAGATAACCCTGTCAGTCCCCTGCCTCCTCTTCTGTCCTTTATCGTTGCTCCTACTACTTAATGCAGATTATGTTTTGTGGCTCTATTTTATAACTCTTTGGCTTCCTCACCTTTTTGGTTGATTTTTTTTTTCCAAAATTTATTAAGTTGTTGATGTAATCTCTCCACCCTTACCAATGTGACTTTTAGAGTGTGAATTCTTCCACTCATTATTTTGTATGATTAACTTCTGTACATTATTATTTTTTAAATATATATATTTTTACTTTTTAATATATTTTGGGGCCTACGTTATACCAAAGAACAGTCGAATTATCTTGATATTTATCTTGAATTCCTTAATTTATCTTGATATTTGTCAGACATCTAGACAATAATAATATTGAAAATAAAAATCTTCAATTATCGGAGTAGCTCTAATAACATGTAAACAAATGTGTTGTGGTTTATTTAATTGGAAACTTGTATGCATCAATGAATATTTAATTTCTTCTATAATGCTTGCAAGTGCTCAATATTTTTTTTTTGTGAACAATGAAATAAATTTTCTAAATTTCCTTTGGTTCTTTAGATGCCCAAATGATTTAGTGGATTTATAAACAAGTTGAATTCAAATTAGAACCCCATTGGTGGCCAAGTAGATATCCAAGCGTTGACAAAATGAAAAAAGATAAAATAAAGCTCATATGTATAAGTGCTGTAAGAGACCATATTATCAGGGCTAGGGACATTTTGAGTCTCTATATGGTATACAGATCGTTAGGACACTTTAGGCACAAAATTCAAGGAAAAAAAGAGAAAAAAGATCTAAAAAATTCCATTTTTATATAAACCATAAAAATTAATAAATTGATATGAGACAATAATCAACAACTACACACATATCTTAAAATCAAGCAACAATTAAAAAACGTGACCATTTTTGAGTGGCTAAATAAACCTATATGACCAAGGAATAATAATGTACGATAACTTATTTTTAAATACGAAGTGCATTACAAAATTATATACTTCCTTTCTCTTGTTAACCTCAATGCAATTTTTTTTTTAAAAATTATTATAGGGGAATTGATAATGTTCCTTCATTTTCTACTGCGAATCAAGGGTTCAAATATGTGAATTTGTCACTATAATACCTATCTTTCCTCGGTAAATATGACCTAGAGTAAGGGAGACCACTAATAGCTCAATTTAAAATTATCATCATCAAGGTGGCATACACTCAATGATGTCAGGGCAGTCTATCCCCGTTACCCCAACATAACTTGCCTCCAAAGTTTTGAAAATCAATTTAATTTATTTTTTGACTCAAATACGTACTTTGACAAATTCCATTCTTCACGCCCCGTGAATAAACTTGAAGAATTGCAAAGACTAGGTCAGTCGACCCCTGTTACCCAACATAACTTGCCTCCAAAATTTGGAATATTGATTTCACTTATTTTTTCACTTAAACATGTGCTCTAACAAATTCCATTATTCATATCCTGTAAATAAAATTGAAGAATTGCGAATGATGAATTAGTCTACACCTATTACCCAACATAGCTTACTTCTAAAATTTTGAATATTAACTTAATTTTTTTTTGGGGTTCAAACACTTATTTTGATAAAATCTGGTTCTTCATACTCTATAAATAAACTTGAAACTTGAAGAAGTGACACATTCCATTCTTCACACCATATAAATAAACTGAAGAATTGAGAAAACTAGATGAATATACAACTATTACTGAACATATCTGGAATGTTCGGAGAAATAGGGGTAGAGATATTCACCAATCGGCGCGA
This sequence comes from Torreya grandis, assembly GCA_037957365.1. Classification (NCBI taxonomy): domain Eukaryota; kingdom Viridiplantae; phylum Streptophyta; class Pinopsida; order Cupressales; family Taxaceae; genus Torreya; species Torreya grandis. The sequence goes on from JARHVA010006638.1 coordinate 669,734, forward strand.
CTTATTCGTACGGGAATTCCCCGCCCCTTACCTTCAAAGTTTTGAATATTGACTTCATTTATTTTTTCGTTCAAACACGTGTGCTTTGACAAATCCCGTTCTTCCATAATTCCGAAGACTGGAATCCGTTAGCAGTAACTTTCGTCGTGAAGCCGCCTTGGCTTTTATTTGTGGAAAGACAAAACGTGACAAATCACTTTCCAGAAGTGTTTGACCGGTTGGAGCAATGGATGCTGCCATACAGTCTTCAACATCATTTCATTTCATTTCAATTCAATTTAAGGTGTTCTGCAAAAACCCGCATATCTATTTTTTAAGCCGTACTATTGGTTCTGTGAGAAGCAAATGAAGATGGAACTACAGACACTCATGGTGGCACTGGCGGTGTTAGTACTGTATTTGGGTGTCTCCAATGCAGCAACAGAATGCCCGATAAACTTCGACTATGTTACTCGAATGCCATGGAACACATCTTCCTGTCGATCAATTCGAACCGCCGGGGAGCTTAAAAACTGCGGTTCGGCGTTGACAAGTGTATTGGGTGTAGGGCTTGCTCAACACTTAAGGGATGAATCCATGTTTGAACTTCCCGACAACGCCTCAGCCACTGCGTGCCTCACCAGATTTCAACAACAGCTCACCTATCTGGGTCTTCCATCAAACTTGGTTCAATTGTCTTTCAACGATATATCTGGTTTCGTGTCAAGCCCCCGCCTGTGCGCCGAAATTCAGACAAAGCAAGACTGGATTGACAAAATAGGAATAACTAAGTTGGACAAGGTCTGCAAAGGGGACCTCTCTGGAATCTCTGCCTGCAATATTTGCCATGATAGCGGAGAAGCGGTTCACAGGCAACTATTGAACATGATAGAAAACGTTACAGAACAAACAAGCTTCAAATGTTACTATTTCGCATGCCTGTATGCTGCCGGCGCGGTGAATGATTTTGGGCCAAAGAACAAAGAAACTGCTGCCTGCATTCTCCGTCTGCCTCTTCTGCACAAGAAGCCCACATCTCACCGATGGACTTTGTTATACGGTTTCATTGGCGCTGCCGCGGGCTTCCTCCTGCTGTCTTGTTTAGGCGTCTGCTACTGTTTGTGGGCGAGGAGGAAGGGCAACGCTCAGCACAGGCGTTTCGTGAGGTTGAACAGAGGTCTTTTGAAGGGCACCGTGAAGCCGAACACCGGCGCGGCGTGGTTCAGCATACAAAAAATCAAAGACGCGACTAACAATTTCAGCGCCACGAATGTGATCGGTCAGGGCGGTTTCGGGACGGTGTATAAGGGTACCCTGTCCGACGGTCAGCAGATCGCGGTGAAGAGACTCAGAAACTGCACTTCCGATGGAGATTCCGAATTCATAAACGAGGTGGAGATCATTAACCGCATCAGGCATCGCAATCTGGTAGTTTTGAGAGGCTTCGGCGTTGCCAGCGATGACATGGAGGGACGGCAGCGGCTCTTGATTTATGATTACATGGCTAATGGCAGCCTTGATGAACATATTTTCGGAAGCGGGAATAAGAAGAGGGATCCATTGATGTGGGAGCAGCGTAAGAACATAGCCATCGGCACTGCTAAAGGATTGTGTTATCTGCATTTCGGCGCGCAACCTGCGATATATCACAGAGATATCAAAGCCACTAACATTCTGCTGGACGATCGAATGAACGCCCGCGTTGCCGATTTTGGACTTGCCAGGATGACGACGAAGGGGCAATCGCACCTCACCACAACAATCGCAGGCACGCATGGCTACTTGGCCCCCGAATACGCTCTGTACGGACAGCTTACGGATCGAAGCGATGTGTACAGTTTTGGCGTAGTATTGTTGGAGATAATGAGCGGCAGAAAGGCTCTGGATGCATCTGTGGATTCCGCGTCTGATTACCTTATAACGGATTGGGCATGGAAGCTGGTAAAAAGAAATAAAACAATCGAAGTCATAGATAGCAGCATTCGTGAGGATGGGCCTGCGAACACAATGCAAAGATTTGTTCTGGTGGGTGTTCTATGTGCGCACTTGATGGTTGCATTCAGGCCGAGTATGGCTGAGGCGTTGAAAATGTTAGAGGGAGAGTCGGACATTCCCCACATTCCGGACAGGCCTTTGCCTCTTACAAGCCAGGGAGATCTCGTTAACGAAGAGGGCTCCTTGGTCGTTACAAAATTTCAACCTTATTCTACAAGATTTATTTCAAGATAGGCGACCGTAGGGCTTGAGGGCCCGGTACAGAGGTAAATTTGGACCTAACTTCAAGCTGTTAGTCTGTCGAGTTAGCTCATACGGGTGAGTATTGAAGCTTATATGCAAGAGGCTTTGGGTTCAATCTTTTAAATCGGGCACCTTTAATACTATTATTTAAAAGATATGTTACAAATGGAAAAAAATTAATTTATAAAAAAAATTCTAAATATATATTTTTGTTTATATTAGAATATTTGTTAAATATTATTAAAATATGTTTTTTTAATTTTAATTCATTTTTAAATATTTCATATTATATGATTATAAAAAATAGGATTAAAATTATTTATTCAAATATTATGATATACAAATTTGAATATGTGTTTTTTAATATGGAGTTATTAATACCAAAATTATATTTTTTTAGTTTTAATTCACTTTTAAATACTTCATATTTTATGATCGTAAAAGTGATATTAAAATTATTTATTCAAAAATTATACAAGTTTGAACATGTATCCCTCAATATAAAATCATTAATACCAAAAATATATTCCTCTAATTCTAATTTACCTTTAAATATTCCATATTTTATAACTATAAAAATGTTCCATAGTTTATAGCTATACAAATAGGAATAAAACTATTTATTAAAATATTAAAATATATAAACTTGAACATGTATCCACTAAATAGTAGCAATGAATCAATTCACATATTATCACATCTTTTTCAGTTGAGCCATATAACCATGGACCATATAAACTTGTGCATATGTATAAGTGCTTGAAAGCTTTGTATAAAGTTTAGTTTAGGATTTTCTGTTTTTAGTTTTATTTATTTTTCTTAATGGTATTTAGTTTTTAAATATCATGTCAAAGTCATTACAAGTTAATAGTTTAACAAATAGTATCAAATCTCTCTGTCTCTCTCTCTCTCTCTCTATATATATATATATCATCTAGTATAATTTTGTTATAATTTTTATGCTAAAAATTTTCAATAGTTTGATATTATATTTTTTATGCTAAAAACTTTTATCTTGTGAATGATTAAGGATATTAAGCCTTTTCTTCAATCGTCAATGTGAAAAGGTTAAAATGAGGTCACTAGCTACTTTAAACTTGGTTATAAGTCTCTAGTCTTTTTTTGTTATCACAGACTATTTTTTTATTTCTGTTTATTTTTATTGCTCCTTACCTAACATTCATAGTTTCAATATATTTACATTGTAAATTTATAGACAAAGTTAAAATGGCGCCCCAATTTTTTTGAGCGTCCCTTCTTTCAGAGTTCACAATAGAAATAGTGAATCAAGTTCACTACATGTAATTTGGTTTTACGTGACCCACCACAATCCCTATAACTAAATTTACGTACATGCAACCCTTAATTAGGGTAATTGCACTTAAAATATTGTATGGAGAAAATTATTGCTCAAGTAAATCTACATGTAGTTTGTAGTGTATCAATATGTGAACCATAACGATATGCTTTGAACTATATGGTGGTAGACACCTTCTCAATAGGACCATCTAGGTGTCCTTATCTCGACAAAAGACTCACATCTGTGCAAGTCTAGATATAGGTTGGGGTAGATTATCCACCCCTTAGAATGTTAGGGAAGTATCATAATACCAAAAATCCATTTCTTAATCATACAATGTCTTGTTATACGTTAAGGTTCATATGAAGAAAACATATTTTTATAACTTAATCAATGGCAAATATTTAAACAAGTTTAGTAGTTTAGAAATACACCTATAACTTCATGAAATTGTAATATGAATATATATTTTATAAATTCTATGTAAGTAAAGAGTCCATTATAGTACTATCCCTATTTAGATTATTATACCATGATCTATACTTTTGGGGTCATCATACAATGTGCCTTCTTTTTACACATGACAATAGGCTACTAAAATAAAATAAAATTTTTATAATCTTTGTCATTGTTGATATGGTGCATAAGTGGATATTATGATTTTGATTAGAGTGGTTACTTATTCTTACTAGACCATCCCGTAATTAGTCACCCAGATATTTATATCTTTCGAAGGTTAATTACTTGTCAACTAGTCATTGCCATAAGAGAAGTATGCCACTTAATCTTAGTTTATATGATTTATAATTTTTTTGTGTGTTTTATGTTAGCTTCTATGATTTGTTATTTTAGGAACAACAAGATATTTGTATTAACAATGATAAATTGTGAAACTATTAACATATGTCATTTAAGACACTAACAAGCTCATTGAACTTTAGACCAAAGCATGATTTTAACTTCCACGAGGTGATCATTTAATTTATCATACTCATTTAAATTATTTGGAAGATCATAAAATTATGCAAATTGAATAATTAAATTCTATGAAGTAATAAATTATACTCAATATAAGCGAAAAATAGCTTGAGGCTATATTGACATCATAATGTCATTCTAAAATATTGTATTATTTCATTGATATTTGAAAATTAGAAACAAAAATTTACAATAAATGAATTCTAATATTTAAAATGATTCTCTCTCCTATATAGAAAGCTTAAGAATACTATTTTAACATACATAATAGAATATACAACTAGCGTGATTTCAACGTATCCTTACATATTTTATTTTGACAAAGAGAATACAATCCAAGATAATCTAACTTCGAGGATACTTGAACCAATTGTAATCTCTAGACTAAATACAATAATAATTCTAATCTATTTGAATTTAGATGAAACATATTCAAGAAATGGAACAACAAATTCATTTCTCATAAGGATTTAAAATATTGTGGTGATGAAGTCTAAAATAGATAACAACTTATGCAACTCAAATTGTTTTAATTGGTTGTGATAAGGACTATTTACAAACTTATTATATGGTTGTATCATGTCAAAAGAATCAGCTTAATTCAAATTTTTAATTTACTAACAACAATTTCAAACATGTCATAAAAAGAATTTAATGGCTAGAAACCACTCCCATACGTAGTGCTTTTTGGAACATAAAAATAACTTAAATTTTTTGTTGCAAAGTGCTAGTACAATAGGATAAAATCCATTAGTTCTCATGTATAAAAAATTGAATTTAGTTTGCAAGTGTAGAAATTATAAGTTCTATACTTGTAACTCAAACTTTTAACAATAGTTTGATCCTATATAAAAAATCCATGAACAATAAAATCAAATTGTTAGTTGATAATTACAAGTTATAGTATCTACCCATGAACTGTTAACTTTATATCAACTAAATTCATTTGTATGTAAGCAATGCTCAAGGTTGTAAATAAATTAACCTTTCATTTGAATGGAGGTATACAACTTACTATTTAACCAACTCAATTATTCAATCAGTAACATAAAAAGTGCTTAAGTAATCAAATAAACAATAATATTAATTAGTCATGTTTTTATATTGTACATCAACCCAAGTGTTATTATGCATATATAGAACATGCTATAATACAATATTTGATACAAGGATTAAACAATACAATGAATCATCTGCTAGAATAAATAACTAGCTAAGCAATATAAATTCTCCATGTGAATGGTCCCAAACCAACCCATCCTATGAGCCTCCTAATCAATGGCTCTTTCCACCCCCAACCATTAGCTAGGAGGTAGATTCTAGTTTTTGAGTCTTTGGGACAAGAGTATGAAAAATAAGGGATACAAGACATCACTAAGTTTGAACTGCTTTCTTCAACTAACAATTATTCGGCAACTGAAAAATCAAGTGAAAACACCAACAAGCATAAAGGATTAACAACCTTTGTTTTTCCTTTGAATGCTTATAGGTATCAACTACATATTCAATCAAACCCAATCAACCTTCATCATAGGTTTTGGGTATACCATAGCATCAATATATAAATCCATCACTTTAAGTGAAATAAAAACATCTCCTATAGCCAAGAGTAATTAAGAAATATTCAAATAAAGAATGCATTTAGAAATAGATAAATACAACATCAAGGATTTAGATGTCTTGCCCATTTGCTAATCAGTCAGGTATAGTTATTTCATCACCCACAATAAGTGTGTAATAGTGATGAAATCACTATAGCTGACCCTTTTATAGCTAGGTAAATTATTTTAAAAAGGTACTACTATAAAATACTATCAAATAAAATCATAAAGTTTTAAATAAGAATCATTATTATAATAATAAACTAGTCCTTAAAAACTCATAATTACCAAGTTATTGTTCATACACCAAGATGAATATTAATCATACCAAAAGTCTCGAATCAACAGGCTAATGATACCCCAACACACACTCATCTCAACCACTTCTATAGACAAGGAAAATAAATGAAAACCCTAATGTTTTTACTAATGGTGAATAAAAAAAAACTAGCCATAAAAGAACTATAGCCTCTTCCATATGGCCATAATAACCTAAATTGCCAAATAAAAAAGTAAGAATAAATTGATATGCATAATCTTAAACCCTAAAAATAGATAAATAAAGCAAATAGATATTAATCTGGGTATTTTAATATGATCGTGCAATAAAATGAATGAAATATTTTTAGGGGTTTTTATAAATGAAGATTTCACTATGGGATTTAAAACCCAGAATTCTATATAAATAAGCATCAAAATTAGAATAACCCATTATTAAAATAAAAGATATATATCAATTTTAAATCAATTTATAACCTTTGTAGGTTCATCAGGAAGTCTGTTGACTTTCTTATGTACCTATAAACAATTGTTTCTTATTTGCTTCTAAAAAAATGAAATGAAATACTTAATTCTTTTTCACAAAAGAAAACAACAACACTTACTTGGTTCGCTTCCCATACAGGTGTAGAAAAATATTCAAAACTTGATTAATTGCCAACTTAACTTGCCTTCTCCTTACACCATGCCCAACCTTTTAAGTCACCATAGCCTAAGCAAATCAGTCTCCCTCCTCCTTTATTGCCTCCTACCACCATTTCCCTTCTAGTTTTTTCTCTCATCTCTCCCCAATCTTCTACACAATATCCTTCCATCTTCTCCCATGCCTATCCTCAACTACCCTCCTCAGAAAATGTTTTGATAGCTAAGCCAAATCTCCCTCAAATGCACTAAACTAAAAACATAAAATGATTAACCCCTTAGGATAAAAACATTAGCTCATAATGGATTTTGTTTGGGTGTCAAAAATCCACGACCCCCTAATGCTATTATTACCAAATGTTATTATTACAAAAAAATCAAATCTTTGATTCAAAACTAATTCTAATGCCATGACAAGCTCATGACCCCATCATGGGTCAAAAGACCTTAACATAAAAATTAAGCCCTTTTACCACCATGTCTAAGAATTAAAAACAAAATAAAAAAATGTCCTTTATTCATGCATGCCAAGCATTACAAAGATTTATAAGCTTTTATAAATAACCAATGCAAGCTTATGAATCATGGCAATAATTCCATTATTATGTTGCTCAAAGTAACAACTTAATGGGTCTTCCTTATTATTAAATATTTATGCAAACATTATGGGAATAATTAGATATAACCCAATGACGTCATCTGAATAAATAATGCTAACGATTATGCACAACACACAATACAAGATAATAATACCAAAGGCCTAGCAACAAATTAAGGAAAAAAAAATAAGATAACAAATCTAAACAATCAACCAATGCTAAGTGGTCAAATGTAAAATGATAAAATAATCAAGGCATGCAAGAAATCATAACAAAAGAAAGGATCGAGGAGATAATAAAAAAAATAATAATAATAAAAAAAGGATGATAAAAGTATGGGACAACAAAATTTACAAACTGTTGCTTAGTGACTAATGACTCATGCAAGATTTCCCTTTTACCTATGTTAGGGTTACTTGACTGCTCATTGTCCTTGTCCATTATCCCCCAAATGGTAGATTCCACCACCAACCTAGCTCAGGTACCTTTACTTGCACCCACAAATGGGTATCAACAACACATGTACAATATGATAATATAGATGAACTGAATAATACAAGTATAAAAACTAAATACTATAACCAAATCAACTTTTTTGTAAAATAAAATACAACTATAATACTTAGTCAAATGCCAATAATAGCCAATTAAACATGATCTGAATTAGATTATGACATCACTAGTGTAGTAATGATACAATAATAACTCAAAATTATATCCAAATAGTATCAAAGCATGCTAAAAATATATATTGGTCTAATAAAATAGGGTATACAAGTAGGATTATAACATCCTCTTACCCTTAATGAGGAGCCATCTCGATGATAGATCAAAATAACTAGGCATGATATTGTTTAAATAATTATGTATCCTCCCAAGTGGCATTCCTTGTGCTTAGTGGGTCTCATTATATTAGGACTAGTTGAATTTCTCTATTTTTTAGTTTAATACTATGATGGCCTAAGATTTTCACTAGGTCCATCTACATCTTTTCATCTTCTATAACTTGTAAATTTTTCCAATCCAACACATGATATGGATCAACTACATTTTTACTTAACAATGCAATATGAAATACATCATGAATTACTAATAGATAAGGAGGTAAAACCACCAGTAGGCAACAAGGTTGATTTTGTCCATAATGTCGAATGGGCCAACAAATCAAGGAGTCAACTTAGAAGTTTTCCCAAACTTGATTAGAATCTTTTGTGGTCTTACATGTAGAATGTTGGTAGAATAATTCAGATTGTAAAGCTGCACAAGATGTTTTTCTGATATTCATGTGCTATGTACTCATTTTTTCACTATATAATATCTTTTATCCCATCTTCACAACTTGTAATAGGCTAGAATATGAAGAGACTCCAATTTTGGCACCAACTATGAGAAGAAGATGGATATTCATAGACTGAAAATGTCTATATATACTTTTATTTTTAAGAAGAAAAGGGTTCCACTTTTGAAGAGATCAACATGGATTCATCTTGTTATGGTTATCTATGTGATTTGTTATTATGTTCCTTGCGTACATTATCATGTGTAATTATTTAGTTACTTTATATCTAGTTAATCCAAATGTTTTATATTTTTTTATGAAACATTGGTTCTTAATTCCTAAATGATGTAGGATAATTAATGATTACTATGTTTCTATTATCTAAACTTCTGTATGAATACAATACATTATTCTAAACACATGAAGTATATCACAACTATCCTTGTCCTTATGATGTTTTGATGCTTTGATAACTTCTAATAATAATGGTGCGGTGAGAGTGGATACTTCTTTTTATAGGGAATTATGCTAAGATGGTTACCAGGGCAAAGGGATATTGAGATATGGCTAGACCAAAGGATATGTTATTTTACAGAAGAAGAATGAAAATAGACTGGTCTTACTATACAGGAAATCAGACGAGAGCATATTTATGATTTTTTTTGCCACAAGTTGCTTGAATTGTTAGCTAACTGGTTATCACTATTGGAATATTATTGATTTAACCCAATAATGGAAGAAACTATAATATAGATAAAAGAAATGATGTATTGGCTATAGAGATTAAAAATTGATTGGATAAGAACAATAGATCATTGGGATACTATTATAGTAGATACATATATAATTGTGTTTGTAATACAAGGATATATTTTTTGAAGCTATGAAGGACTTATTCATCAGAGGAATTTGAGGGAAATTTTTGTAGTGGCTACCTATCCTTATGAAGATGTTGCTTATGGACAAGGCTATGGTTCCTACTGTAGACAACAAAATTACGTTACACAAGTGTATAACATGTTGTATTGAAACCCCCCTTAGACCCACTTTGTAACAAGTCTTCCTAAATCATGCCTTTACCCCACATATTTAATTAATTAATTAAGATTAATTGAATATTCCCTGTGCCACCTTGCCTAGCCACCTTGCCCCAAGACCAATTCCCCCCCTGTGAGTCACCACTAGACTTGGTTTTGCACAAGTAACTAATTTTTACCCTATAAACCAATTTATAGCCAATTACCTTATACCCAAACTTGCATATTGACTGTTTCTTAATGGGTGTCACACTTAGCATGGAGAAATGGAAGAAAGAAGCCAAAAATAGCCTTTTTAACCTATTCTTATGCTATCGACATTGATAAACCCTCAATCTACATCGGTCAACCTAAGACCAACGTCAGTAGGATGGATGACATCAATTACTTAAGTAAATTTATAACTCTATTTGACCCCAACAAACATTCTCTCTCTCAAGCAAAAACTCACTCAAGAGATTCAAAGCACTCTTAACAAGCTTTTGGCAATTATCCACTGCAACCAAGCTCATAACTTCTTTGTACCAGTGAAATCCTAAACTAGAATTGATCCATTATGTAAAGATCTTGAACTACAATTAACAGGCAACACACACTCGTCTCCATTCAATCAGTCGCCTTAACAAAGTTTTATCAAGAGTATTTCTTTAGGTACTTATATCATTTAAGCATCCCTATATTCTATGAATTCTAATTGTTTTTTATTAGAATTTACACAAGTCCCATCCATCCCTAAGGAGGAGTTACAAAACTCCTTTGTCTCCATACCTCTATCTTAACCAAACCAAACTGCTCACCCAGACTTCTTACCATCTCTCTAACCCCTCATACCATTATTTTCCAACCCTATTAACCTGTCAAATATCCTTCCCTGCACTCAGGAAAGCCTTTTGTGAATTTTTGACTCCATTTCCCCTATTGACGTTGATTATCCTATCAACATAGATTACATTTCCACTACCAACATCGATTACCCTACCAATGTTACCCAAATCACCCTAAACCAGCCCAAATAACCCTCTAACAAACCAAAATTGTATTTTGATTGCTCTGTGATACTAACTGATAAACACAGGTTATAGAAAAGGTACATATAACTCTCTCTCTCTCTCTCTCTCTCTCTCTCTCTTTACTTTACTTTGTCATTTCATTTTTAATGCTTTGTATTAAACAATGGACTATCAACCCCTAAGAAGTTTGTCACTTCTTGGAACAAGTAAGTTGCTTAGCAGCCCGCTCATCAACCTACTAAAAAATATTTTGTGGTAGTGTGTTCTTACTTGTAGGTGGTCCTCCCTAGCCAAATAAGAGTTCTTGACTTTGTTTGGATAAGGTGCACACCAATCTAGGTACATATGATCAATAATCCCCAACCTTTCTTTCTCTGTTTCTCATTTCTTAAATTTAATAAAAAATAATTGAAACATTTTTGGCACACCCGATGGGACCCTTGGAGTTTTCCTTGGGTTCATTGTATGCTTTTTAAGCATTCATTTAAGTGCACAGTAGTGAATTTGTCATTTCTTGCACTTTCTCTCTCCTCTTATTGCTTAGAAAAAAGGAAAAAAAAGAAAAATGTAATTTTCTTAATTTTCTTGTTTTAGAAGTAGTAAATTGAACTCTTTTCTCTCTTTATCATTATTTTTTCTTCACAAAATAAACTCAATATATTTTTCAAGTTAAAAATAATTCTTTTCTTCTGCATACATAGATAGGATAGTGAAAATCATCCTCCTTTCATATTCCTCTTTGTTTTCATCTGAATTAAGACAATTTTAATTTGGGTTTAAAACATACTACATTTCATTCTCTGTCTGTTGCATAATTAACACATCTAGTTAATTAAAGCATTATGAATGAATCATAGGTCACAAATGTTACACATCCAAACCATAAACACAAAATAAACACTTCAACATACCTGAGACAAGGCCCCTCAAGATTTCATCACCTAGTGGATCACCTTACCCTACCTAGTTATTATACTTGGACGTCATTACCAAGGGAAGAGGCCACTTTATTCTCTGGTAGAGTATAAAATCTAAGCAAATGGCATATTTTGGATAAGTGACCTAGCTTAGCTTTAGGCTCGTGAAGCAAGGAGAGCAAGCTCTTGGCATAGGATACATACCCGGTCTAACACAAATACTTTTTGAAAACCAAAATTTACTTGAAACCATCCTTATACTACTTTCTAGTACCTATAATAGCCAATTCTTCTTCTCATTCTCTACTTAAGGCATAAGCCAACACAACTAAAATTAATCTCTAGTAGTTAATATTAGTGGCTGTATGCTATTTTCCATTTTATATATTTTTGAGTTTGTGAGGATGCTTCTTTTCTGATTCACGAGATCAAACCAAATTTGACAAAATACAAAAGTCAAATAATCTCTAAAAATCAGATTTCCTGAGTGTTTATCACTCTCATACAGATTCTCTAAGACCTTTCAAACACCTGGATTTCACTCTCTAAATCCCAAAAACTCATTTTTTTCACTTTTCAGACTTCTATAGTAATTGACATTGACTATATATAATCGATGTTGGTAACTTCCCCAACCGACATCGGTCATAAGTGATTGATGTCGACAACTGTGTAAATTTTTAAATTTATAGTCTACCTTAAACAACAACTTCACACAACCTTTTAAACTTTATCTAAACCTAATTTACCTTCAACTTGACCTTAACATAGTGTATTCAGACTGTTAGTGTATTCTTTTGCATGGTTTGAACATGAATCCAAGTAAAGACAGTTACTGATTACACAAGCCATCAACCACTTCCACCTTCCCCTTCTATTTCTGAATCCATAATGGAATAAGATATGGAAAAAATTGCCAACCCCAATCAAATTCCTATTGTAGTTATAGGTGATCAAGATTTTGCTCGATTTCTTGATCGTAATGTAACTACCCTCCAACATTACCTTACTATAAGCCAAACTCAAACTCTTTGGGTGACCCACTCCTTGGAATGCCAACATCATTGATGGTATCAAATCTAGTTTTGGCTGGACCTTATATGGTTATCCAAACCATCACATCAACCAATAACCCAATTGTGCATGATGTTCCAAGTGTGGCATCACCTGTCATTCAATCTAACCTCCACCCTGTCATAACTTGCTTACCTTCACAAACACAAGGGGTAAAATCTATTTCAACCCCATTTCAGAACTTGGTGGTACCCATCCCATCAACTCTTGCACCTCTTAACACCTGAATCATAACTCACCCCTCACCAAGCATAAATATGCCTTCCACTCAACCCATAACCACAAATCAAACCATTGCCCTTACTTCAGTTGGGAAAGCCCCATTTCTTTCTATGCCTCAACCTATGACTCACTATCCTTATGTTGTGTCATCACAACCGCAACATGTAGTGTCATATATGCCTTCAACTTCTTAGTCTCTTCTTTACAATGTAGGAGGTGTTTCTCAAATAAATCCTCCTCTCGACCTCATCAAAATGCTCATGGATAAAATGAGAAACCTTGAGACATCTGTATCTAGATGAAAGAATATTCTATCTTATGACCAGATCTATAATGAACCCATTCACCCCTCTATGCCAATTTTTCCATACCCAAACCAATGGGAACTCCAAAAAATTTCCCTTTTCCAAAGCAAAGAGGATCCACAACAACACTTGTGAGCATTTAGACATGCTTGCTATTTGATAGGAAATGATGATGCATTATTACTTCGCACATTCCCCATGTCTCTTTCAGGAGCTACTTTGGATTGGTACAATTCCATCATGTTCCATTCACTATTCTCCTTCACTCAACTTGTACAACTTTTTCTTTATCACTTCTCCATTAATATCTCCAAAAAGGTTTCCATAATAGACCTTTATTCTATTCAAAAATTTGATGATGAAGCTATTGCCAATTTCCTTTCTTGCTGGAGAGGTCTCATAAACTAACTCTCCTTCTCCCTACCTAAACCTAAGCTCATTAAGTTCTTCTCTAAAGCATGTGCAAAACACATTTCAACCACACTCCGGGTGTAAACCTTTCAAACATTCGATGAAGCTTTCACAATGGTGCAAAAGCTTGAAATTTGGGACATAGATGAGGATAGGATCAAATTGCATAGTAAAAATTCTAATTCTAAAGCAAATGATCCTTCTTCATCTAAAAATTCCCATCCAAATCAAAAATCTAAAGGGTCTACAAATGTTGTGGTTGTGAAATCTGCTTTTTCTATAAGCATGACTCAACCCACAACACAATCAAACCCAATCAACCCAACAAAGATCTTTCAAAAATGGTATGATAAACAATAGTATACTCCTATTGGGGAGTCATACACCTCCATTTTAGAAAAGCTACTCAACCAAGGAGTTATCAACCTTCCTACCATCAAACCTCCACTCCAATTTTATCCTTCTTGACCCATTCTAACATGGTTCAAAGAGGATGAGTTTTGCAACTATCATCACGCCAAAGGCCACAACATCAATGATTGTAAAAATCTTTTTAAGATTGTCCAAAATATGCTGGATAAGGGTGATCTTATTTTAGATAATCCAAATGCTCCCCCAAACTAGAATATGGACATATTCAAACAACCCTTCCCTAATCACGTGCCCAACCCAAACATAGTCCACACTACTCCTCAAACTTCTTTGGATCATAAGATTCATACAGTCAATGTGATCTTTCCCTTAACCCAACCATTGTCACAATAGGAGGTGCCTGTTTTACCTACTCCTACCCCATAAATGGTAGAAGTTGGTTTGACTTCATGTCCTATTTCAATAGAAGAACCTATTTCTCCTCTTCCACTTCCATGTGAGGAAGAGCAACCTTTATCATTCCCATTACCCCATGAGGAGTCACCAATTACCTTTGCACTTACCTCACCTACACTTTCAAAAAATGGAGATCATGCTTCTCCTACCCCTTAAACAAATATTGAGAGAAATCCTTTGTTACTTCTTCTTTAACCCATAGAAGAAACTGACTCATCCACTCCTCTTTCACAAATAGATGAGTTGGATTCCTCCACTTTAACATTTGATGAAGAAACCATTGAACCACCCCCAAACCAACCCATTTTTCCATTCCTCTTACCCATAGAGGATCTTACCTTGCCTATTCCTTGTCCACATGTTGAAGGAACAATCATACCATTTCTTTATCCCCTTGAGAATCCCTCATCTCCTCATTCTCCACCTACTATAGAGGAACATACTTCTTCATCTATTACTGAAGAAGATGACCATGTTTTGACTCTTTCTTATCTTTGGACAAAAATATTAGACACAAATAAATCTCCTCTCTCTCAATCATCCAAAGACAAACTGGTTGAACTCACACCAATGACATCTAAACCATTTTCATTTTTAGTGGAAAATATTGAATTCTTTGATTCTAAGAAATTAGATCAAGCAACATTTTGGGATCAGCTTAAAATGCCCTATCTAACATAGAGAGTATCTCCCTTCACTGATAACCCTCTCACAAAAATTTATCCTAAGGTTTTTGATAAATTATGTGTTGCTTCACCTAAGCTTTTAGAAGCCTCCTCTTCTACTTCAGAGCCCTCCACCTCATATGCATCTACCGCATTGAAACAAATAAGATCTTTAGCTAAATGACCAATTTCTAATCTAGTTCATCTGCATGTGAGTTTATATTTAACCCCTCAAAAATGAGGGGGTGTCTCTTTCCCTAAACCAAATAAGAAAGGTAAAACCCAAAAACCTCATCGATCTACCCTTCTTCCACCTTCAACCTTACCATCCATTTTGGGTCCACATCCCTTTACCTTGGTGAGAGTGTTACCAACCCATGTAAAACATAAAGAAACTTTACCTCTATTATTTCCATTACCATCTCACAAACCTTCAACATCTAACACCCTCTTACCCAAAGTTAAAAAGGTGGAAGTGAAACATGTGGGTTCACCACCACCTAAAAGCGTGTCACACAAGACTACATCCATCACCACCAAACTCAAAAAGGTGTCCACTCCACCTATGAAAATGAGTGTTAACCTATTTCAAGGCTCCCAAGTATTCTATCTATGCCAATTATTACAAGCATCAGTAATAACTCTTTCCCCCATCAAACCATTTGATCCTCTTAGACTAAAACCATTATGGTTCAATGATTCACAAGTTTGTTTATATCATCATTCTCTGGGACATAATACTGAGAGTTGCAAAGTTCTCACAATAATCATTCATCACCATTTAGATGTTGATGCTCTCTTGGGTGTTAAATTATTAAAAATCCTAACATTCAACTCTTAGCATCCATAATGCCTCACAAAACCCCCTTTCACATTAAACCCAAAGATGTTATTATACCTTCTCTATCACCTCCTTGACCTATATTTCAGATTAACATGATTAATATGACTACATGATCACAAAATCAGAAAGACAAAGGAAAGGAAAAGGTTTCTACTCCTTGGGTTCACCATTTTACAAAGGACATCTCCTCTTCAAATCCCAAGATTTACATCTTGGGTGTCCCACACCAGTCATCATCGAGAGTTATCCAAAACTCCATGGTGAAACAACTTCACCAATCCCCGGTGAAGATGTCTCTGTATGAGTTAATTCAAAACTCATCCCAACATTGAAAGGATATCATTAATTCCTTAAAAGTGATTTAAGTTCAACCCAAATACCCTTAATCCCTTGCATCCTTCATCAATTCTCTCAACACCATTTCTATGATCTCCTTCAGTGATTCAGAGATCCCCTCTTAGCATCCTAAAGATCAGGATTCTGCCCTCTTTATCACTTCCTACATTGATCAAATTCATGTCAAGAGAGTTATGATCAATGGGGGAGCCATCATCAACATCATTTCAACCCATGCTTATAAGCAATTATCACTTCCTGATAATTATTTGTCACAAATGGATGCAATGTTATGTTTTTTTAATGACTCTACTACTACAACTATTAGCACCATGGTTTTGCAATCTGTGTGGGTCCTCATACCCTTCTTGAGCTATTTTATGTTGGAGAGGGTGAATTCTAATAAAACATACTTCTTGGGAAACCATGGATACATGTTATGGCATGTGCACCTTCCATATTGCACAGTTGTGTTAATTTTGAATACAATGGTGAAGTTTATGTCATTCCCGTCGACCCACCTCCATTCAAGACATGTAACATGACCTATAGCCCAAATTATTTTCTTATTCCTTTCAACGCATCATCACCTCCACAACCCAATTCTAAAGCCTCCATAAGTTTTGCTACCCCAGACACACCTATACCAACTACACAAGTTCCTGACAAGGATCTCATGGAGGAAACCTTCAAGTGTTTATCACTTGGTGAATATCATTTGTTAACTCTCAACATGTTCCATATCCCTCAAGAGTATGGAAAACCTCACATGAGTGCCAAATAAGATCATCATATTGGTATGATCATGCCATATGGTGCACCCCATCTTAAAACCAACCTCACATATGGGGGAATTGATCAATCTCTTGACGTGGGTAATTCGTCCTCTTCACCCCAAAAGTTTAACTATGATTTTTCCTTTTTAAGCAAGCCTAGATTTGTGCATACTTATCTCTATATGTGTGCTTGGAAAGGTTTTGGATTAGGACATTATGATTAAGGTGCTCAAATGTCCATTCAATACCCTACCCATTAAACCATTGATAATGCCAAACAAAGGCATGGCATTGGTTATGTTGACCCAACTCAATCCATTAATACTTCTTCTATTCCCATCATTTAAGAACCTGTATCTCCTTACAATTCCTCTTATCCACCATCACCCATTGAAGTGGAGGTATATATACCTCCTATTTTTTTCAATAAATGTCATTCACTTGGGCCCCCTTACCCATCACCAGGGTAGGGAAACATGGTTCTTTCCTCTCATACATCCTCATATGATCAATGAGGATTCTCCCATAATTAACACCATCTCTTGTGCAACTGATGATGAGATTCTTACCTATATGGGTGGCAATGATTCCTATATCAATTGGTCATTCCCTTATGAGACACAAGTTATGTTAAACGAATCAACCATCAACATAAACTGACCTTCTCATGATGACCCTCGTATTCTTAAAATAAGCCAATCTCTAGATTCTTCCAAACAAACTAACTATACCACATTTCTCTATGACCATAGTAAGGATTTTGCTTGGTCCTATAAAGACATGCTTGGTATTGAACCCTCAATCATAACCCATAACATTGTCACTAATCGTGATGCTAAGTTAGTTAAGCGAAAGCTTCATAAAATACATCCTTGTATTGCTCTCCTTGTCAAGGATGAAATTCAATACCTCCTCTCCATTAAATTCATCCAACCTATTGAATACCCATAATGGGTTTCAAATATTGTACCTATTATGAAAGAAACATGGGGAATTCATATTTTCACTAACTACCGTGACCTCAACCTTGCTTATCCAAAGGATGACTTTCCTTTGCCAAGTATTGATCAATTTGTTGATTTAACAACCGACCATGAGATGTTATCACTTATGGATGGATTCTTAGGATACAATCAAATCCTAGTTTCCCATGAGGATCAACACAAAACAACCTTTATCACCCCATGGGGAAATTTTTGTTATTGGGTTATGTCCTTTGGACTAAAAAATGCTAGTGTTACCTATCAGCGTGCCATGACTTATATCTTCCATGACCTCTTACACACAATTATGGAGGATTATGTCAATGACCTACTCAATAAATATAAACTTCATCAGGATCACTTGGGGGTCCTTAAAATCATTTTCATTCACCTTATTTATTATAAAGTTTAACTCAATCCAAAGAAGTGTGTCTTTGGTGTTCTTTCTGAAAATATTTTGGGATTTATCATCTCTCTTTGAGGTATTGAAGTTGACCTTGCTAAGGTTTGGTCAATCCTTGAAATGCCTCCACCAACCATACTCAAACAACTCTGTAGCCTCCAAGGTAAACTCCAATCAATTCATCACTTTATCTCTCAGCTATCGGATCATTTTCAACCTTTTCACCATCTTCTCAAAAAGGAAATTCCTTTCCATTACGATAAAAATTACAAGGAAGCCTTTAATGCACTCAAATGGTATCTCCTTTCTCCACCCATCCTTATTATACCTAAATAGGACCAACCCTTCTATCTTTATATCTCTTTGATTGACCATTCTTTAGGAGCTATGATAGCACATAGGGATGATCACCACCATGAGTAAGTAGTCTATTACATAATCTGAATGCTTATTGACTATGAAGCTCACTACACTCATATCAAGAAGCTGTGCCTTGCTTTGGTATTTTTACTTCTAAATTATGACATTACCTCTTTAATCACAAAACTTATGTCATCACCCACACTGACCCTCTCAAATATATGCACTCTAAACCTTACCAGAACCAATGCATCGCTCAATGGATTATGCTTCTAGTTGAATTCAATTTAGAATTCATCCAATAGAAGTACATCAAAGGGAAAACCATCATTGACCAACTAGCTACCGCTCCTCTCCTTGATAGCTAACCCTCAAATCTTGAATTCCCTGACAAGTCTATTATTTCACTTTCTACCGATGATATCACCTATCAAATGATGATTTTTTTTTGATGGGTCTAAATGTCAAAAAAGTGGGGGAGAGGAGGTTATCCTCATCCCTCTTGATGGTGAGCCGATGCATTTATCATTTAAACTAGACTTTGACTGCACCAACAACATGGCCAAACATGAAGCCTTAATTCTAGGGCTTCAAAAGGTGATCTTCTTAGGAATCAAATCCATAACCATTTTTGGTGACTCACAATTAGTCATCAACTAGGTTAATGGTTCTTATCTATGCAAGAATGAGACTCTACAATGGTACAAACATCATGTAGATACCTTATTAGAATCATTTGACTATTACCTTTTGTAGACCATTCCTCTCTCAACCAACAAGTTTATAGGCACAATGGCTTCTTTAGCCTCCCACATACCCTCTTCCTCCAAAATCTATGTGACTATACATCACCTAACTTTACCTTTTTACATTTCCTCCAACATCCTCTTTATGGGGAATATCACTAATGATCCACATGACTTGTGGCATACTCAAATTCATAGATTACCTCTCTTACTCTATTACTCCTCCCGAACTCTCCCACAATACATAATGTGTGTTCGTAAAGCGTGTTACATGTTACACTATGCTAGGGGGACTTCTCTACAAATAGGGTTTTGATGGTCTCCTCCTTTGATGTCTCATTAGTAAAGAGATTCCCTTTGCTATTAAGGAGGTTCATGATGGGATTTACGATGGTCATTTTAACGGTCACGTAATTTCCAAACGTCTCCTTTGCCTTGGCTATTATTGGCCAACACTCTCTCATGATTTTACTGACTATGTTAGATGTTGTCTTAAATGTCAACAACATGCCAACCTATTTCATGTTTTTAGTCATGCATTACAAGTCGTGAAGGACTTTTGTCTCTTCTCTCAATGGGGTTTAGATTAATTAGTGATATTAACCCCCATTCCTCTCTTCATCATCAATCAATCATAACAACAACATAATACTTCACTAAGTGGGTTGAGGCCATTCCTCTCATATCCACTAAGGTTGATAAAATCATTGAATTTATCAACCATCATATCATATGTCATTTTGGTGTACCTTACAAAATCATAACTGATAATGGCAATTCTTTCAAAAAAAGACTATCTAGAAAATTTGTGATCCCTTTGGTATCGAACTCAGCTTCTCTTCACCCTATTTCCCATAATCCAATGGGTAAGCTGAAGCTTCTAATAAAACTTTGACCAAAATCCTTATGAAAGTGGTTAATGTTGCTGGCAAGGATTGACACATTCACATCCCCTATGCTTTATGGCCTTACCATACTAGCATTCATACTTCTATAGGAGCTACACCTTTCTCCCTGGTCTATGGGATGGAAGCTATTTTGCCCCTTGAAGTCCAAATTCCTTTTCTTAGGATTTCACTATAAGACATTCTAACTAATGATGACTTTCACCAAGAATGTTTGGCTCAACTTGAGCTACTTGATGAACGCCATCTCATAGCCCTTAACCATCTCCACATCTACCAAGAGCATATCAAACACACCTATGAAAAAAACCTTAAAGAGCATGATTTCAATATTGGATATCTCATTTTAAAGGAAAATCAACATGTGACTAAATTGAAAAAGAGCAAATAGGGCAAGTTTGCTCCCAATTGGACAAGACCCTACATTATCACTCATAAATATGGCTCTAGAGCTTATCGCTTGTCTTCTCTCAAAGGATGACTAGAACCTGAACCTCTAAATGCATTGCATTTATGACCATTCTTTTATTAATTAATTGACACTTTACCTTGTGTTTAACTTAAGCTCATCCCTTGAGCAAAGCCACTATATTCATATTCTTTTCACCTTACCCTTATTCCTCCACACTTAGTTAACCTATGAAGTGTTTTGGTTTTGTCCCAAAATGTGGAAAACCTATAAGCCTCTATAGACTTGTGCATGACTAAAGTAACAAAAATACTCAAAAAAGAAAAAGCAAAAGCAAAAGAAAATAATATGGGATACATCAGCTACTCCAAATCATGCCTATCTCTTAAAAAAGTATATTTCTTCCTTGAAGGACAACTACATTCAAATAGACTGCTCCCTTGAAGGAAAACTATTAAAAACTAGCAAAATAAAAAAAGACTAGACCATACCCTTGAAAGATGGCTAAGTCAAAAAACCACTATCAAAGGCAAAAATGATTCATAAGTTTCCCTATTGATCAGCTTCATCCCATTGTGAGCTTTCTAAATTGATCAACTTACACAATAAAATCAAAAACAAAGAAAAAAGAGAAAAGCAACACAATAACTTTATGTCATGGACTTGTCTATAGTCGTTGTTGGGTAACCCACAAACAAGGAATACCATTATTACTCCAAAGGTTATGCTACCTCACTACTCCTATTCCATTTTACAGCCTCTTTCCCTCAAAAACACATTTTTAAGGGAATTTGAGCTTACTTAACATAAGGTGATAACCACACTTTTCTAACTAACACATGGTCAACTAATGTAATGCATAAAAAAGGTTCAAACTATAGAGCCTATTTACATTATTATTTAGTTTGTGTCAATAACAAACACCTTGTCTCTCTCTTTTACCTTTGACTTCACATGTTGAATTTTCTTCTATAGATACATTTTCCAATAAAAGAACTCACCATCTCAACTCATAAACATAACAATTCTAAATCCTACACCTACCCCAAAACCAATGACTAAAAAAAATCATTTCTAGTCTATATCATCACATATATGGGACAATGCTAAAAATGTGACATGACCACCATTTTCCTAATGAAAAATAAATAGGAATAATATCACAATTCCCAAAACCATCACTTATGCATACACCATCACATATGGAAAATGCAGAAACCAAACAAACATGACCAACACATTCATTTTTAGTATACACCTAATCACATATATGGAAGGTACTAAGAATGAAACTTAACCATCATTTTCCTAAAAACCAATACACAGGAAATAGACAAAGACCAAACTACTCATTTTTAGTATGAAACCAATCACATATATGGTAAATACTAAGAATACACTTGAACCACAATTTCCTAAATACCAATACATAGGAAATAAATCATGACCAAAACATCTATTTTTAGTATAAACCATCACATATGGAGCATGCTAAAAGTATAAATTAATCAAGCATATACCATTTCACATATGGAAAGTGCTAAACCTTTATCTCATAAATGCAACCATTTCATTTTATGTATATACCATCACATATGGGAAAGCTAAACATGAAAATATCATCTACTATGCATATGCCATAACATACATGGAAGTGTTAGTAAACCAACATCATCATTATATCAATATCATAAAAATTCATCCACAACCATAAACATATACATGAAAATAACATTTACATCATCATCACATAAAATAAAACATCTCATCATGTGTGTGTGTGTGTGTGTGTGTGTGTGTGTGTGTGTGTGTGTGTGTGTGTGTGTGTGTGTGTGTGTGTGTGTGTGTGTGTGTGTGTGTGTGTGTGTGTGCATGCTGAATCAATATAAATCATATACAAATATCAACATCTCTCATCTCTCTCTCATATAAATCTCACATCACTTGCTCATAGGCTGGTATATATACAAAAATGAATAAATAAAAAAATATCTCTAAAAATTAGGATCAACATGGCTTCCTCAAAAAAGTGACAGATGTGATGAGGTAGTGTCACCATCACCCTCTCCCTATCTCCATCTCTATGCACTAGAACTTGAAGTCTGTGCCTCTAACCACCCCTACTCCTTGAACTCTACAAATCTAGGAATCTATGGAAACTCATGGATCACCCTCTCATAGTATATGATCTCATCTAGTGCACTATTGTATCTTGTAAGAGATACAGTCTATGGAGGACCTATGGCACATGACTATCTTGCTACCTGTACTACTACTTGTAGAGGAGGAATAGGAATAATGACTAATGCCCATCTGATTGACCTCAACTAATTTCTCTTTATTGTCAATGAGGTCACTCATCCCTATAGACGAGCCACTTGACTCTAAAGATGGCCCACTTGACCATATAAACTTAGGACCTCTACCTATGATGAATCTTATGAAATTGATACAATATCTCTCTCCTATATGGCCATGTCCCTGTCATATAATGTTGTATCCCTCTCTAGAGCTATAACATCTCTAGCCTACATGGCCGCATCTCTCACCTGAATAGTGACATATCTAGCCTATAATGCCACATCTCTATCCTAAATCATGGCATCCCTAGCCTGCATGGCTATATCCCTCTCTTGTATGGCCATGTCTCTGGCCTATAAAAAAACATCTCTCTCATGTGCGAAAACTTGCATCTATGGAGCTAGCCTCCTAACTAGTACAATTGGGTGTAGTCCTACCTACCATGCCTAGTATGCCCTAGTGTATCTAACATCAACCACATCTATGCTTATTATTATATCCTCAAAATTAGGTCCATCTATCTCCAATGGCAAAGGAAGTGGTACCTCAATGCCATCATGCCTATATCTATGGAAAGTAGTTGGCACATCTTGCACAAGGCCAAGTTGTCTTCTGACTTGTGCTATAGGTATCATGTCGAGCTCCCCTACTCTCCTACCTCTGACCCATAGTGTGATATATATCCCAATGAGCTCCTCCCCCTGACCTCTAAAAATTAGATATGTCAAATAGGGGCACCAAATAATATCTCTTGGACTCAAGCCATCTAGTATCCCTTTGTAGTACGTGATATCCCACATAATGCCATCAACCCATGTCTATGCCATGGCCTCTAACCATCATCTAAACCTTCCTCTAAATATTACTATAATCATGGATGGTGGTCCCAGTGGCTGCATAACTATGATGTGCTCATATACCCAATAATGTAGCAGGTGCCCAACACATAAACTATAGCATCTGTGTAGATGCAAACCCCACAAATCTCTATACAACTGAGCCAATTATACAAGACCCCATGCGAAAACTATCCTCTAGTCTATCATCTAAGCTAAGAACCTTGTCAAGGTGATCAAAAATCTACCACAATCCACATCTGATAGTGTATACACCATGATGCTGATCATCATCAGGATGCTAAGATGATGCTCCTCATCATCTACCAAAAATAGAGACTCATAAGTGAATGATGCTGAGTGATATGTAACCTCAATCACATCCTCACCCAAAAATGACACCATATGGATGTCTTGCTCCTCCCTCATGCATGCAAAAATCTACTCACCCTACAATTATAATATAAGGATCTTGTATACATCCTCTCATGTGACTATCATCTCACTCATCGATAGGTAAAAGGTGTTGGTGGTATGATCCCACCTCTCAATCAATGTGATCATGGAGCTGACATCTCAAGCAACCTTATAATACCATTGAACTCCACCAAGACCAACTGTAGCCATGTGGTCTCATTCATTTACTAACACATCTCTCTTGATCCTAGTTAAAAGAGTCAAAAGATGATCTCTCAAGGTTAACTCATGCCTCGCTTGCAACCACAAACACAAAAAATTAATCAACAGGCCTTTCTAACCACTACCTTAACCATTTTCCCTATCCCATGAGAGAACTACATTATCCTAAGGACCTTTTGGGATATATAGGTAGCACTCAGTAGACATGGGGTCTTCTGGGGCTAGCTCAACCATCTACCCACCTAACTATCTAACCTATCCCTTTTTACCCAAGGCCTTATGACCTATCTCTCTTAAACCAGGCCTTTCTACTAATATCTCACTATTCAACTGAGCTAAATCTACTCTATGTCACATGATTTGCCTATTCCCTAAGGCCTCATGGCTTTTCAACTCTTTTTCTCCCCATTTTTACCCTTTTTAATTTAACAAGGCCATCGATGTCAGTCACTTATCAACTGACATCGGTGCCTAAAATGCTGATGTTGATGCACAATACACTGACATCGATGCCTTTGCCACTGATATCCATAATAATACCTTAACCAACATTGATGTATTACCATCGATGTTAGTGACTGGTTCGGCTCTAGGGCCAAACCTCACCCATTACCCATTTCCAATTTTAACCTTAAACTACCCTAAAACCCACCCAAACAAGCCTAAACATGCTCTTACCCTCCCCACTAGCAACATATTACAACCCCCACTCAACTCAAATAAAAAAAATTACCAAAAAAACACAAACCAAAGGTTTAAAGGACCCTACCTCATCTATCCACCTCCTTCAGGCCATGATGACTGGTGCTTATGCTGCCATGCCTCCAACTAGGTCTCCACCTCATCCCACTATTTGCTTAACTTTTTTGGATTTTTATTTCTCTCTGACCAATCAACATGCAAATGAAATTGGTCAACTACTTAGCCCCTTTTTGTTAGGCTTGGTCAGCCACTGATGTTAGCCATTTTTTCCCTAGGCCATCAACATCAACCACTTTACCACTGACATTAGTAAAACACTATCGACATTGATACCATGTAATAGAATTTTAATGCTTTCACATCACTTTTTATAGTCCCTTATTCATTCTAGGGAAACCTTACACACACCTTGCCTTTACAAACTTGACCATGGGGATCATTTTCATCTCTACTCATGCCGACTATTACCCAAACACATGTTTTGTTATGCACCCACTCATTACATCTAAGTTTGGTGTCTTGATCATTCATGTTATCTAGTACATGTTGACAATACCTTACATGCATGACTATTAGTTTATTTGGATCACCACTAATTGATCCTATCACCTACAAACTATTATGTTTTTAAGGGAACTTCCTACCTCAGATACTTGGAACACATTTGACCATTGGAGCTATAGTTTTAGTTGATCCTACCTTCTTATATATCATTAAAAAGTTGTGCCTTGGTAACTTTAACCAAAATCCTCCATGACCACACCTATTTTCAACTTGTCAACACAACTTTTTAGTAATTTACGACCACAACATCATCTCTGCACTACTAACCTACAACCAACCAATCTCATTTACTCCTTGTCAAATTGATCACTAATTTTGGGTTTTTCCCAATCAGTTCCCATTTTGAGGGGGATGATATCACACCCCATGCCTAGATTACTCAAATTTCATTTTTGTCTTGTAACTTGCTAGCATAACTTACCAAGACAAAAGGGGTAAATTTAGACACCAAAATTATGTTACACAAGTGTATAACCTATTGTATCAAAACCCCCCTTAGACCCACTTTGTAATAAGTCTTCCTAACCCATGCCTTTACCCCACATATTTAATTAATTAATTAAGATTAATTGAATATTCCTTGTGCCACCTTGCCTATCCACCTTGCCCCAAGACCAATTCTCCCCCTGTGAGTCATCACTAGACTTGGTCTCCCACAAGTAACTAATTCTTACCCTATAAACCAATTTCTAACCAATTACATTATACCCAACCTTGCATATTGACCATATCTTAATGGGTGTCACACTTGACATGGAGAAATGAAAAAAAGGAGCCAAAAACAGCCCTTTTAAAATATTCTTATGCCACCAACATCGGTCAACCTGAGACTGACATCGATAGGATCACTGACGTCAGTTACTAAAGCAACTTTATAAGCCCATTTGACCATGACAAACATTCTCTCTCTCAATAAAAAACTCACTCAAGAGATTCAAAGCACTCTTAACAAGATTTTGGTGATTATCCATTGCAACCAGGCTCACAACTTCTCTATACCAGTCAAATCTTGAACTAGAATTGATCCATTATGTAAAGAGATTGAAATATGGTAAACAGGTGGCACACACTCATATTCATTCAATCAGTCACCTTAACAAAGCTTTATCAAGAGTATTTCTTTAGTTACTTATATTATTAAAGCATCCTTATATTTTGTGAATTCTAATTGTTTCTGATTAGCATTTACACAAGTCCCATCTATCCCTAAGGAGGAGTTGTAAAACTCCTTCATCTCCATACCTCTATCTTAACCAAACCAAACTCCTCACCCAGACTTCTTACCATCTCTCTAACCCCTCATATGACTCTTTTCCAAACCCATTAACCTATCAAATATCCTTCCCTACACTTAGGAAAGTCTTCTATGAAATTTTTACTCTATTTCCCCTATTGACATTGATTATCTTACTGACATTGATTGCATTAAAACTATTGACATCAGTTACCCTACTGATGTTAATGACTACCCTTTTACCCAAATCACCCTGAACCAGCATGAACAACCCTCTAATAAACCAAAATTGTATTTTGCTTGCTCTGTGATACTGACTACTACACATAGGTTATAGAAAAGGTACATGTAACTCTCTCTCTCTCTCTCTCTCTCTCTACTTTACTTTGTCATTTCATTTTTAAATCTTTATATTAAACAATGGACTATCATCCCTTGGGATGTTTTTCACCTCCTGGAATAAGCAAGTTGCTTGGTAGCCCACTCATCAACCTACAAACAAATATTTTGTGGTAGTGTCTTCTTACTTGCAGATGGTCCTCCCTAGCCAAAGAGGAGTTCTTGACTTCATCTGGATATGGTGTGCACCAATCTAGGTACATATAATCACTAATCCCCAACCTTTCTTTATTTGTTTCTCATTTCTTAAATTTAATAAAAAATAATTGAAACACCTACTCCAACCAATATGGGGTAATCTCTTCAAGTGTATGGGGGTGTGTGGAATATGATAGTGAATGATGATTAGATGAGCTAGTAAGGCTTGAACCTGAATCTAGAATGGATACATGGTGGAAGAAGAGTTAGAATAAAAGTTTGAATTCAAAATGTGAATTGTAACAACAAAATAGATGGAGTAAATAGAAAAATACCCAGGTAGTTGTGAGCAGATTTAAGAGTAGAAGTAAAATAGATGATGAATGAGTAAGAAAATAGGATGAAAAATAAGAAAGATATGAAGGATGAATAAAGATGAGATGGAAGAAGAAGATAAATGCTGGCAAAAAGAAAGAAGTGATGAAGAGCAAGAGAAAGAAGAAATGTTCGAAGAAGGCAAGAATAGTGTAGGAGTAGATCAATTAAATGATAGATATAGTGCACAAATAAAAGAATGGTTATTATCAGAAGGACATGAAGTTTTAAATAAATAAGTAGAACAAATTCATAGATTAATCATAGGTTCAAGCTTAGAAGAAAAAGTCACAAGAAAGAATCATTCACCAGAGAAGCACACATCCCCATAACCCAATTTCTTATATTCTAGTGGAAGTTTTCAACTAGATGATTATGTATATAGTAGTTAGGAAGGTCCATTTTTATAACAAGTGTATAATTTGGGTATTAAAATTGAATCAACCTTAATTGATAAGTATTTGAAGGCCATAGGGTTTATTGAAACCAACCAGAGAAAAATAGGAAACATAGAAAAATATAGTACACAAATTAACTTTCCTAGTGCTTAGGAAAATATTTGTAGTGTGAAAATAGGATCACATAGAACACAACTATCCATTGCAATATCTATGTAAAAAATCCCCTAGACACTAGCTTATAAAATGGGTGCTATAAGAGCATTTATAAACCTGGTGACATATGATGGGTCTATGGACCCTAAGAAGTACTTACTAACATGTGAGATGAGATAGAAAGCTAAGGGTATTATTGATGAGTCTATAAAGAAGCGTGAGTTAATAGGGGCATTGAATGGAAGAGATTTTGAGTTTATTTACCATGAAAATAATTACGCATGCAAGTCTACAATATGTTAATAAATAGCTTATCTCAAAATTTAAGATAAAGAAATGTAAAATTTAGACTATTCAAGACCTAAATGATATTAGGTAGAAGTCAAGAGAACCAATCTATGATTATGATCAAAATTTATATAATGTTATGACTAAGGTGGAATTTGTCTTAACAAATAAAGATAAATCTATGTGTTTTATTGAAGGACTAGATTCCAAAATCATATTTGCTATAGTGCAATCTCAATATGCTACTAAGGTAGATGTTAGAGTTGTTACTTTATGAGTGGAACAAATTAAAGACTATGGGGAAGCTCCCATAATAGGTTCTATGATAAAAAATACAATGCAATATTTTATGAAGAGGATGGAATAATATCATGAAGCAAATAAACCTAAGATAAATCTATGGTATATGGAGTGTGGGAAAGAAGGACATCACAAGAATGATTGTCCTAAGATGAAGATAGAATTCTATGAAATCTATAGAGTAGTAGGGCATGCAATAATGTAGTGCCATATTCTACAATAGTATGTCAAAAGCCCATAGACTTTATATTGTAATTTTTATAAATGAAACAATCATGATGAAAATAATTATAGGACTTTGTAAGATTTCAAAGAATACATTACAAATAATATATTCACCATCACTGCAAAATAAGTATCCTTGACGAAGCAAATGATTCTAGGCCCATATGTTGGTAAGGTTTGTGTGAACCAAGTAGGTCTAAAATGGATTCCTTGTTCATCTCATTAGCAACCTCAAGGTCTAGATGGATGGACCCCTCTTTTACCGAGTTGGACACCACCATAACCATAATACCAATGCACATTACCTTGGATTCTAACAATGACACAATAGTAACAAGATAGTTGGACCCCACCAGTTGTGTAAAAAAAAATTTATAATTAAAGATCATACCCAATAATATTAGCATTGGAATACAATGCAATAATATGGAGGTTATCAATTGAACAGAGGAGGATCTAGGGGTCGACATAGAGGGGGTTATCAAGGTGGAAGAGGAAATATTTACCAATGCCCTCCTTTGTAATTTTATTTGTGTAGATATTATAATCATGTGTAACGTAATTTTCCTTTGAATCCCCAAAGATAATCTTACTACACATATTATAGGGTATATGATCAACATGAGACAAAAGACTATTCTATCTTAGAAAAGCAAAGAAAAGAAAAGGCCATCAAGAATGTTAACATGGTGAATATGCAACCTAAAGAGGATGCATTTATAAATGTCATTATAAGACACCAACACATAGAGATAAAATTGCCCAATATCAAAATACTTCAAGACTAGGGAATATAGAAAGGAAAATAGGATAAATACCCTCACCCAGCTATAAAAAGGGCTCATGTATGAAGCTGTGTAGATGTTGAAAAATATTCAACACCAAGAGATCACTGAAGGAGATGATTTAGCAATATATGCCCAAAAGTATGGATAAATCATGCACATTATGTGTCAGGATGGATTTATTAATGTGCTAATAGATTTATTGAAGATCTTAAGTACACTACGTAATGAAGATATTTTTTAGAACATCACAAATTTGATACATAATTTACTAGAGTGTGCATAGTGAGGACAAAAGAAGACAAAATATTGTTTGGTATGTCAAAATAAATAAGCCATGGGATGTAGATGAGTGAATTAACATTGAATTTTTAGGATATAAAATTCCAAATGCTTTCTTTGATTTTGGTAGCACGGTCAACATGATCTCTAGGTCTACATGGGAGGTAATTGGATGACCAGTTCTAAATTATAGCCTAGTGACTTTGAGCTTAGAAGATTATGGAAGAGTTGAGCCAATTGGGAGATTAGAAGACATTGAGATCAAATTTGTAGAACTGAGCCTACAAGGTTACTTTGAAGTCATTGATATAAAGACAACAACAACTCATTACCCTATACTGATTGATAAGAAATGGGCATATGATGGTTAGATGACTATTAATACTGTACAAAATCAAGTAGAGGTGCATCAAAGAGATAAGATTGTCACCATTCCTTTAAATAAGGCACACAAACCCTACATCATTTTGACTAAACCAAACTTTCCTTATGTTGCACATGAATCTAGATGGATGAACATAAAATTTGAAAAGAACCTAAAAGATTTGCATGTATTCGAGTCTAATTTCTTGTATGAGCATACTAAACCTTAGGTATAACCTTTACTCACTCAAAAATTGAAGACATATGAATAATGTAATCCCAAATTAGTAGTTACTTAACCATTGGTAACTCAGTTTGTCATAGAGTATTGTATATCTATGTCTGCTAAATCCCCTACTTGCTCAGAAGTTGATTTTTTATATCAAGTAGATGATCATATGTAGGATTATATAGATTGACTAGAGAAGGTACTTTACCATGGTAAATAGCTTCATCTATTAGTGGAGACTTAGATACATATCTACTTAACTAGGATCATGGTGATCATGAACTTTGACCTATGAGAATGGTCTTTACCCATGTGAGACACCTTCCTTCATACTATGCGACCAAGGATATCAATTAATTCATTTTATGCCTATGATTTCATGTACCTACCATTATTCAGTGGGTTAGTGCCTTAAATTTATGCTTTTAAGAGAGTTGCAGTGATATGGTGGGCAATTCATAGAAATAATCAACTCAATTGGGATGATGTGTGCAAACTTATGATTAGTAGACTTCAACTACTGCAAGTTATCAGAAGTAATTGGGATTTATTTTAGGAAGGTGAGTGCCCTAAAATCCATATCCAAAAATGTGTTGATGTTTGTAATACAAAATGTGTAGCACCAAAGTACTAGGTTCCAATCTTTTATTACACACTTGCCCCTATACCATCAACACGATATATGAATGAAGAATGCAGGGGGATATAAAGCATTGGGAATAGTTGCAAAGTAACTTCATATAAACTTTAATCTTTAAAAATGAGAATCCCGTAGTTCATACTATGTTACTAAAAATCAAACATTTCCTATGCCATGGGTGCACAGAAGATTTAAGTACCAAGATGAAATTTACTATGCATAAGAATGAAACCTGTTATCTAATTACAACATTACAAAGATATAAATATGCCAAGATGGAAGAACAATATCTTATGAAAATATGCCACTAAAAATAGGATGAAGAAGATGAAATTAAAGATTTAGATACTGATGGTGATATTAATCTGACTAATTTATTTGGACTTGAATGGCTAGTATAACCATTAAAGGACCCAGTCATAGAACCCATTGAAGAAGACAAGTTGTGTAACATATAGATTCTAGAATAGGAAGGGTAGTGAATGTATTTTACTGAGTAAAAGTGTAATATTTATCAACATCCTATTAAAAATCATGCAAAAAACATAAAAAACTAGGATATTCCTAATCTGACACATATAGGTGACTATTAAACTGAATCCAAAGTTTCATAAGCTATGAAACTGCTATGGGATTATCAAGATGTGTTTCCCACTAAATTTTTAATGTTAAAAGGAGTAGATCCATCCCTAGGAAAAATTCATATTAAACTCAAGGAGTATGTATGACCCATAAAGAAGTAACCATACAAGTTGAATCCAAACATGATGTTGAAAGTGAAGGCTGAACTAGATAGAATGCAATATGTGGGTATAATATATCCCATAGAAAAGGAATATTGAGTTAGTCAAATGGTATTGTAGCCTAATAAAATATGGGAGATTAGAGTATGTGGTGATTATCAATTTTTGAATGATGCATGTGTGAATGATCCATTCCCAATTCCCTTCATAGATGAAGTTTTAGAATCTATCATAGGTCATTAAGTCTACTCTTTCATGAATGGATTTAGTGGCTATCATAAAATACCCATCATATAATAAGATAGACATAAAATAAATTTTACCATAGAATGGGTATCCTTTGCATACAAGGTAATGCATTTTGGCCTCAAGAATGCACCTGTAATTTTTCTCAATTAGTGATGATTGCATTTAAAGATTTCATTCATGACTTGGGAGTCTATCTCGATGGTTGGGAAGTATTTTATTTGTTTAAAGAATATTTCTCCAAGCTACACCTCATTTTATAATGCTTTTGATCTCTATGCATTGCCTTAAATTTGAAAAATTCTTATTTTTTGCACATTTTGGTGTCCTGTTAGGTCATGCAGTATATAATAAAGGAATTTTGACAGACTAGGCCAAAATTTCAATCATTATGAGTATGCCTCTATTAATTATCTCCATAAAAGTATAATCCTTTCTTGGACATATAGGGTACTATCAAAATTTTATCAAGGGATATACAACCATTTCATCTTCATTAGAGTATTTACTACATAAAGGTGCAAAGTTTGTCTAGACTTCTAAGCGTCAAGAAGCCTTCATATAAATTAAATAGAGAATGGTCACTATACCTATTCTCATCTTTCTAGATCAGATCAATCCCTTTCATGTTCATGTTGGTGCTTCTAATATCATAGTCGATGTTGGACTAGATCACCCCATACTTTTTACAAGTTGAAAGTTGTTTGATGCATAAAATAATTACATGACAACTGAAAGAGAAGCTCTAGCTATAGTGTTCACACTACAAAAATTATGACACTATATTCTTATGACACCATATGAAGTTTTCATGGATCATCAAGCTCCACGTTACCTAGTCAATAATCCTATGCTCAGAGGACACATTTCAAGATGGTTGATGCTCTTTCAAGAATTCCAATTTTACATCAATGTCAAACCAAACATAGAAAATGTTGGATTGAATCATCTCAATCACGTCCCAAATGGAGAAGAACTATATGAAGATTCTCCTGATGCCCTTCTCTTTTATATTTATATAATCCATAAATTTTTTGAGGTAATTACTAATTTCATAGAACAAGGAGTATTCCCTATGCACTACCAAGAAAGAGATAAGAAGTAGTTTGTCACCAAAGCTTTGACAAATACTATTATAAATGGGCTTTTGTATCATTTTAAAAATGATGAAGTAATGCACAAGGTAGTTCTAGAACATGAATGACCACAAATATTATAGGAGGCACACCAAAGAATAACAAGAGGTTATTTTGCTAGAGAAGCTACTACAAAGAAATTGTTTCAGAGTGGGTTATGGTGGCTAAATTTTTTTTAGGATGTACATAGAGTAGTGCAGAATTACAATGTATGAAAATGCATAGGTAATCCATTCTAAAAGGATGAAATTATTTTGCAACCTTTTTTTATCCAAACAACCTTTTGAACAGAGGGGTATCAATTTTATAGGACCTATCAACCCCTTGATTAAATGCAATAAAGTAAGGTATATTATCATTACGATAGATTAATTTACCAAATGGGTCAAAGCTACTATGACACCCAGCTATGGTGGAAAGGATGGAATAAATTTTCTTTATGAGAATATCATCACAAGGTTTGTATGCCCCATAAAGCTCATCAATGATCTAAAGACACACTTCCTAAATAATACCATCAAAGATCTTACTAAAGAATTCATGATTTCTCATCATAAAAGTATTGTGTACCATCCACAAGCTAACAGTTAAGTTGAGGATTTTAATAAAGTGTTGGGAAAGATGCTGAAAAAGATTTGTGATGTCAAGATAGATGATTGGGAGGATCACATTCTTGTAATTCTTTGGGTATATCACATGCACTATAATAGGGCTACATGTTTTAATCCATTCTAGTTGGTTTATGGGCTTGAATCAGTAATACTAATGAAATACTTGGTACCCAGTCTATGCATTACAATGGTCATGAATCTAAGGCATTGTGAGTCTCTCACCAATAGCCTTATTGAATTGAATAGGATAGATGAGTATTGATGTAGATTATCTTAGACATAGGAAGTTCATAAGTAGAACTAGAAAGCCTAACATGATAGGAATATGTGCTATAAGTAATTTCACAAATATTAACTAGTTTTATGAAATGATAGTCACTTCAGAGCATTTCTAAGTAAATTATATATTAGATGGAAAGGGCCTTACATTATACATGAAATATCACATCAAGGAATTATTGTTTTAAGATATCTATAGGGAACCATTTTGTTAGGGTGGGTGAATGGCTGTAGGATTAATCCTTACTGCCAATAGTCTTAACTGATCTCATTCTACTAAATGAGTGGGTGATGAGTAACACTATGTAGATTAGGATTTCCCATTTTTGTATGTTTTCTTATGTGTTTCTTCTTTTTTGTGTGTGCATGTGTTATTTTGTAGACGATCTTTTTAGTAGCCTTTCAGAACTAGGATAACAAGTATATCATGTACCAACCATATGTAGAAGAATTTAGTTACACCATTGTTGATGTTAATAAGAGTAAAAAAATAAATTAAGTACATGAAATGTATAGTCAAGTCACATCAATCGAGATCTTCATCATATAATAATAATCCCCAAGTAGTTAATGCCGAATCCAAGATTCAATTGATATAATCTTTACCAAATCAATGATTGATCAAAATCATTCATTCATAATATATTATGGATAACAAAGAACATAATGCCATATCTTGATGCATGTGCCAATGCCTAAATGCCTTAATTACCAGATTGGATAAGATTTACCACATCAACATTTAAATTAATGTTGAATGGATAACTCAACATGACATTTTCAAAAAAACCAATAGGAACAAAATCTATAAAGGCATAAGGTTGAAAGATAAGTCTACATTTCATTATTACAAATATTTCCATGAGTTGAAGTTTTAAGAGTTGAGCTAATTTTTAATGTCCTAAAAGCAATTTTTTTTTAATTTAACTACTCAAAGAGCATGGATAATTCATAACTCATTAGGAGTTTGATATATGCTTAGAAGGAAACAATGGGCACCAACCTTACACTTCATAAAAAAAAATTCATTGATCCAGAGCCACTTGATTAACTCTAAGTGACAAAGCAAAAACTCTTCCGACTAGATCTCGTAGATGTTGCACAACCATTAGCTCTTGTAGTCCCACATCGATTCTAGAACATAGACATCAAGAAACTAATTTTCATGCTCACTTTCAGTGACTTAGGGGATATTGTTCAAATCTTTCTTAACTTATACAATGATGACAACATCTACATTAGCCCTGACATCATGATAGTCATCAAGATAGAAGAAATGACCCAAGTTTTGGGCATGCATTTGTAAGGTGATTCTCTTGCCACATAAAAGACAAGAATACCTCCTATCATTTAGGAGTTAGTGATTTATATGTTCAAGGGTCATGAGGAATACCAATTGAATAAATCCAATATGAATCAATTCACATCCTAGTCAAATGTATCGCATAGAGATTCTATCAGACCACTAAGTCTATAAAGCAAATTCCAAAAGGGGTGGTGGACATTACACATCACATGATCCACTGAAATGAGTAGTTTAATTATCCCAAGTAATTTATTCAAGTGATGCTCACAAACATCAAAAAGTGTTATATGATTTCCAAGTAGACCTTCCAATACCAATTTCTCATTTTTCTATTATATTTCACCCAATGAAAGTCCCCTGAATTAGAGGTGCACCCTAACACTTACTACTAGCCAATGTAATAATTTTGCAATTTGATATGGACACCTAAGCACAATAACCTATCCCATGAGGGTAAATTCAAGACATGATTGGAGGAATGTTTAGATTTGATCACCATACATCCATAGGTGCTACTAGACATCATGTATTATTTGAGACAACATGTTGTTATCACATTGCTACTAAAAGTTGTGTTAATTCACATTAATGAGCTACTGAGATCACCATTTGGATCCCTACCATTCTTTGTTACCATGGCCATGGTGCAAGCCAAAGTTTCCAAGCAAAAATCTTATGTAGCCAAGCATGAAACACCACTCCAAACCATACCATATGGTAAAGCAATCCCTTCAATACAATAATAACTAGAAGCTACAACTTCAAAATAATAGAAATGAAAGTGCAAGGTCTCTACTAAGTAATAACCATCATTTCCTTTACTGAAGTACAAGACAAGGAACACTACAACCTGGCTAGATGACCCTAAGGTGCCCCAAATGACAAGCTCTTATGACTTACCTTAGGTGGGAATGGGCAAATAGGTCTACTAGGTAATAGTTACAGATATGGTAAGAGATTTATATGATAGGGAGGAGGAGGAGTTCTTATTTTAGAAGGTAGTGTGTACAGTCCAAGTGTGCAAGAAGGCTCCTCTAAGTATTTAGGTGAAACTACTACCATGCCTTACGTCTATTATGGTCGACACTGTGAACAAAAAAGCTAAGTAGATACAATAAAGGGTTGACTTAGTCCAAAAATAACCTTTTACCACCTTTATAACTATTGACATTTTTTCACTACTACAAGAAATTCTATTGGAGTCTCTAGTGCACATACCTAGAGCTCGATGAGAGTCTAGGGTTTCTCCTACCCTTGAATAATGTACATTTAATAAGATATCCATAGTGTAGGATGTGAAACCTTCTCTATCTTTGACTTCACCACCACCTAAATGTAGGTTGGTTACTTTGGGGCACAAGAAAGTACATGTCTCTAGCTCCATGGTCTAGATAAGTGGTTGACCATCATCACAAAAATCTCTGGAGGTTGAAGAAATCACACCAAAATAACCTAAAACTGAAGAACAATAGGATTCATGGGAGGAAACAACTCATGTAGTAGAATGGTGAGTTAGACAAGATGAAAATAAATGCCAAAGAATTAGACCCAATAATCAAGCTCAATAAGCATGTCAAAAAGCTAAAGAAGCTGAGGCCACACAAAAATCCCAAGATGTAGAGGCTGACTGAAAAAAGGCTATTGAGGTAGCCAAGAAGTTGCTAATGCAAAAAAGTAGGAAAAAGAGGCACATCATAAAAATATAGATGAAGAGTAGATGAAAAAAGACTCTATGCTCATTACCAAATCCAAGGCCAAAGAAGATAAGCAAAAATAGGATGCAATAGCATAAGAAAAGAAGGATCTAGAGGATGCCACTCACACACAACAATAGGTTGAAGAATCTATGAAGAAGAAGAAAGAAGAAGAAGAAGCCTTGCATAAATAGTAGGGTCAAGCACAATAATAAAAACCAAGTGTAGCCAAGGTGCAGGTTGACCTAACAACATAGGCACAGACTAAGGCTAACCAAGATAAATTTGTTGCACTTAAGGAATAGAAAAAAGAAGAAGAGTGTGCACAGAAGCTGTAAAAAGATGAATTAAATAAAAATAAAGCTATAGATGATGAGTTCAATAGGAAGGTAGTAGAAGAAGCTAAGAGAAAATAAGATGAATATGTTGCAAAACATATGAAGCCTATAGAAAATGATATTACATAGAAAAAAGAGTGCCTGAGCAATAACAAGCTAGGTTGGAGTACCCAAAGCAAAAAATAGACCAACTTGTAGCTCCAACTATTAGGATCTTAGAGTACAATTGATTAATTTTTTATAAGCAACTAAACACAAAATTGAAACCAGAAGTAATAAGTAACTAGAAATCATAAACAACAAATAATAGGAGATACAAGAAACAACCAATCTATATTAAACTCTTTCAAAAGGAAATATAATGAAGAAATCTCTCTCTCCTCACACCTCGTAGATGTACAGTAATTCTCCCTCAAGAGTTCTCTCTCTCTCTCTCTCAATCAATTACAATAAACTCAATTACTGAAATTGTACATACTATGAGGATCTAACTCTACTATATAGAATACTACAACACTAGGGTTCATGAGCCATGCATTCCCCACCCTTAGATCCACCTCTTAAATCAAAGTCTCAAATCTGTTCTCCTAAAAATAACAATTCTAGAAATGCACAGAATCGGTGTCAGTCTGAAGATGACCGATGCCAGTCGACCCCTAACTGATGTCAGTTGGTTCTGATCGATGCCGGTTACTGTGTAAGCCCAACAACCTCAACATTAGCTCATTAGTGAAGCTTTTAGCTGCACAACTCAATAATCTCCCACTTGGAGATAAACAACTTCACTAATGAGCTAATATTGAGGTTGTTGGGCTTACAAAGTAAC
The DNA here is from genome assembly GCA_037957365.1 of Torreya grandis. Lineage (NCBI taxonomy): Eukaryota > Viridiplantae > Streptophyta > Pinopsida > Cupressales > Taxaceae > Torreya > Torreya grandis. The sequence goes on from JARHVA010006638.1 coordinate 708,893, forward strand.
TGGCATCGGTCAGAACCAACTAACATCGGTTAGGGGTTGACCAGCATTTGTCATCTTCAGACCAACATCGACTTCTATGCGTTTCCAAAATTTTTATTTTTAGGAAAACAGATTTGATCCTTTGATTTAAGAGGTGGATCTAAGGGTGGTGAATGCATGGCTCATGAACCCTAGTGTTGTAGTATTATATATAGTAGGGTTAGATCCTCATAGCATGTACAATTTCAGTAATTGAGTTGATTGTAATTGATTGAGAGAGAGAGAGAGAGAGAGAGAGAGAGAGAGAACTCTTGAGGGAGAATTACTATACATCTGTGAGGTGTGAGGAGAGAGAGAGATTTCTTCATTGTATTTCCTTCTAGAAGAGTTTAATACAGATTGGTTGTTTCTTGTATCTCCTATTATTTGTTGTTTTTGATTTCTAGTTACTTATTACTTCTGGTTTCAATTTCGTGTTTAGTTGCTTATACAAAAGTAATCAATTGTACTCTAAGATCCTAACAACTAGTATCAAAGCGTGTTAGTGTTTATTGATTATAGAATTCACTCACATGGGTTTTTGATTGAGTGGGAGCAAAGCAATGGTAGAAGAAAGTAAACTACAATGAATAAATCTCTCTCTCCTCACACCTCATAGATGTATAATAATTCTCCCTCAAGAGTTATCTCTCTCTCTCTCAATCAATTACAATCAACTCAATTGCTAAAATTTTACATGCTATGAGGATCTAACCCTACTATATAGAATACTATAACACTAGGGTTCATGAGCCATGCATTTGCCACCCTTAGATCCACCTCTTAAATCAAAGGATCAAATTTGTTCTCTTAAAAATAATAATTTTAGAAATGCACAGAAGTCAGTGTCAGTCTGAAGATGACCGATGCCAGTTGACCCCTAACTGATGTCGATTGGTTTTGACCGATGCCAGTTACTGTGTAAGCCCAGCAACCTCAACATTAGCTCATTAGTGAAGCTTTTAGCTCCACAACTCAACACTAATAGGTGTATAACAACCAAAATTGCCTTTGGGAGGGGTCTGGCTATGAGACAATCTAATTGTGGGTGCTTGGCACACCACGTTCTCACTTCCACTTGAGACCATGCCATGACTTGACCTTTCAATGATTACAAGAACAATGACAACATTCCCCATTTATCAAGAAGCCTCATTTGATATCTCTAGATTATAACTAAAGAAATAGTTAGAGGGACTTGTATCATTTTAGAAGTCCATTGCATAGAAAGCTACCACTTTGGAATAAGAAATGGATCAATCCAAGGCCAATAAAATCAAGTTAAAGGATCACCTACATGAAACTACCAAGCTTATCTAGGAGACTTGTCTCGAGTTGGTCACTCAAGAATTTGGGGACCAAGTCATGTCTGATCAATGTAGACTCAAGATACTTATCTTTAAGTTAACTAAGGATTGGTGTACAACATAGAAATTCTGTGCAGTCGAAACATTGGGGTAGGATGTTAAGACTAAGGCAACCACACTCATAATGCTACTAGAGGAGTAACAAGGAATGCTTGATGCTAATACACTTTAAGAATAATAGGTCACACATAGTTTGCTAAACTAGAAGCATCAACTAGATACCTCCCTAGCCAGTTCCAGTGTAGACTTTGCAAAGGCTACCCCTAGCAAAGAAACCATGGCTAGCCACACTACCATTGGGGATGATAAGGATGGATCACTTCATGAGTCATTCAATTTTAGGGATAATGTGCATGATAAATTTTTGAATTGGTAAATCCAAATTTTACATATTTCCTTCATCAACATCCAAACTCAATGCTATCGATAAGATAAAGTAGCTGAGTGGAGATATTTAGATAAGGGTTAAAAACACTAAGGCAGCCTTGAACATAACTAATGATGTAGACCTCAAGTAGATCATTGGTTATCATGCTTCATTATGCACCCTGTTGTAGTTGATCCAAGAAGTGATGCTAGATTGACATGCCTACAAGATAGATCTGACCCCTTTTTTCTAGTGTGGTCACCTAGGTTGTCAATACACCTACATGTAGGCCAACTTCATATCTTTAATAGATCATCAATCAGTACAAAGCCATATAGTCCCAGTCCAAGGAATATTTTAGTCCATTTTTATCTGCATCCATACCACCACCATCAAGTTAAGTACTATGCAAAGTACCAATTTTGAAAATTTTATATAACATTTTATATTGGATGTGATTTAGTATGACAAGATTGTTAAAAACCTATAAAGGACATCCCCTTGGTTATGCCAGCGTATTAAAAACCTATAAAGGGTGATAGGTTAGTATACTACTTAGTTAAAAATCCAAAAGGGTGGCTAAGTAGTGTAGAAGAGGTGAAAACCAAAAAAGTTGCCTTGAGCAATTATTGTGAATCTTACTGGTCTAAGCACTTTTTCAATCTTTGGTCACTTGTGCATTCATGGAGATCATGCGACATTATCTTAAGATGAGATAATATTTTAATTCCAAGAAAGTGTTGGTAGAAGAATTCAGATTGTAAAGCTATATAGGATATTTGTCTAATATTTATATGTTATATACTCATTTTATCATTGTATAGTCTCTTTTTTCCTATCTTCATGACTTATAATAGGATAGAATACAAAGAGACTCCACTTTTGGCACCAAATATGAGAATAAGATGAACAATCATAAATTGAAAACATCTATATATACTTTTGTTTGTAAGAAGAAAAGGGTTCCACTTTATCAGAGATCAATAGGGATTCATCTAGTTATGATTACCTATATTATTTATTATTATGTTCCTTGCATGCATTATCATGTGTTATGTTGTGTTTACTTTATATCTAGTTAATCTAAATGATTTATTTCTATTTATGAAACATTGGTTATTCTTAATTCCTAAATGATGTAGGATAATTAATGCTTACTATGTTTCTATTATCTAAACTCCTTTATGAATACAATACATTATTATGTGCATGTAAACTATATCACATCTATCCTCATCCTTAGCATGTTCTGATGCTTCATGAACCTCTGATAACATAGAAAAACATTTTTTCCAATAATAAATTCATGAAGTGTTCTTTTTAGATCACCATAACTCTTTTGATGATCAGAAGTAGCCTTAAAATTTTGGCATATTATGGCCATTTACTCATCATATTATAAAAAAAAAATTGGACCAATAATGGCCTAATTTTCAAAGCTATCCTAGCCAAGTAGATTTTTACATTTCTACCCACATAGGGCTTCAAAATGAGCCATTTTAATTACATAATGATAAAATTTGTTAGAAGCAAACTTGACTAAATAGAGACAATCCTCTGACTTAATTTATTGATCCATAGCATACATGTGCAACATGTCTTTGACTACTTAGTTCAATCTTTTAGTTTGACCATCTATTTTTGGGTGGTATAAAGATCTAAAATTCAATAAAGTGTCAAAATATATAGTCAACATTTACCATGACTTTGATGTGAATAGATTGTATCTATTAGATATAATGACCTCTGACATGCCATGCAATTGAACCACTTATTTCATAAAGTATTCAACATAACAACAACATCATCCATAAAATTCATAGTAATAAAATGACCAACCTTGGCTACTTTATCATCTACCACTAAGATAGTGTCATGCTGACTACAAAATTTAGGTAGACCTATAAGAAATTCAAGTGAAACCACTATCCATTTGTCCCTTAATATATCGTGTGGGTATAAAAAACCCCCAGGATGACATTATTTTTCCTTTACATGTTAATATCATAGACATCTTTCCACAAAGTTGGAAACATCCTTCTTTAGACCAGGCCAAAAATAGAGTCCTTTTAGCTTATAGGTCATTTTGGTGACCCCTGAATGGGCAAAATGGGGTGTTATATACACCTCTTTTAGCACAACATTGTGTAGTTCACCCAATTTAGGTACAATTTTTTTTGATGCCTTACAAGGCCATCTTTATCAATGAAAAATCAACAAATTCTTTTGCCAAAGGCTCATTAGCTAGTCTTGCACTTAATTTTTGGTAGTAATTATTAGCAAGTTGATATTTTAGGATAACACTTCTAAAATTATCTTGTAAAATAGATAAGGCAACAAGGTATATTGCTTGTTGAGTGCCTCAGCCATGTGATTTTAATTACCCTTCATATAAGATATTTCCATGTCAAAATTACTGATAAACTCTAGCCATCTATGTTGGTGAGAATTCAAATCATCTTTTGAAAAGAGGTGTTCTAGACTGTAGTGATTAGATTTCACCTTGAAATGTTTACCTAGCAAAAAGTGCTTCTATTGTTTTAATGCTTGTACTATGGAAACAAGCTCTAAATCATGTGTGGGATAGTTCTTTTTAGCTTCCTTGAGCTTATGAGATTTATAGGCTACCACTTTACCTTATTGGGTAAATATGCTACCAAAGTCTTCCTTAGAATTGTCAACCCACACCTCAAAGTGACCATTTGTGTTAGGTATAATTAGAATGGGATCTATTGTTAATATCTCTTTGAGATTTTATAAGCCTCTTCACATTGAGGTATCTATGCATATTTTTTGCCTTTACACTGCAAGGATGTAATTGGGTTAGCTAGGCAAGAAATGTTTTTTACAAAATGCCAATAGTATCCATCTAAGCTCATAAAAATGTGCACGTTACATGGATTAGGCCACTCTTAAATGGCTTGGATATCTTTTAGATCCATAATAATTACCTTCTTGGAGATCACATGCCCCAAGTAATGTATTTATATATGGTATAAGGTGCATTTTGATAGCTTACCAAATAGTTTGTGTCATCTTAATCTTTGTAAAACTAGCCTTAAATATTGATCATGTTTAGCTTCAATCTTGGAGTAGATGAGAATTCCATCTAATAACACTAGTACAAATTTATCTAAAAAATATCTAAAATGTTATTCATTAGATTCATGAACATTACAGGTGCATTTATTAAGACAAAATGTAAAATAGTGAACTCATATTGGCCATACCAAGTTTGGAAGGTTATTTTGTATATGTCCTCTTCTTTGATCCTTAACTGATGGTAGCTAAGGTCTTATATCAATTTTAGAAAATATTGATGTATCTTTCATCTGATTGAATAAATTATCAATTTGGGGTAGGGGTAAAGATTATTAATTATCACTTTGTTGAGTATATGATAGTTAATGCATAACCTTAAATTAATTTTTATTTCTCATGAATACTACTGAAGTACCAAAAGGTGACACACTTGGTCAAATTCTTTCCCTATCCAAACGTTCCTATAATGAAACCTTTAGCACTTGTATATCTACCATGTTTATTGTATATGGAGATTTTGATTTGGGGCAACCCCTGGCATTACCTCAATGGAGAAGTCAAACTCCTATTTTGGTGGAAAAACAAGTTATTTTTTTGGAAAAAAAGCCCATGAATTCCAATAAAATAAGAAAATCTAAATATGATTGTTCTTCTTCTTTGGGAAATTCCTACAGTTAGACTACATAGAGTTTACATCCTTCATTCATTATAGGGATAAAAGAATTTTTTGTGTTTTTGTCCCTTGAAGGCCTTTAATTTCAATAAGTTTTCCATTATAATTAGTGTATTGCATTCTTTTTTAGGAATAATCAAGTGTTACACGGTGCTATTGCAGAAAATCCATGCCTAATATTATGTCATAAGACACCAAGGGTGTTAAAAATAAGTTCACCCTTGTCCTAAAATAGCCCAAATCAAATTTAGTTTGTTCTGAGAATTATTGGATAGGTACCCTTTTGTCAATACCAAACTTGACTTCCCATCCTTCTCTTAGTTGCATAGATTTATGCTTACATTTATTTACTATAACAGTTAAAATGAAGTTATCCATTGCACTAGAATCAATTAAATAGGTATAGATTTATAAAAAAGATTAACTCTTATATCTGTTAGAGTTTCTTGAAAGTTAGGTCTTTGATTTTGTACTACTATATACACTCTATGGTCTGTTGGCTTCCCCAATTTCAAATTTGGATAGTCCTTGTGGTAGTGGTTATCACCACATTCCTAGCACACCACTACTATTTGTGGGGCTACTATAATAGTGTTTGCCCTTATGGATGGGCCATGTTGTCTACTTTGGTGTTGGTCCTTCTTGAAGGACCCATTTTTAGAGTTGTCATGGGTCTTAAATTTTTTTGTTCTGAGCTTGGAATTAATTGAAAGTTTTATTGTTCCCATGTAACTTATGATTTGGTCTAATTTATTGAAACTTTTAGGTTTGGGAGATTATTTTTTTGTTAGAGGTACAATCATTAAGAGGGGGGGTTGAATCAAAGAGCCCATATATTTCAATTTAAATTTATGGCCTTTCAAACTATTAAACAATCAACATGTATCAACTTGATCAAGTAATATTAACAAGAGAGCTCATTCATTGAATACATACACAAGGTCAAACACATATCAAAAAGTTTATGTGGGAAATCCTCATGGGGAATAAAACTCACTCTCATGTCTATAACATATGGACTAATATCCTATAATAAATTACAAATAAGATACTGATCAACTCCTTTAGACCATCAAGCCTTGATCATATCCTCCTAACCAAAGGCCTTTATTGAAAAATCTATTTCACAAGGAACAACTACCCCTAAGGAAGATCAAGTCCTTTAGACCCTCCTTTTAACACCTCCACTTTAGAACTAATGTATTCAACACCTAATGATGGTTCTCTATTTTCTAACCCTTGTATAAAATCTCTTTATCTCATACATGACTCTCACATAGGCATGCCACAATCTCTCTTCTTATTCACTGAAACTATCCTCATATGCACACTTGAACCTCTTTACATATATTCAAAATACAAGATCACTATTTGAACATCAGAAGTATGACCTATAGGTCATATAGATAGTCATAAATATGCTCTACTTATTAACTCATCCAACTGGGCACTCTACCTCTCCTTCACTCCACAACTCTCACAAAAACCTTGCACTTATCTCACAAGTATTCCCCTCAAAGTATAGATATCATCATATTTGATTTAACTATATATAAAAATATCATGAATTATCAACTACTTGGTTGGCCAAAATACATTCCTTCAACCTTAAGGCATCTTACGCAGGTCACACTTAAGCACAATCCACTTTAAATAGGCCAAAGTCACTTTTAGGTCCTATAGAGACCCATTCATCTCTTTAACACTTATCCAAGAAAAATAATAAAACATGAACTATTTTACAGCTCATTAACCCATGAAAAATGATCTATATGTCCTCATTAAGTGTCCATATCCATTACATTACCCTTATGCTTAAGCACAAAATGCTTAAACAATATTCTATGCACACAGTCACCATGAATGAATACACAATCAAATTGTAAAACTTTTTTCATACTAAATATGATTGGTTGAGCCTTCATAATGCACACATATTATTATTATTGAGTCTAAAAAAATACCATATATCTAATTCATCATGATATATCAAAACGACATCAGAATGAGCTCAAATACCCTTCTCGGGTTACTTGCAGAACATGCACAAAAACACCATCAAATTTAGAGATAATTATCTTGATATATACAAAATTTAAAATATTAAAATACATATTTATATATTCACCTTGGAGTCTTATACCACTTTTATTTTCACACCATGAGAAAATTCATCCTTGATTAAAAGACATGGTCCAAAAATCACATACTGGTTTTTCCCTTTGTTAAATTCAAATATTTGAATTCAAACGGTCACAGTTAAACTTGATAAAATTGAAATTAGATCATGTAATATTGAAATATTGACTCAATTCACACCATTAATCTTTATATACCATATCCTTCTTTATCTTATAGCGCTCATTATTCGATCAAATTGTATGAACACCCACTCACTGTTAGATCTTTATTCTTTACCTTTGCTCGATGTTAAATTTTAAACACTTTGAATTATTTGAATTGAAACATGTTGTTAGATCAATATATATAATCACACATGAACAATTGGATTTATATTTGGTCTTGAACTTTAACTCTTTCAAAAATGACTAAGTACATGGACCATTGCAATCTGTCTGAGAAGCCAACTTTGAACCCTAATAACTTTTACCTCGCTCACTCCTATGATCTAAAATTTGGACCATATGATATAATAACATAGGAGAAAAAAATAATGTGAAAAAATTATCTTGAAACCCTCACATGTGTGAGATATAATTATATTAAAATACCAACTCAAATTTTTCTGCCATATAGCCAACTATGTCAAAAACTTGTCTAGAAGGCCAACTTTGAACATGCATATCTTTTGATGCGCTTCAATGTATGACCTAAAATTTAGTGAAAATAAAATAGGATAAAAAATAAACAATAAGATATGATCATATTTTTATGAAACATCCACATGTATGATATATTCCATCATCATAATGCTTACTCAGTTCCTCTTGCCACATTGCAAATTTAGCTAAGTATGGGATAACAATGTCAAAATGCATGGGAGCCCAAATTTAAACCCACATATATTTGAATAAAATTATGTTTATGACCTAATATTTAGTGAATAAAAACCAAATAATAATGTGATCACAACCATATGAGCAACTCCCCCAGACTCATCCACATGCGGTAATGGTGACATCAACAACTACCTACTTAGATTTTTTGCCACTAAACCCAAACTATCTAGATGAAAACTATGGACTACCATAAGAAATAAAATAATGCACATAATAAATCCAATCATCCTTGACCACTGATAGGACCCATTACACATACTCAAATTATAATATTGATCTTTGAACATCTCTAATCAAGCTAAAATTGAAGATCAACCAAGCTTCTTTAAAGTACAGTAAGACAAACACATTGCACACTTTTCCATTGTTACTTAGGATATAAAATCACTTCATCCTCTCACCAAGAAACATCTATGAGATCACCATGACATCACTAAAAACTCTCCAACAATATCCCCCTTTGTCATTGATGTCAATAAATGTCATTCGACTCACCTTATTTTCAAGCACTCTCATAACAGGAACTTTCTCCCCCTTTGACATAATGAAAAAGTGGGTAAAAACTGATCCTAATGACCTAAAAATACCTTAAATAGGAAAGTAACATATTATAAATATGATACAAACACCCCCTTACCTTGATCTAACCTCATCTTGCCTTGACAACTTCCTCTTTCTCTATGTCAACACTCTTCTTCAACTAAGCACTGCAACCAATGAAGAAATAACACATAAAAGAACTAAAATATGATGGAAATAACCAAGAAAAATCTAAGAGGGATTCCCCTTAATATTTTTGAGCCATTTTACCTTTTGAGCATCTTCAGATCTCTATACATTATGAGGAACCACTATACAGACTTACTAGCCTTCTATCTTATACCACCTCATGGACCACTAATAGAACTTCATGCCATACATGAAATAAAAAACATGATATAAAAACAATCTTGATAAATAAACTTGAAATGTTCATACCTTATCCTTTTGGAAACACTAATAAAAAACATCAAATCTTCATACTAGGCCTATGTAGATTCCTTGAAGCCCTACCTAGAACTTGTAAAACCCACATCTTTCAGTAGATATACCATCAAGACCTAAAACTTCATATATAGAGAAATATTAAATTCCATCTTAATTGAACCAATTTTCATTACCTATCTCATCTTATAAAGCATACTTCCTTCATAAACCAACTTATCGATTAGGCCTCCATCTTGACAAAAAAAAGGAATAACTTGAAAGCCACAAACCTTCAAATATATGTGAAGCATGATTTGAAAACCCATTTGGCCCATTTATTCTATTAAGAAGCCTCAAACCTCAAATCATAATGTAGACCACTTTTTTTAACTTAGTCCAAAACCCTAGAAACTTAAAACAAATAGGGTTAACAAACCTCCTTCTAGTTAGCATACACATGAATTTTTTTTGCATACCTAAAGACACCCATCACACACTTTTAAACCAATATTTGAGTTTCCAAATCTTTTAGAACCCATACATCTTATAACCAATTTTGATCCTATAGAATGACCATATACAACTATGACATCTCTTTGACATCACCACAACATATCTTCCACCTGGACATACTTGTTTCAATTTAAAACACTTATCTATAGCCTTTTAGGACCATTTAAAGAACACCAAAACAACACTTTATTCTTAATTGAAATGAGTCTCTTAAGAAGCATAAATAGAGACATCCTTCACACCACAATGCTCTAAAATAAAGTGAAGCCAGGAGTGGCCCACATCTCCTCAGTAACCACTGAAATCCTCTTATAGCTATAAGAATTCTTACTCTTGTTATTCTTATATTTAGTCTAAACCATGACAATTTATTCTTTTTTATATCATTATCATTTTCTTCTAATATAGGATTGACAACACATGGAGTAACTATGGAATCTTGACATACCTTTTCTTTTGAAGAAATAACCTTGTAGCTTAGAGCCTCATCACTAGGTACTATCAACTAATGTTATTTGAATGAAAATTATTCAATAATATAAGGATGTTCACTTGAATCTATACACATATCAAGACTAGCATTAACCAATACCTTGGTCTTCTCCTTCACAACATGAGTAGTCAATGAGAGCTATTGGCACTCTTCACCTTTTGAAGCATTTTACACCAAAGCAAATAGATTACTTGGACCTACAATCTCATAATGAATTACACTTACCACCTTTAGTTTCCATGAGTCAAATTTACTTTTCCCTTTCACTCTTGGATCCTGATTAAACTTATTCTAATTTTCAGACCTTTGCTTACAGAATCTAACAATGTGACCTCTTTGTTTATAGTTGTAGCAAACCATACTCCTTGATGAAAACTTGGCTTGTCTTACCTTATTTGGACAATGTTTTAAAAAATGTCCCACATCATGACATTTGAAACACTCAGCCTTGCTTACTCCTTTTGATTGATTACCCCCATCATAGTCCCATGCAAACTCATTCTTAATAGGTCTTCTACATTCTTTATCTCTATGCCCAAACTAATTACAAGTATAATAATAACCATTAAAATTTGCATATCTCATGGAATTTGGCTATTTGAATTGATTTGTATACAATAATTTTCATCATCATTCCTTATCTGATGATTTATTTTCAAAGGCTGATTGTCCTTGTTCACATTAATCTTCATCTTGTCTTGAGTTGCAGTCTCTAGTTCTTCTATGTATCCAAGACCAGTCTTATCACTTGCATGCTTTTGATCTTTCAAAATATTATCTAGATCACTTGAGCTCTTTTCAAATCTCACAAATGACATTACATTACTAGATATCTTTTCTAACTTAGATTTCAATGACTCATTTTCAATTATATACCTTACACATTCATCTTCTTTAGCTTTTAGGCTTGTAGACAAGATTTCTAATTGACAACTAAGATGCTTGACCATATCTTCATTCTCTTTGGCATCTTCATTCATTCTTTCCGTAAATACACTGAATTTATCTTCATAGTCTTTGATTTGAGACTTCATCTTCTTATCAATCTTCTTCTCAATCCTATTCTCAATCTTTAGTTCTTCAAGAGCATTTGTCAAAATAGTATTGTAATCTAGCTAATCTTCATCATCATTTGAATCACTCCAAGTAGACTCCTTTTGATATGAGAAAATACCTTCTTCATCTATGAATAAGGATTCATATTCAATAGGATCATCAACTTCATGATCATACTTTTAGTCACTATCTTCACTCTCATCTGATGAGCTACAATATTCCTTAGTATAGAGACTCTTCTTGTCCTTAAAGTACTTCTTATTATCAAACCTTCTAAATCCTTTTTTAATTTTATCTAACTTGAATGATCTGTTGCCATCATCAAGACCTTGATCTTGTTCTTCATAATCATCCTTCTTATACTTATGAGGGCACTTATTAAAAAAATGTCCTATTTCACCACAATTGAAGAATTTGAGGGGTATTTTAACTTTATAATTGCCTAAACCTATTCTCAATTTCCTTGAAATCAAAGCAATTAGTTCATCCTCATCTATATCAGAAACATCATCCTCTTTATGTTTCTTATGTTGGAATTTCTTATTCGGCTTCATTTTAGTCTTGAAAGTTGCTTCCTTATTTGGTTGTATATCATCATTATTCCTCATCTCATAGACAATAAGAATGTCATGCAGTTCATCCAGATTCAATTGAGTAAGATCATGAATTTATTCTAAAATAAATAATATAGGATCAAACTTGAGGGATAGGGACCTTTATACCTTTTTAACTACAATAACTTCTTCAAGGTTCTCTCTAAGACCTTTGATGATGTTCACAATATCATCAACTCTCTGTAGAATGGATGCCATAAAACCTTCTTCATTCATCTTAAGACTTTCAAATTGTCTTCTCTAGATTTGTAACTTAGCAAGCTTGACCTTTGAATCTCCTTTATAAATGACCTACATTTTGTTCCATATCTCTTTAGTAGATTTAAAATGGATTATCTTGGTGTATTCAGTCTCTAAAAGACCACAAGTAATGGCATTCATTACCTTGGAATTGGTGTATTCAGTCTATAACACTAGATGGAGGAATATTAGGAGCAACATAACCATCCACAACAAATTTACATACATCAAACCTTAGGGACATAATGTATGTCCTTAATATTGCACTTCAAAAATCATAATTAGATCCACTAAACATCAGTGCTTGATTAGTAGAGAAACCTCTTTGATGAGTACTCATATTGTACCTTAGATCACCTTCAAAATATCAAGCCTTTACCAAAGGACCCACAATCAATTAGAGGGGAGTGAATCAATGATATTATATATTTTAATTTCAATTTTAGTCCTTTCAAACTATTAAATAATCATCATGTATCAACTTGATCAAGTAATATCAACAAGAGAGCTCATTCATTCAATGCATACACAAGATCAAACACAAAACACAAAGTTCCTATGGGAAACCCTCATGTGGAATAAAACCCACTCTCAAGTCTACAACACATGGACTAATATATTATAAGAAATTACAAATAAGATACAAAGCCTTGATCATATCCTCCTAACCAAAGGCCTTTAGTGAAACATCTATTTCACAAGGAGTAACTACCCTTAAGGAAGATCAAGTAATTTAGACCCTATTTTGAACACCTCCACCTTAGAATTTATGTATTAAACACCTAATTATGTATCTCTATTTTCTAACCCTTTCAAAAACTTTCTCTCTATCTCATACATGCCTCTCATATAGGCATGCCACAATCTCTCTACTTATTCACTCAAACTATCCTCATATGCACACCCATACCTCTTCCTATATCCTAAAAATATAAGAGAACTATTTGAACATCATAAATATTACCTACAGGTCATACACATAGTCATAAATATGATCTACTTATCAACTCATCCAACTGGGCACTCTACCTCTCCTTCACTCCACAACTCTCACAAATACCTTGCACTTATCTCACAAGTCTTCCCTTCAATGTCTCTATATCATCATATTTTATTTTAATATATATAAAGATATCATGAATTATCAAGTAATTATTTGGAAAAAATACATGCCTTTACCCTTAAGGTATATTACATAGGTCACACTTAAGCACAATCCACTTCAAATAGGCCTAAGTCACTTTTAGGTCCTAGAGAGACCCATTTAGCTATTTGAAATTTATCTGAGAAAATTAAGAACATAGGAACACTTTTAAAACTCTTGAAACCATGACAAATGATCTATAGGTCCTTCTTAGGTTTCTATATCCTTCATAATACCCTTTTTCTTAAGTAAAAAATGTTTAAATAATATTCTGTGCACACAGTCACTATGAATGAATACATAGTCAACTTGTAAACCTTTGTTCATACTACATATGATTGGTAAAACCTTCTTAATGAACATAAGTCATCCTTATGGAGTCTAAAACAATCCCATAAAGCTAATTCATCATGATATCAAAATAACATTAGACTGAGCTCAAATACCCTTCTCAGGTTACTTACACAACATGTACGAACACACATTAGACCTTAGAGCTCAATATACTTGTATGTACATACTTATATATCTTAAAATCCATATTTAAAAATGTGCCTTGGATTCCTCTACCATTTTCATTTTACAACATGATAAAATTCATCATTGATCAAAAGATATGGTCTAAAAACCACAGACTGGTTTTTCCCTTTATTAAATTTAAATATTTGAATTCTAACGATCACAGTTAAACTTCAAAAAGTTGACCTCATCTCATGAAATATTAAAATATTTAATTAATTCACACCATTTATCTCTATGTATCAGCTTGGTATTTATATTATAGTGCTCACTATTCAATCAAATTGTAAGAATACTCACTCACCATTAGATCCTTATTCTTTACCTTTGATCGATGTCAAACCTTGAACACTTTGGCCTCTTTTATTAGACACACACCATTAGATCAATATATATGATCAACCATAGATATTTTTATTTTTATTTGGTCTTGAAAGTTAACTCTTATAAAAATGACTAAGTATAGGGACCATTGCAATTTGTTTGAGAAGCCAACTTTGAACCTCAATAACTTTTACCTCGCTCACTCATATGATCTCAAATTTAGACCATATGATATCTCAAAATAGGAGAAAAAAAACATTAAAAAAATTAATCCTATAACCCTCACACATTGAGATATAAATATATTAAAATTCTTACTTAGATTTTTTTGCCACAATGCCAACTATGTCAACAAAGTGTCTAAAAGGCCAACTTTGAACATGCATATCTTTTGATGCACTTCGGTACATGACATAAAATTTAGTAAAGATTAACTAGGATCAAAAATAAATTAATCCATATGATTATATTTTTATGAAATGTCCACATATGTGATATATGACACCATTAAAATGCCTACTTGACTCTTATTTCCACATTGCGAATTTGGCTAAGTATGGGAAAACACTATCAAAATGCTTGGAAGCCCAAATTTTCACCCACATATATTTGAATGCACTTAGGTGCATGACCTAATATTTATCACATATAAACTAAGTTCTAATGTGATCATAAAAATATGACCAACTCCCCTTGACTCATCCACATGTGGTAATGGTGATGTCAACAAACTACCTACTTTGATTTTCTACCATTAAACCCAAATTGTCTAGATGAAAACTATAGACTACCAGATGAAATACACTCATGAAAACAAGATATAAAATCATCCTTGACCACTTATAAGACCTTTTTCACATGATCAAATCACCATACTCATCCTCAAACATCTCTAATCAAGCCAAAACTAAAGATCAACCAAGCCTCCTTTAAGCACACTAAGAGAAACACATTGCACACTTTGTCATTGTAACTTAGGATATCAAAGAACTTCATCCTCTCATCAGGACACCTCTCTAACATCACCTCAACATCATTAACATCCCTCCAATATTTTTATCTATTAATTATTGTTTATTCATTTTGAAGTCTTATTTGCTTTTTGTCAAGAATTTTCTTTTTCTTACACCTAATTGGCAGACTCTATAGTAGCTGCTAGCATATTATAATTTGTAATATTAATGTCATGTATAAATATCTCTTCTAGTCCTAACTTGGACTTGGTTATTTTTTTCTCTTCATCATGTATGTAGTCTATATGGTGTATCAAATTTAAGAACTTATTTTCATATTTCAAGACAATCATATTCTATTGCTTGAGCAACTGGAAATCTATTATTTTATACTCTTTAAAGTTTTCACTAAAGTACATTTTTCAGAATTAAATCTCAAAAGTTGGCTAGGTAAGGGTCATAGGTTGATACCCTTCTAAGGCATAAAGGTTGTTCCACCATAGGGAAACATAACCATTTAACTAGGAGATAACAACCCTTGCCTTCACATTAGATGGCATATATGTAGGTTAAAATATTTTAAAAATTTATGAGCCATGCATCAGTTACATCTCCTAATTCATCACCTAAAAGGGTAGGTGGGGGAAGCTTTTTGATCACTCTGATGATTGGATCTACCATTCTTATTGGTACTTCCTAGAGTTCTTGTTCTCCTATGTGTCCAAATTCTAATCAAGGGACTTCTTCTTGAGGAACACCCTAAATATTGTTTAACCTGCACTCTTGATTTTAAATTTTTCCTTGAATGGAATTCAAAGTGAAAAATATTCATGAAGGAATTATTCTTGATTATTAATTGGGTTGTCCCCAATTGCATTATCATTTGGTGCTTCACTATTGTTATTGTCATTGTGGGGGTGAGGTTAATTTCTATTTTGGTTTAGATTTCAAGAAACACGGTCCCTACCTCAGATTTTACCTTTACCTTGACCTCTACCTCTTTAGACAGGCCTATCAATTCCTTGATCATTGCCAACTTGATTACTACCAGCCCTATTCTTAACCATTTTTTTGAGAAGTCATCGAATAGTTTCTTAGGAAAATTTTAGTAGAAATAAACTCTTCTAAATTTTATTTAGAATTATGTTTAGAATTGATGACTTAGCATAGGCTATGATACTAGGTGAAATGAATTAATTTTTTTAGTGTCCCTTGTTTCAAAGTTCACAACATAAATAGTGAATCAGGTTTACTACATGTAACTTAGTTTTGCATGACCCACCATAATCCCCATAACTAAATTTATGTACATGAAAACCTTAGTCATGGTAATTACCCTTAGAATATTATATGGGGAATATTATTTCCATAGAAAATCTACATGCAATTTAGGGCATATTAATGTGTAAACCATAGTAATAATATTTAAATTATATGGAGGCAAACACCTTCCTAATAGGACCATCTAGGTGTCCTTATCCCAACGAAGAGAATCAACACTACATAAGTATAGGTATAGGTTAGGGTAGATTATCCACCCATTGGAATTTTAGTGAATTATAATACTAAAAAAAATTCATTTATTGTTCACACAATGTCCTATTATATGTCAGGGTTCATAATGAAGACAACATATTATTCTAACTAAATTAATGGTGTAAATATGAACAAGTCTAGTAGTTTTGAAATACACGTATAAATTCATGAAATTGAAATATGAATATGTATTTAATAAGTTTCATGTAAGCAAATATCCCATTGTAGTACTATCCATATTTAGATCATTATACCATGATCTATAGTTTTGGGGATTATCGTACGATGTGTCTTCCTTTTACATGTAATAATAGGATACTAAGATCAAATTAAATTGTTATAATATTTTTATGGTTGATGTGGTTCATAATTAGATTTTATGATTTTGATTATAGTGGTTATTTATTCTTACTTGACCATAAATAACCACTATAATTATGATACCTATAGATTTATATCTCTCGAATGTTAATTACTTGTCAACTAGTTAATGGCGTAAGACAAGTATACTGATCAATATTAGTTTACAAGGTTTATAATTTTTTTATGTTTTACCTTAACTTATATGATTTTTTCCTTTAGGAAAATTAATCTAGTTTTACTAAAGATTATAAATTATACAACTATTAACATGTGCCATTTAAGACACTAAAAGGCTCATTGCACTTTAAGCCAAAGCATGATTTTAGCTTCCATGAGATGATCATTTAATTTATAATACTCATTTAAATTATTTGGAGGATTATAATACTATACAAATTGAATAGTTAAATTCTATGAAGTAATAACATCTACTCAATACAAGTGGAAAATATATTGAGACTATATTGACATCCTAATGTCATTCTAAAATATTGCATTGTTTCATTGATATTTAAGAATTAGAAAAAACAATTTACAATAAAAAAATTCCAATATTTAAATGATTTTATCTCTTATATAGATAGCTCAAGAACATCATTTCAACATATAAAATAGATTATATAACTAGCATGATTTCAATGTATCCTTACATTTTTTATTTTGGAAAATAGAATACAATCCAAGATAATCTAACTTCAAAAATACTTGAACCAATTTTAATCTTTAGACCAAATCTAATAATAATTCTAATCTATTTAAATTTATATGAATCATATTCAACAAATATAACAACAATTTTTTTCTCATAAGGATTTAAAATCTTACCGTGATGAAGTCTAAAATAGACAACAACTTATGCAACTCAAATTGCTTTAACTAGTTGTGATAAAGACTATTTTAAAACTTATTATACGGCTATAGCATGTCAAAATAATCAGCTTAAATCAAATTATTAATTTAATAAAAATCATTTCAAACATGTCATAAAATGAATTTAATGGATGGAAACCACTCCCATATGTAATGCCTTTTGGAACTTAAAAACAACTTAATTTTTTTGTTGGAAATTGTTGGTACAACAATATAAAATCCACTAGGTCTCATGTATAACAAATTGAATTTAGTCTACAAGTGCAGAAATTATAAGTTATATACTTGCAACTCAAACATTTAACAATAGCTTAGTCTTATATAAAAATCCATGACCACTAAAATAAAATTGTTAATTGATAATTATAGGTTACTATCTACCCATAAACTATTAACTTTATATCAACTACATTCATTTGTATGTAAGAAATACTCAAGGTTGTAAATAGATAAACCATGCATTTAAATGGAGGTATATAATCTAATATTTAACCAACTAAATTATTCATTCAAAAACATACAAAGTGCTTATGTAATCAAATGAACAAGAACAATAATTGCTATGTTTCTATTTTTTACATCAACCCATGTATTATTGTGCATTTATAAAATATACTATAATATAATATCTGATACAAGGATTAAATAATACAATGAATCATATTATAGAATAAAGAACTAGATGATCAATATAAATTTTTCATATGAACCATACCAACTTGACCCATCTTATGAGCCCTCCCAATCGGTGGCCTTTACCACACCAAATCATCAACTGGGAGGTGGAGTCCAATTTTTAGGTCTCTAGGATAAGAGTATGAGCAATATGGGATAAAATTTATCACTAATTTTTCAATATTTTATTCAACCAACAATCATTCCAAAACAAAAAAATCAAGTACAAACACCAATAAGCATACAATGATTGACAACTTTTTTTCCTCCAAAGATTTATAAGTATCAACTACATATTCAGTTGAACCCAGTCAACCTTCATCATAGATTCTTGATGTACCACAATTTCAATATATAAATCCATCACTTTAATTGATACAAACACATCTCTTACAACCAATAATTATTAAGAAATGTGTAGATAAAGAATGCATTAAGAAATAGATAAACACAACATCAAGGATTTAAATATCTTTCCCATTTACCAATAAGTCAAGTATAGTTGTTTCATTACCTACAATAAATGTGTAATGTGATTAAATCACTATATATGACCCTTTTATAGCTGAGTTAATTCATCTAAAAAGGTACTGCTATAAAATAATATTTAATAAAATCATAAGGTTTTAAACAAGAATCACTATTATAACAATAAACTAGTCCTTAAAAAATCATAATTTCCAAGTTAATGTTCATACACCAGGATGCAAATTAATCATAAAAAAAGTGGTGAATCAACAATTAAATGAACCCCCAACACAAACTCAACCCAACCAATTCTACTGGAAAGAAAAATAAATGAAAACCCCAACATTTTTACTAGTGGCACATTGAAAAAACCCAGCCACAAAAAAAATATAACCTCTTCCATATGGCCATAATAACCTAAACCCCCAAATGAAAAATGAAGAATAAATTGATATTTATATGAGAATTTTAATATGGATAAGAAACATAATGAATGGAATATTTTTAGGGGTTTTTAGAAATGAATATTTCAATATGGGCTTTTAAAACCCACAATTCCAAATAACTAAGAATCAAAACTAGAACAACCCATCATTAAAATAAAAGATTTATATCAATTTTAAATCGAGTTAGAAACTTTAAAGATTCACTAGTAAGTCTATTGACTTCCTTATGAACTTGTAAACAATTATTTATTGTTTGCTTCTATAGAAATGAAATCAAATCCTTCATTCTTTTTCATAAAATATAACAATATCACTTACTTGGTTCACTGCTCAATCAGATAGAGAAAAATACTCAAAACTTGTTTACTTTGAAAATTAACTTGCCTTATCCTTGTACCATGCCCAACCTCTTAAGTAGATATGGCCTGAGCATGTCATTATCCATCTTCCTTTACTACCTCCTAATGCCATTTCCCTTTTAGGGTTTTCTCTCCTCTCTTCACAATCTTCTCCATAGTATCCTTCCATCTTCTCTCATGCCTCTCCTCAACTACCATCCTTAGAAAATGTTTAGGTAGCTGAGCCAAATCTCCCCCAAATGTGACAAACTCAAAACATGAAATGATTAACACTTAGGATAAAAAAAAAGGCCATAATGAATTATCTTTGGGAGCCAAAACCCCATGATCCCCTAATGCTATCATTACCAAATGTTATAATTAAAAAAAAATCAAATATTTGATTTAAAATTAATTTCAATGCCATGACAAGATCCTGACCCCATCATGGGTCAAAATACCTTAACATAAACATTAAACCCTTTTACCACCACATCTAAGACTTTGAAATAAAATAAAAAAGTCCTTTATTTACACATGCCAAACATTACCAAGAATTATGAGATTTAATAAACAACCAATGCAAGCTAATGAATCTTGGAAATAATTAAAAGATTATGTTGCTCAAGATAATAACTTAATGGGTCTACCTTATTATTAAACATTCATGCAAAAATTATGGGCACAATCCACTATAAGCCAATGATGGCCTCTAAACAAATAATGCTAATGATTACACACAACACACAATATGAGATAATAATACCAAAAGCCTAGCAACAACTTAATAAAAATAAAATAATATAACAAACCCAATCAATCAACTAATACCAAGTGGTTAAACATAATATGATAAAATAATCAAGGCATGAAAGAAATCATAACAATAGAAAAGATAAAAAAGATAATTGAAAACAAGAATAATAATATAAAAAGGTGATAAAAGTGATTGGATATTTTTTTTGATAATCTACTTCTTAGTGACTAACGACTCATGTAATATTTTCCTTTTACTTGTGTTAGGGTTACTCGACTGCTCACTATACTTGTCCATCATCCTCTGACCACTAGAGTCCACCACCATACTAGCTCATGTACATGTACCTGCACCCAAAAATGGACATCAACAACACCTATACAATATGATACTATAGCTAAAATAAATAGTAAAATTACAAAAATTGAATGTTGTAACTGAAGTAACATATTTGAAAAATAAACTATAGCTATGTATTTAGTCAAATGCAAACAATAGCCAAATAAACATGTTTTGAATTAGATTATGACATCACCAGTGTAGTAATGAAAAAATAATATCTTAAAAGTAGATCCAAACAATATAAAAGCATATTGAAAACATATATTAGTCTAAGAAAGTAGGGTATAAAAGCTGGATTATAGAAAAAGTGAACCATAAACAATTTTCACTATTAAATAATTTTCACTATTGAGGTAGGGACTAGCTACTATGAGCCCCTTATTTTTTTAGTTTTATTATTTCTATATCTTTTGGAGATGTTTTTAACACTCTTGTAATGTATTAGTTTCATGTAAAATATTCTTCAGTTCTATCAGTCATTCTTAACCTCTTTTTTTTCAATTTCATTGGTCATTCTTGGCCTCTTGTAGACATTAATATCTAAATTAAATTAATCAATTTAAAAAATAGTACTTTAATTTTCATATACACTCTCAATTTTCAGTCCATACACATAAATTGGCTCCTTTCCCTTAAGGGGAAGTAGTTCACCTTTGTTAGATATTAAATTAATCAATACAAAAAATAGTACTTTACTTTGCATATACACTCTCAATTATCAGTCCATGCACATAAATTGGCTCCTTTCCCTTAAGGGGAAGTAGTACCTTCATGTTTATTTCTTCTATAAATGTTTAATGTAATTATTTTAATACTTAACCAATATGAATGTCTATTATTATTTTATTTTCAATCAGTTTATGTTTGTGTATTATCAATATGTATATATATATATATATATATATATATATATATATATATATATATATATATATATATATATATATATACACACACACACACATACATACACACACACACACACACACACACACATATATATATATATGTATGTATATATACATACATATATATATATATATATATGTGTGTGTGTGTGTGTGTATATCTTTCAAAAAAATGTCTATAACTATAATTATCAAGGATTTTATCTTGGATTTGTTATATAATACATTGATTAATGATTTTATCTTCATTAAAATTTTATAAACTGGTGATAGATGGCCTTAATTAAGTTATACTATTGTATAATAGTCAAAAGCTATTTTTTGTGAAAAATTGGACTTTAAACTCCATTGCATGTTCAAGATATCATGATTTGTCAATTCTATTCTCCAAGAAACAAGAAAAATATCTATATAACAACCAAATATACCTTAAATTTAGGGTTAAAATTGTCTTATGACAATCACATAGACATAAAATTTAAGGTTAGACAGTTTTATAGACATATCAAACTACCAAACTCCACCCCCTCCCCCTGAGTGTCATTGTAGGTTACACCTATTAATGTAATAAATAGAATTAAAATAAATTTCATTACAAATATCTATATACTTCCAATTTGGCCTAAAATAATAAATTAAAGTTAATTATTATTTTTATAACAAAGAAATAAGGATAAAAGTAGGGTTTAGGAATGTATTTTTACTATTGGGAGATTAGACGATAGTTTTCAAAATATGAGAGTAAAAGTTAGGGGTTTGTAGTAAAATTAAAAAAAACCCTAAAATATCATCATGAACAAAGGAACTTGTCTAAACCATTAAATTTCACTTTAGGATGTCCAAACTATTAAGTTTCACTTTTGGGATGCCCAATTATCAAGTCCATGTTGGCTATAAAGTGTTAGGGATGTGAAAACCATTTTGACAAATATATTTTTCAAATCAATGGCTCTAAAGACCTTTCTAAATTTTCAAAAACTTCAATCTAATCATTGAGAGAATGCACTTATTCTCCTTTCCTTGATTGAATAGTTTTATCTAAAAATCATAAGGAAAAAATATATTTTTTGGCCTTCCTTACGCTTGAAAATAGATTGGTTACCTTGATATTTGTTATGCCCCTCAACAATGTACAAAATTGGAAACAATACTCCAATAATTTCAGCAATGAGTCACTTAAGCAAACCAAAACTTCAATGCTACAATGAATGTTCTAATGATTGTTTGAATTCTATAAATTATTGCAAATGCTTAATAGATTATGATGAATTATAAATGCTATATTATTTTAAGTATATTTTTAAATTTACATCAGATTCATTATTGATTCCTAAATGTACTAGGATGTTTGCATATTTATAGATGTTTTAAATTCAAATCAGGGTCCTGTTTGCATGCAAGTTGACATCTAACCATCAAAAAAGGTGAAATAAGGTTACATGGGATAATAAGGAAAAGTGACCTAAGAAAGCCTATAAAAACCATATGTTTGAATTTTTTTCCATCATAGAAACTTAATTTCATGTTTATAATAGAGGGAGAAAAACATGACCAAATCTAGGGGGAAGGGAAATGATAGTTAGAGGTCATTGGGAGGATGTATAGGTGCCATAAAAAGTTAGTAATTGAACTAATAATTAATAATTCAAACCAATAAATGAAAATTGAAAAAGTCCTTAAAAAATAAAAATTAACTACTAATAAATTCTTAGGTGACATTTTTAGATGTCTACATTTTCCCCATTTTAATGTATGTGCAAATATAAATATCAAAGTATATTGTACATGACATATGGATTACAAAAAATTATCCCTGAATTAAACTCCAATGTATATGTAAATTTTGTAAGAACATTCTTTCTTTTCATACAAATGCATGAGTGAGTGTCAATAATAATAATTTGCTAAAATCTGGAAAATTAAAAAAATGATATACTTTATTTTACTGAAGGTGCATATAATGCCCATTATAGATACCTAAATCTAAACATAAGTACTTGAAAATGATAATTGTTGACACATCCTAAAGCACATGATTTATGCCTAAATACATGACTCTTATTTGTAATTCCTTTAAGACATTTATCTATATGCACTCTTGACCCTTTGTTTATGTCACTAAGATACAAAACTTTCCAAGTTAATACTCAAAGTTCTCAGTATCATCCCCAACATGTTTCCATTCCAGGGATAGTTGTCTCTAAATATCTAGGACATGTTTTCCCTAGGTAGACATGTTCACTACCATGAACATGTCCACATAGAGTGGTCTTGTCCTTGTGCCAAATAATAGCTAGTTTCTAAAGTCAAAATATTATTACTTGGTCTTCTTGCATATTTTACAAGGTTAGCTAAAGGAATTATCAAATTATTTCACTATAAATAAAAATCAAAGTAAATTCATTATCCCTAGCTTGGCTCTATCTATTAAACACATACACACTATTTTACATTGAGTAAATCTTTCATAGTCCTCCCAAATTCAAGATCATTCACAAGGAACAACCCTAAGCCAATTTTAAAGCATTTTAAAGTATTAAATATACATTTTTAACTACATATAAATAATCAAGGAACAAAATTGGACAATCACTCTATGTGGGATGAATACATGTGGATTGATTCCCTCTTCAAAGTATTTAGATATGTAGGTAAGGTTAAATCATCAAGGAGGTGATTGGGGTTAGCTTAGTCCTTTAAACTCCCCCTCTATTTTTTCAAATTTATGTCTCTCACAAATACCCCTAGGGATTCTAAAATAAAGAAGAGGAAAAAATATTCTATGTGACAAACAAAATATATATCAACCCACTTAGTAAACACAAACACAATAGGTGGAGTTGTCATATTTTTGTCATAATCAACATAAATAATTACATAGTCAATTGACATGGGCAGCTTGCATTGTTAGATAGGAGCATGATCCTTTATAATAATATTTTTAGATTATGTTCCTAATCTTAGACTATCAAAATTTTGGATTTATTTATTTTTCACTATCAATTATTAGTCATAGTTAGCTCAGATAAGTTTGTAATCAATAGACATGACTGACCTACAATGTTTTCTAGAAAGTGTGAACCTGTCTTGAATTAGTTTTAGACTATGTTGTTGATTAGGCACAATAAAAATCATTATTTTATTGGTTCACATTGTTAGATGTCAGAAATAGTAATCAGAAACTCTGTACTTAATATAATTTCATTTATTATTAGTGTTTTACAAAACAAGCATATTTCCATATTTAACAAGTTATAAATTAGGATTGTTAATAATTTTATATCTTTAATATTTTTATCTCTCTCAAGTTTTACACCTATTAGACCAACATTTTAATTTTTAAATAAAAAGGGGTAAAACACACCTGTGGGATAATGCACTTTGAACATGTGCTCAATTATGCATACATTTTTTAGAAGAACATTTAGTGATAAAATATCAAGTTAAAACAAATTTTTGAGGATTATAAAAGTTAATGTTAAAAAACATCTTGAATATATCCCATTTTTGGAATGGGTGGTGCCTTGAGTACATCCCATCATAGAATTGAGTGAAATTTGAATGACCATTTTATAGGAAAAAACATTGTGGTGAGTCCAAATTGATCGAAAGGTAGTTATTTATATTCTATTAGTAAGTAGGTTTATATTCTATTATTAAATGAGTGGAATGTATACCCCAATTTTGAGATTTTAGATGAACATGTAGAACATGTATCTCAAAAAAAATGAATTATGTGCATCATTTGTAATTTATCTTGATATAAAACTAATGATGTATAACATATAAATATTTAATATTAGACATATGTATTATTGATATTTTTTAGCCAAAAAATATCAAAACATCATGTACCCTAAAAGAGATCCATTACTTTTTTGGAAAAAATCTTTAAAGTGGCCAAGGAAACCATTTTTCAATACCTAGTAAAAACTAGAGATTTGGGTGTAATTTATAACTTGCAAAGTTACAAAGTATACCCAAACCTCCACTTCCCATGTTTAACATATCTTATGGAAAATGGAGGTTTGTTGTAATTTGAAACTTTGTAAAGAAGAAAAATTCACCATAACATTTGCTTCTTTCTCACCCAACACCAAATAGAAACTGGAACTTTGGTAACACTTTGCAACTTTGTAAGTTGAAAATTGTAAGTGGAACCCTGCCTTTCACCATTCATCATGCCTATAGAAACTATAAATTTGGGTACACATTGCAAATTACAAATTTGAAAAGTGAAATCAAAGTTTTACTTTCTACCATTTACCATAGCTATGGAAATCTAAACTCTGGATGTACTTTCCAACTTGTAAAGTTGTAAAATGTAACTTGAGTTCTAGTTTTCACCTTTCCTCCTTACTTATGGGAACCAAAACCCTAATTACACATTGAAACTTTGCAAAGTGGAACTCTATTTATAATTTCCCACTTCGATGGCACCAGGTTACTCAATATAAAGAGGAGATCAAATTGAAAAATGCAATTTTTCAAAGTTGTAAAATTACACCATGATTCCAAACCCTGCTTCTCCTATCATTTTCCCAATCATTGCTCTAATTAGCATTAATTTTAGGGTTTTATGAATAAAACTAGATTTTTGGTCATTTATTTAACATTAAAAAATTTATTTGGATCTTTTCATATCAATAATATTTTGAGCACTTGCCAAGCCATGCCTCGCCAATGTTACACCAATGACACAATTGCCATTGTCATCCCTTGCATGCATAAAATGATATTCTTCCGTTTTCCTCATGTTTTCCATCAAAACACTATTATCTCTATATTACAAAAGCATATATTTCCATTGAATTCATGCAAGGATTTTAGCTATGAGTTTAGTGTTTTTTCCATTTTACCTTATGATTGTGTTCTTTCAAGTTTTTCCTATTAAAATATTATTTAAAAAGGTCATCCAATCATGTACCAATCATTGTAAAAAATTTAGTGTTTGAAAAATTGATTAAATCTAGAATATTACTTAGATATTATCTATGCAGACTCTAACATAAATCCCCATTAAAAAAACAACTCCAAAACCTATGGAATCCCCATCGCACTAACAAGTCCAAATCCTTGTTAGAGATCAAACTCACTTTTGCATACCTAAACCTTGCCAGAACTTTCATAAGAATTTGTAAGTGTAAATAGCAAGTCTAAATCCTATTGGAACTTTCATCAAGATTTACAAGTGCAAATTGAAATTCTAAACCCCACTAGACCTTTTAGTTGAAATTACATAGTATATCTCCCCCAGACTTTTTACCCATAATTACAAGTCTAAAACCCACCAACTCTGTAGTTGGTTTTCCCACACCAATTTTCCTGGAATATATGTTTGGAAAAGAAATGAAGTTAAATTCAAAGGGACCTAGTATCCCGTTCATCTTAGACTCAAATACGAATGAGATAACTAACATAGATATAGGTCACATAGACCTGGATAATTTTTAGAATAGAATTAACACTGAACTCAAGAATGATTAGATTCAAAGTATCGAGGATAGTGGGTGTATGCAATTAGAAATGTATCATGTCTATAGATCAATCCTGGCTATGAGAAGATAAAGCATAACTACAATTTTGATTGGGAATATATTTATTAAGTAGGATCATGACCAATATGGGGATTTTCTAGACCCGATTAGGGGATCACTTATCACAATGCACCATGTGAGGTAGGGTTATAAAGCCTATAGTCTAACACAATCACACAACAACCCTAAAAGAGTTATAAGGTTTTATATTTCACTTATATCTAATAAATAAGAAATTAAATCTAATCTAGTGCTCACTAAAGCTTATGGCACAAAGTGGGGTTTAGAAACAAAACAAAAAAACTAAACTAAACATGCATAAAAGACATATACTCATGTCAATGTATACATAATCCTAATGCAGAACTACATTATTTATCTACTCTTATAAATTAGAAATAAAGTTAGGAATAATTAATTTGAGGATGAACCTACTGAGCCTCAATCTCTCCCTTGGCCAAGGTGATTCATAAAATATTATTGTGGTATGTAAGGATAACAAAGACAAATCAACTCAAGGCTATACAACCTATCTATGCATCCAAAAGGCTTCTCCATAAGATAAGATCTGTATCTCCAAATAAAGTATGAAACCCTAATATTTATTATTCAAGTATAATGGTTAATAAATAGATGTTCATTCACACTTATTCTTCTTCACTTCTCTTTTCTATAAATAGATGGAAATGAACTTGTATATATAGGCAGATCTTGCCTTAAATTCTCCCAAATTTTTTGGTTGTACAGGGTTGTCCATTGTCAACTTTTTATGTTTTTGAGGATAATTCATGAAGTTTGAGCTAGGTAGGTTAAAAGGCTAACAAACCTAAAAAGTGAAAAATAACCCTAAATTATACAGGGTCAATTATGGCTAACCTAGTACACTCGACAATCTAAAAGGGAATTAAGGCAAGAAAAGGAGGATGGAAAAAGGAAAATGACTAAAATAGGTGGGAATAATTAGAAGAAGCTTAGGGTTAATGGTTTTAGGAGATGAGTATGTATATGGAAAGTGGTAAAAGGGATATCAATCTTATGAAGCATTGATGGTCTACCCACCCCTTTCTTGGTGCACCCCTCAAGGGATGCACTCAGAGAGATTGAGACTCGATAGGTTCCTATAATATATAAAGTGTCATTAATCAATAAAAGTTTGAAAATATTATATGTATACATATGCCATTAAGTGCAACACTCGAAGGTGCTTTGAGAAATAGAACAAGATAACACATTATGATGATGCTAAGTAAAGTGCAGTAAGCAACAAATAAGATAAAGGAAAGGAGAGAATTTAAAAACACATACCTTTACTTACCTTAATGTTTTAGATAAATAAGTAGGATGTAAGAGATGTGAAGGCATCCAATGTGAAGAACATTAGGTGCCTATAGAAGTTATTGCAAAACATAGCCAAAAATTGAATTTTTTGGAAGATAGGCATATGATAGTGAAAAAGAATCTTTACATCATCATGAATCCAATGCATTTTAAGATTTTGAAAATATATGAGTAATAAAAAGATATAGACAAAACAAGGAATCTACAATATAATAATTAAAAAAATTGAATATGGAAAAGTTATTTTAAAAGAGGGGAAAAGACAAGTTATTTGTTATTTTGGTGGGAGGAGAGAAAAAAGATCTCTAGAGATCAAATGAGATAGGACAGTGAGGAGATGACATGATAGATAGGGAGAGGTTCTATAGGTTGTAGCAAGTGTACTACATGGATGCATCTATGAATCTCAAACTAGTTTTTGAAATTTGTAGTGAATTAAGTGTATTTTATAGTAATTTTAAATTTTAAGCATTTATATACGTCACAATATAACAAAATTAGATGGTAGGGGTATAAAAAGTAAGACAAGAAATGGGTTTAGAGGAATTAAGAATAAAATTTCAAAAAGGTAATTTTTAAGAAAATATAAGGGGTTGGCAGGCAAAATGAACTGGGTCGACCTACTCAACTGAGTATGTTGAAACTGGGTAGAATCCATAGTGCTGACCCATTAAGTATGGGTTCAACCTATACATTATGTAGGCTACCACCCTAATTTTATTTGACAATTGATTCAAAAGGTCCATAATGATAATGCAACACTAGGAAGGGGAAAATAAGAGGGTTGACTAAGATTTTGGAGTCAACTAATAAAAAAATAGGGAAATTTTTGGTCAAACTAGTTAGACTAAAGAACCAAAATAAGCATGAAAAAGCATACAGAAGGTTGAAAGAGGGATCAAATTGCCAAAAATGAATAAAATAGGACAAGAAGGATTGAGTAGGCTAAAAATAGGGTAACATGAGTAAAAATGAATAAGTTTAAAAGTAATTAGGCTTGTAAAAATGTAAAAAAGAATGTATTTTGACTATACATGACATGAAAGAACTAATACATCCTTTATTATTTCTTAGTTAAAAAGATGATGGAGGTTCTATAGGTTGGTAGATGTGGCTTGGTTACCAGTGTTATTAGAGCAATTATCAGGTAGAGATAGGAATCTACTAGTATCTATAGGTCTAGGAGGCATAGCTGATATGTGCAGGATCCCCATGAGTTCAAATATGTTAGTCATGTTCCTAGGATATTGGGAATGACTGAATAACACATTTAGATGGTAGGTGGATAGGGATGTGATAGATGTGGCCATCAAATTAGAGGATGTTGATGCCATCCTTGGGCTACCCATATCATGAACACTGATGACCATAGGGATACGAAACATTATAAAGGGGAGGAAAGTCTTAACCATGTGGGATACAAGCCTAGAGATGATTTTTGGAGGATGGAGAGTTAATATTGATGATGTATATACATCACAAATTTTAGATATCTATAAATCTATGATAAGACTTATGACACATTCGGTGCTATGTCACAAGTTGGATGGCAAGGTATCACTATTCATGGTAGCCTTGAGTAGGATGAGGCTAGAGGAGTGAGTTATATATGATCTAGGATTTATCATTTGGGTCTAGCTCATACATGAAATATATGATATTTTGGTCAGAGGGTAGAGGACAAGAGGATTGATCATATTACTGATAACTTGGATATACGAGAGGCTTCCTATGTATCAACCAACTAGGTTACCCCATGTGATCGATGATAGGTCACCTCAAGTGCAAAGATGGAGAGAGGACCAAGTAGCATGGGTAATAAACCATTTTCTAGTTCTATAGTTAGTGAGATGTACAAACATAGTGTGGTAGCCACATGGAGACATAACAGCTACATGGGTGAATTGGCACATAGTTATACCAATGATAATTAAGGCATATGCTATTAAACACTATATGTGGTGGAGAGATACATATTAAATGACACAAGTACTAAGATATATGGACCTACCTCATCCAATGACACTAATATTGATGCTTAAGTAATGGGATCAATGTGTGAGGGACCCATAAGGGAGGAGAGGGCTAGGACCATAGATAGTGAGACTGACACTCAAACTATGTCATGAGTGACCATGGATTGGTTGATCATGATGGCGAGTAGAGAAAGAAGATAAGGAGCTAAAGGCAAAGATACCAGATCTACCACTACTAGTTCCATAATAGGAGGATATATAACCAATGAGGACATGATGATAATGGAGGAAATAGGAGATAACAAAGATCAATGTCATCCTTGATGAGCTAGTAGAGGATCTAGAGGATGGATGGCTGATAGAGAG
Organism: Torreya grandis; assembly: GCA_037957365.1. Taxonomy (NCBI): domain Eukaryota; kingdom Viridiplantae; phylum Streptophyta; class Pinopsida; order Cupressales; family Taxaceae; genus Torreya; species Torreya grandis. The sequence goes on from JARHVA010006638.1 coordinate 740,122, forward strand.
ACCACTCAGGTACAAGCTAATATTGACACAAGCCATGATAGAGGGATTTGAGCTAAGGAGGTGACCTATAGAGGAGGTAATAGGAGGCCATGTGGATGGGGAGACTATGCTATGTGGTCATGGAGATGACAATACCCTAGTAGTTAAGAGATAGATAGGTAAGAAAATATGGTTAAATTATTGCTTTAAATTTTTATTTGGAAGTAGATATAGATAGATATTTTGAGATATAATAGTGATCTAATATCCATTTGGTGTGATTTTTTAGGTGTAGCTAAAGATGCAAAGGAAAGATGGGGCCCTTAGTGAGGGGATCACTCCATGACATTGTGGATGAAACTCTATAGCCATATGACCCTATTACATTAGAAGACCTGAGTGTACCATCTGTCCCAGCTCAGGTGAGCTAGTTTAGACTATCTGGGGAGGTATCAAGATAACTATGAGCATAGAAAGAGAGGATGCAACCACCAGAAGAGATGGGTACAAGTGAGATGTAGACATAAAAGGAATTAGATAAGGAGAGAGCTATACATCTGGCCATAGTGGCATAGATGATAAAGATTCACCCATCTGACATAGTAACGGTGAAAGTAGCGCACCTATGGGGATAGGTAGGGGTTGAGATCTCGAATGGCCTCATTACAATGTACTATTCAAAGGAGTCAGACCGAGGCCTTAATAGGCAATGTGGCTATGCCACGAGATAGTTAGGATGGAGCCGAACCATAGAATTGGAGAATTTTATATGGTTGTATTTGTTGTATCAAAACTTATTTTATATATATATATATATATATATATATATGGATCTTTTTTGCATATTTAATGCTAGAAATAAATATATCCAAAGCATCCACAACCATAACCATAATGAGCAACCATAATAAACAATAATGAAAACATACATAACCAACATTAAATATGCCAAAATGATCCATATATATATATATATATATATATATATATATATATATATATATATATATATATATATGGATCATTTTGGCATATTTAATGTTGGTTATGTATGTTGTCATTATTGTTTATTATGGTTTCTCATTATGGTTATGGTTGTGGATGCTTTGGATATATTTATTTCTAGCATATGCATTTAGCTTTATTGTATATGCTATAGGAAATATATGAGATTTGGTTTCTTTTCTAGCATTATGAAAAACACATACATGGTTAAAAAGAAACAAGAAAAAATTATTTGGAAAAATATAATTAATCAAGAAAATGTACTACACTCTTTTTCAAGCTAGAAGATGTGTAAAAACCAGAAATGACTAATTATAAAGAACCTAGAAATGGTAAACAAGATGGTAAAAAGGGATTTGTTTTTAAACCAAAGTGAAAGATTTTTGCACCAAATTAAAACAAGTAAAATCATACTAATTCATGCTGGGAAGTATAACAACAATGTAATAAAATGGAAGATATGTAAAAGGGCACAAATGGTATAAAAACAAATCAATTAAGTCAATCAATCATACTACATCATGCTAGGAAGTATAAGACAAAAACAAAATTGGTAAAATATTGGTCTTAAATTTATCACACTAAGTCAAGATGAGAAGTATGACGAATTCAAGAAATGGTTGTATTCTTACATGCACTTAGAAAATAAAAAGATGAAAGTAAAAGAGAAATGAAGTAAGCATAAAACACATTAAATCAAGCTGGGAAGCATGTCAATGATGTGTAACTTCAAAATCAATTGATTCTTATCTCATATTTGATACATGCAATTTTGAATTGTGATTTGGGCATTAGAAAATTTTGTGAGGAATGTCGGGTCCTATCTATAGTCTTATACTAAAACTCACAAAAAGAACACCACTAGGGTGGAATAAATAGGTACAATTAGGTAATCAGGGATGTGGGTAATAGGAAGGAAAAAATGGTAATTTGTGAGGATGGTTGGGTCTTACTCATGTTCTTATAATGCAAATCATAAATGAAGTCCCAAGGGGACTGATTAGTAGACAAAAAAATATTTCTCAAGAGAAAATATGAGGGATATAGGGAATGTAAAAATCAAGACATAGGCATCTTATGAAAATACCTTAGGAGGCAAGAGGCATACTAAGGACATGAGAAGACACTAAGTGACTAGTGGTCATCTATGTACAAAGGAAACCTATTCTCTATAGACACAAAGATTTATAGGAAAATATGTGTTCTACTAGGATCAAATCATGAAGGTAGATTGGTAAAATAAAATAAAATAGACCTACCTGCCCATGATGTGTTCCACATTCTTTAGAACTACTTATAGAGCCCTCAATTTACTATGAAGATGGGGTGCGTGTGTGAGAAAGTAGGTAGCACTAAAAGATTTTTATATTATCCTCTTCTAATCTACTAGCCTGCCACACCCCAAAGGACCTCAGATCTACTGTGAAGCCAACTATGGAGTTTGATATTTGACTAGAAGAATAATATGTGTTGTGAATCATGTCTTTTAGTGTGATTAAACTTTTAATAATAATTTTGACTTTTGTTTAAATGATTTGGCTTTTAAATTTTTATGGATTTTTAATATTCCTCCTCCATATGGATTTGGAATGAGAAATCATGAGAGATGAAGTGATACACATGAATTAATAGTAGGCTAAGTCTAAAAAAAGCTAAGTAACCAAAGATAAAGACTGACTAGGACACTTAAGCTTGATAATGAACTAGCATGTGATCTCAAGTCTCAATCGTGTATATGCTTAGTTTGTGAAAAAGGAAGAAGGGAAAAAGGAGGTCCAAAAATTAGACCAATGTAAGGATATAATAATGATTAGGTTTATTTTTTAACTAATCACATGGTAAAATGGAAACAATTACCAAAGGGAACAAGTTTTGTATAACCAAGTCACAATGATAATTAACCATGAAAAACTGAGATAAGAAAGCAATAATGAAGAGGAAATAAAAAAGTTTTGAGAAAAAATCAAGAAAGAAAGAAAAATAAATGATAAAAAAGACAATCATATGTGAAGTATAAATTATAAAATAATTAAGATATAGTACAAGCAAGAAATCACCATATATGATAAGGAAAAATTTGACATAGTGTCAAATGATACAATATATTGATAAAGATAAGATTGGAGTAAAAATCCAAACCAAATGAAAATGTAAAGGTACCATGCATATGATCATAAATACTAATAAATCTATCCATACACATTATCCAAGACATCAAATAAATATTTAGAAAGCTAGAGATAAACTATTGCTAATGTCTCATAAATATTTAATGAATACTAGGTGAATACTTCTCTTCTAATCTCTTCTAGAGAAAAAGTAGGAATGATTGATGGATCAATTTGATGATGGAAATTAGGCAAGGGATAGTTAGGATAATTCATGGGAGTAGGCTTTGAGGGGGATGTAAGAATCACCAGTGGAGAAGGATCCATGGGTGGAGAAGAATCCACAGGTGAGGAAAGGTTTATAGGTGAAAGAATCATAGGTAGAGGCATAGAAGGTGGTGAAGGGACCATAAGAAGTAATGGAACCACATGAGGTGGAGTCATGGGAGAAAAAAAAGGATCCTTATTGTGAGGATGACCTATGGGAAGAGTGATAGAAGGTTTGGGAATGGCTATAAGGTGAACCTTAAGATGTTGAAGGATGCGGTAATGATTGGTATGATGGGTGCCACATAGATTATAAAGATAATATACCTCACCATAATTGGGTAGATATTTAGGAATTACCTTTAGGGGAGGTATGGTTTTGTCTGATGATGGGGAAGAAGGATGCAAGGTATGAATATATTATCATAACTTACGATAAGGGGTGAAATAATGATTATTTGTCTTATGGAATCAACAAATATGCTTGTGATTGGTTTTAGTAGAAGCACTCATAAAAGGAGGTATAATAGGAGTGGAAGAAGCTAAAGAGGACTCATCAGCCCATTTGGTGGGTAATGGATCCATCTTAGGAAAAGGAAGCAAACCATCACCAAGTGAGGGTGATGATGAGGAAGGAATGGAACTAAGCTCAATAGAAGGAGCAATAGCATCAGAAATATGGGTAGGCTCATCAATAGTAGGAAAAAAATAGGATTGAATATTGAAAGAGAGGGTTGAGGCTCAACTATAGTAGTATTTACTAAGGAAGGAGTGGGATCTATAGAAGGTCTAAGGAGAGTTGCACTAACCTCAGGGGTAAACTAGCTACGAGGTTCAAGGTACATAGAAACATGGTAAGGCCCTATCATAACATGATCTATGAGCATAATATTATGTGTATCCTTAGAAATTGAAGGTGTCAGCACCATCTCTACCCTATAGTAAAGGGGAAAAATACGAAAAATAGGAACTATAAGTGAAGGAAAATGATGAGATGAATGAAAATACTCAAGTAAAGAAGAATGATAATGGATAATCTTAGCATCATGGGCCTGTAAAAGACTGCCTAATAACATATCATCTAATGAATAACCATCATCATAATCTAGGGTGTGAAGATTAATGACATAGGTAGGGATAACCTTGCCATCCAATGAAGTATGGTGAATAGAATGCCTAATCTTGGTTAAGACTATGGGAATGTCATTGTGAGGAGGCTTACAAGAGTGCAGTTGAAAGGAAGTAGGAAGATACAAGATGAGATCAGGTGAGAGATCAAATTTTATGATATTTAAGTTAATCTCATTGGGCTCATCATCATTGAAATATAAGAGATTAGGAGGAATTTTACCAATGAGCTCAGGATGTCCACTGTAAACTCAAGTTAAATTAATGGGAAAGTTGAGACATTGAGACTCACATAATAGAACACTTGGCAAAGGATCAAGAGTAGGAATCTTGAAGACACCAAGATATTGGAATTGTTTTAAATTCCAAGGGTTAGTGTCACCTTGAATCCTATAAATGGATCCATTATGAGGGAATATAAAGCATTGGCAGGTGGAAGAAACAACATCTCTCATGTGGTGAGTCTATGGCCTACCAAGAAAAATGGTATAAGAAAGGGGGAAGTTAAAGATCATCACCTTCATATAGATGGTCAAAGGTGGGATGATAATGAGAATCAAAATGAAACCTAGAGGAGGCATTTGCCTTCTATCATATCCTTAACAAGTTTTATGTGTAGACTTGAGATTGTATTTTGAATACCCAAGAGTTTTAATGATATTGAGATAAGCAACACATGTGTCAGAAACCTTGTCAATAAATGCATACTTAACTTGGATATCACCTATTTAGATGCTAATAAATAAAGGAGGATCATTTCCATAAATAAAAATCTCATCAAGAATCATAGAAGCCATGGGAGATTTTAAAGAAAGAGAAGTTTTTATAGCTTCATAAATGTTGATAGACATCTCTTCACATTGTTTTAATATATTATCTTCAGAATTAGATAAGGATACCTCCCATCCTACTAGGGGAGGATGAGTGATTCATATCAAATAATATCTCCATGATATGGTTTCTGTGATGTGGATAAGTCCTCATAAGCTCAAATAATGAAATTTGGGATGGGAGATTAGTGAACTCTGCAATGGGATCCCACTCATCATAGCCCATAAGAAGGTTGTTAGCTATAGGTGCATAATGGTGAAAGAGGTCCTTGGAAAGTGAATTGAAATTTTTGTTAGTAAGAAGAATAAGTTTTAAATAAAAGTGGTAAATCATGTTGAGGTGATGAACTAGTTGGTTCAAGTTGATTTTGAGAATTGTAAGAAGTGTTAGTAGAAAATTGATTATCATTAGTAGTAGAAGATGATGGAAGAGTTGTAGAAATAGAATGGGAAGTGTTATCCAAGGGAGAATCATAAATTATATCATCAAAAGTAATAAGGTCATCTTTCCCCAACTTATTTAAATGATTTGGAGATGAATCCTACATAATATGATATGTTTTAAATGGAGTGTAGATAGGTTGGGAATTAATGAAAGCTTCCACCCTTCACATATTAGTCATGATAACTACATTCTCTTTAGAATTTGGTTCAATAAAACTTTCTACATTGTTGGTGGAAGGGGTGGGCTTGTCTTGAGTTCTTGAATCAATTGTTGATTAGGGAGAGGGTCTTTGTAGATAGCTAAATGAGCATTTGATTGATTTAAGGCTTGAGTTTTATCATGTTCTTTATAGTCATTAAAAGCAATTTCATAAGCTTGTTGATGCTTTAGAAAGATGGAATTGTGATTAAAATTAGGTCCAAAAATAAAATCCATAGCTAAATTTCAAAGTTGACTATAGGTCTCATGAGAATGACGCCAACTAGCATGAAACTAAAAAGTTTTGTTAGGATCATACTAGGATTTCATAGGATGAGTAGGGTCAAGCTCTCATGGAAGAGGCTTGGGTAGATGCTTAAGAAATTTAGTTGAGGATAGAGGTTTATGAATGTTAATGTTATTTGGTGAAGAGAAATGATTATTAGTATATTATTGAGAAAGGGGTGTTGGTTTCAAAGATTGGTTAGGAATGATAGCTTGAACATTGTGAATGGTGTCATAAGAATCTATAACACCATCATTTTTAATATTGTGGTTTTTATTATTTAGTAATAAACAAGGACTCGTAGAAGGTTGGGTGGTTTGAATTGATGCATAAGGAAATTGTCATTTAACTTGGTCAAGAGCCTCCTCTAAGGTACGTGGAGAGAGAGAGTGTGGACCCACTATTATAATTTAGGAAAGAGGGCATTGGTAAAGAGATGGAAAATATTGTCATTAGCCATGTTATGTTCACATTTATTTAACAAAGTCTTCCATATTTTAACAAAGGCTTGAGCAGTTTCATTTTTGTTTTATTTACAATTTATGAAATGGGCCAAAGTGTTTTCAGAAAGATCACTAGTTTGGAATTATTTCACTAAAGCATTCACTAAATCCTTCAAACTAGTAATGGAATCTGGTCTAAGTTGATTTTACTAATCCAAGACTTCACTTGTGAGGTTTTTGCAAGGATCTTGGTAGCATTAAAGGTGTTTAATTTGACCCAATCTTTATAAAGATTTCTAAATGTCTTAAGATGAAGGGTGGGATTGGTTGATCCATTATTAGAAATTGTTGTTGTTATACCTCCTATGTCAATGTTAGCAATTTGAGTAGTAAGAGGTTCATTTTATAGATGTTTGATGGTTTTTTTTACTAAAGGAGGTTGAGGAATGAGATTGCCTTGAGAATATTGAAGAGTAGGTGGGGGAAATATTTTGGTTATGTGTGCCCCAAACCATTGGTTGTGGATGAGATTAAAGGTGAAGAAGGTGGTTTTGCATCCTCCTCATTTGATTTGTATTATGAACTAAAAATGTATTCATTTGATTGAGAGTTTGAAATATAAGTTGATGTGTTTTATTAGAATTAGTAGAAGCATTAGGTTTAACATTAGTGGATTGGGTGCTATTATTAGTGTTGATAGGAGCTTGAGAAGAATTATGAGAGTGTGATGTACTAGTGGAAAAATTTGCTTGGGTAGCAAAAGATGGACTAATGAATGCTTGAGAGGAAAAAACACTAGAAGCATGATTGTCTTGGGTAGCAAAAGAAGCACTAGTAGATGGATTAAGGATAGTGGATATTAAGAGAGGCCCGTTAGATGTAGAACCTACCATGCTAGTTGAGATACTAGGCATGGAGGTGGAAGAAGTTAGAGAAGAAGAGGTCATGGCATCAGAAGGGGTTAAAATCAAAGGAAGAGATTGAGAATCAAATAAAGTAGTACCCCCAAATTTAGTTGAGAATGTAGGAGTAGGTGAATGAGGTTCTTTATCTTGACCACTAATCATGAGATTGTAAATGGTAGAAGTATCCTTTCCTTGATGTTGAGGAAATTTAAAGATAAAAAAGAGCATTTCAGGAGTATACTCTAACTCAAGTTGGTCTTCTAATGAGCAAAAATGATTATGTTACAAAGGGGTATTAGGAGGGGTACCCTAGTTCATTGTGCGAGTGGAAATATGAATGTTACTAGCATCTAAGAGAGGATCCCTACTCTATCTATGAGAGACTCTACAAGGGTTGGTAAAGTTCATCATGTTTATTGACTACAACTTAGTGTCACTATAAAATAAAAAATTCATGATGAAAGAAAAGGAAGAAAGATGAGAAAGAAAAGAACTATGAAGTGACTAAAACATTAAAGGGTCAACTGGGTTAACCTAGCATAAAAATAGGGACTACAAAACTATACAAGGTCGACTAGGTCAATCTAATACAATGCACAAAGATAAGAAAAAGAGGTAAAAGGGGATGCAAATAGTATAGGGTTGATTGGAATAATCTTATACAGTGTATAGATGTTGGAAAAAGGTATAGGGTTGACTGAGTTGACCTAATACAATAGACATGAAAGAAAAGAAAGTTTGCAACAAGTTATGAACTGAAACAAGATAATTTTTATAGCTAATATACGAAAGTAAAAATTGAAGGGAAACAAATAGTCAATTGGATTAATGTTGGATTATTTAATTGAGGCATATAATGAAAAACCTTGCACTAATTCTAGATAATGCAAGTTTTTTCACACACAATTGATCAAAGAGCAATCAATCAACTTGAAAAGTAAAGCCTAAATAATTGGTCAACCTAAGATGTTTATTAGATTATAAGAATATGATTTTAAAATGTGATGGTAAGTTGGTTGTAAGAAAGGAACTAGATAGAAATATAAGGCTGGTTTTAGGTAGTTTGGGCTAAAAGACAGTATAGTGGTAATGATACATGCTTGGTATTGGGGCCTACCCACTCACTTCACACTATAGTGATAAGGGTATCAAGTGCTTAGCCAGAATATACCATTAACCATGATTTATACTTGACCAAAGTATCAAGTCAACTTCCCCCTTGGTGATGAAATACAAGTAGGTTGGCCTTGGGTAAACTAATGTTAAAGTGTTTGTTTATATTATGTGATTTGGCCATGTGTACATAAAATAGAAATAGTGAAACTAAATGGTTAATTAAAACCCCCTAAATAGACTATGTGAACTATTCTAAACATGTAAGAAATAAGAAAAGGAAGGTGTGAACTAATTACTAACATATAGAGATTAATTCCAACTCAAAATAAGGTATAGTGTTGACATTATATACACAAAATATAGATTAAGGTTGACAAGGTCAAACCTATACTATGGAAGCAAGGTCTAAAAATGAATAGGGTCATCTAGGGTTGACCCAGTTATTTAGATAGCACATAAAACATAGAACTAGGTTGACAAGGTCGATCCAATTGACTGTGTAAGGGTAGTTTTGAAGACTACAAACTATGAAAGGAAAGACTATAAAGAAAGAAATAGAGAGATATAAAGGAACCTTAGTGGATCAAAGATGCTAAGAATGAATATTACTAGTCAAGAACCTTGGAGTATGGTATAAAAATATGCTAACTAGATCGACTAGGTTGATCAAGCTTTGTAGAATCTTGTTGTGAGTGTCTGGAATGTATAGGGTTGACCAGGGTTAACCTAGTATCTAAATATGGATGTTTGAAAGTGTATAGGGTCAAATAGGTTGACCTAGTAGTCTGAAATAGAAGTTTGGAAACTTGTATTGGGTCATTTGAGTCAATCTAGTTGCTTGTTCCTAAAAACTTGTGCATAGAGACTAGAACTAGGTCGACATAGTCAATCTAGTATGATAGATATATAATAAAAAATAATGCTAAAAATAATGAAAATAAAGTGAAATAAATCCTAAAAGGGTTAGTTTCACATCAAGTTCACCAAAATGTATGTAATAAAAAATTCATCATGTTTATAAATCAATCCTAGCTCGAAGAAGATATAACATACCTACACTTTTGATTGGGAATACATTTGTTAAGTAGGAGCATGACTAATATGGGGATCCACTAGAATTGATTAGGGGATCACTTGTTACAATGCACCATGTGAGATAGGGTTCCAAAGCCTACAGTCTAATACAATCATGCAATTACCTTAAAAGAGTCCTAAGGTTTGATATTTCAATTATGTCTAATAAACAAGAAAGTAAATCTAATCTAGTGCTCACCAAAGCTTATGACACAAAGTGGGGGTTATAAAAAAAACAAAATAACTAAACTAAACATGTATAGAAGACATATACTCATGTTAATGTATATGGAATCCTAATGCATGGAAGAGAGAAACACAACTACATTATCTATCTTCTCTTATAAAGGAGAAATTAAGTTATGAATACTTACCTTGAAGATGAACTTATCGAGCCTCAATCTCTCCCTTGGCCAAGGTGATTCACAATATATTGTTGTGGTATGTAAGGATAACAAAGACAAATCAGCTCTAGGCTACACAACCTATCTATGCATCCAAAAGACTTCTACACAAGACAAGATCCATATCTCTAAAAAAATGGAACCCTAAGATTTATTCCTCAATTAGAATGGTCAATAAGCAGATGTTCGTTCTCACTTATTATTCTTCACTTCTCTTCTCTACAAATGGTTGTAAATGATGTTGTCTATATAGGAGGATCTTGCCCTAAATCCTCTAAAAAATTCTAGTTGTATAGGGTCCACCATGGTCAACCTTGTATGTTTTCAAGGACAAGTCACAAGGTCTGAGCTAGGTTGGCTAAAAGGATAACAAAATTAAAAATTGAAAAATACCCCTAAACTGTACAGGGTCAACCATGGTCGACCTAGTATAGCTGATAGTCCAAAAGGGAATTAAGGCAAGAAAAGGAGGATGAAAAGAGGAAAATGACTGTAATGGGTAGGACTGAGAAGAATAAGCTTGGGGTTAATGGTTTTAGGAGATGAGGGTGTATATGGAAAGTGGTAAAAGGGATAATAATCTTACAAAGTACTGATGGTCTACCCACCCCTTTCCTAATGCACCCCTTAAGGCATGCACTCAAAGAGATTGAGACTCAATAGGTTCTTGTAAGATAAAAAGTGTTAATAATCAATATAAGTTTGAAAATATTATGTGTATATAGTGGGTTACCCTAGACAACAACCTTCCCACTATCAGTGTAGAGCCTTGATCTTGTGCTGAAATTAGCAAAGCACTATGATGCTAGGAAGATAGAAGTGGTGAATGACAAAGGAGAAAAGATTCTAAACCTTGACCCTGATTTCATAGATACCATGTGCTTAATTTTAGAATATGAGAGCTATCTAGATATAATCCATGAATATTTTAAGAAATATCAAGATAATAATACTGCATGTCTATGGGTTATAAATAAATAATGGCTAAAAAACTCTAGACCCACATCCATGAGACTAACTAAAATCCTGACAAGAATAGACTTCAAAGATGAAGTAGGTGACATTATCATCCTCTTGAAAAAATTTAAAAGTAACCCAAATGCCAAGAATTATCAAGATTGGATGTACTAGTATATTTAGGTGATCCATCAAAACAAATAATATATCCACTAGGCCTAATTGATTTTTGACTCCATCCAAAAATAATTTATGGAATTACAAACTATAAGAAAGTTTTACATGACCTCATACTTGGTCTTCATATTAGCAAAGGGGAGGGCATTCCTAGGATTGAACATAGTGCTTAATTAGGTCAATAAGGTGTTTAACTACTATCCTGATCTCACCCTTGAGGCAAGAAAACAACATTTTAGAAGGGTTAATGATGATTTCATATATTGCATCATAATTATGTTTGAAAAGGAGATAGAAAGGAGAATATTCTCTAATGCTATAAAATTTTAAATCATAAATTTGAGATCATATTTCATTTAGTTCCTGACATATTCATACATCTGAGTGGGAGGTTTTAATGGTTATCCTTACACCCTTCCAAGGTATGTAAGTGATAAATGGGACCTAATGGAACTTATGAGGTAACTTGTAAAAACCCATAAGTTCTTGTCAAGCAAACATAAGTTAGGGATCCACTTCCCTATCAACATAGGGAAGTATACTTGCCTTTCCATTTTATTATCCAAATGTGTAGATACTGAGATGACTCAAATGACCTTAAGATCTCTTGATGAAACTCCATTCTATGATGTGATTGGACATATTACCAGTAATGTGGGTATCGCCACATATTCCCACATTCCTTTTTACAAAAAATATTGGGAAGACATTCAAGATGAAGAGGAAGTGAGATTGAGAGATTATTATAGGATGACCATGTAATAAATCAAAACTTAAAACATAGAACCAATCCATGAGGACTTAAAATATGATGAATCTCTAGTTGAAAGGGTATACTATGATAATAATATCTATTTCTAACCTCTTCCATTGGTTAGGTGGTCTATATTTGAATCCTTCTCATTGATGGATAGGACCACCTAGGTAATAAATATAACAATCAACTAGCTAAAGATAAAAGGGGTCAAGATTACCAAGGAAACCCTAAGTATCAGTGACAAGTTGAGAGAAATGATGAATAAAGGTATAAAAACAACAACATAGGGTTTTAATAGTGGAACCCAAGTAGATTAGGTAGATAGGTGAGTTATATCACATAATCAAAAATAAAAGTAAAAGGCTAAAACATGTACTTCCAACAACCAAGAGACAACAACACAATAAATGGATCAACTAATGTCAACTTATATAGAGGACACAAATAACTCTCAACTAGCACAAATAGTTCCCCCTCCTATCTCTACTATTTAACCAACCTTATTACTCCCTCCTCTTATTTCCACTACCCAATCAGCTCAAATAGTTATCCCTCCTATTTCCAATTGCCTCCTCTTATTTCCACTACCCAATCATCTCAAATAATTATCCATCCTATTTCCACCAGTCCACCAATATAAGTGATTACACATTAAACTGATCCACCTATGCAAGTAACTGATCCACCTTCACCTCCATCTTCTGTAATCAACTACACCTCATCCCCAATATCCTTTACTATTCTATTAATCACTAATACCACCCAATAGTACATGGCTATAGATTCAATCATTTTGACTGTAATCCCACTAGCCTTCCCAAACATTAGGGTAGTTACTACTTCATTTTCATATCCCATTACACTCCCCATTTCATATACTCTGAGTGTTCCCAACACATTTATTGATTCATTTGCTACCTTGGATTCCACACTTTAATAGGTTCCCCTATTCCAGTTATGCATGCCTACCCCTCCACTTTTGTCACTCTTAGCTCCTGCACATTCAATAAGCACATAAATCACTTCACCCATTCTAGTATGCATTTATTCTACTCCCATAGTAACCCAAGTCCCCACCAAGGAGGTAGAGATAGAAGGACCCACTTATACAACTATGGATGCTCAATTCACAAATGGGAAAGAGATAATAAGATCATCAGTTGAGGATTCAATGACAACATTAGTGATAGATATGGCACTTGTCATAATAACCACTAGTGTAATAACTTAAGCTACAAATTCATAGATGATAATTCTAGGTTTATAGGCTACCACTCCTAGTTGGCTAGCACAATTAGTAATAAAGAAGTGGAAAATATGGTGTCACCCAACACTCTAGACTTTGGTCTATTAGAGTCTTACAAAAGATCAAAGGCAAGCCCTAATACATTATCTAGAATATCATATGATATAGTGGGGGAAAGATATGTGGAAATAATAGTCCCCTCACTATACAAACAAAAGGAAGATCTAATGGTAGGGGATTATCAAATATCTAAAATGCACCTAGGTCTTCTGATTAGAGAAGGTTAGAAACATGATGTTCAGTCAAGCATTATCTCTCTTTTTGAGAAGATGGATAGTGACAAGGTCACAAAGGATGAAATAAATAATAAAGTTGAGCAATTGAAAATTACCTTGAAGAATTTCATCGATCCAATATCCCAACCAACATAATATCTTGCTCAATTCCCTTGCAAAGAATCATTCAAAGTAAAGGTAGATATTGGTACTATTGAAAGGGCCATAAAAGACTGGGCTGAAGAACTCATTATGAAAGGAAAAAAAGTAATAGAGATAGTAATGGAATATTATAAGACTATGAAGAATGATCTAACATCTCTAAAAGTAGAAATAATCAAGTATGAGGAAGATATTGAAATACTAAATCCATTATTTTAAAAGTTATAGGTTATTGACCTAATTGAGACTAATCCCCTCATACCAAAAAATATATTAAAGATTTATATAGAGCGTGAAGATCTTGATCAAGAAACTTATTTTAGAATTAGGATACTCACTAAGAGTATTAATAAGGAAAAGTTTATATGTAATAAGGTTACTAATATAATCTATCACATTAAATATTTACTCAGTAAATTGTCATGTGAAACAACAGATCATCAAGATTGTTAGGGTGTGGAGCTAAAAGCTTCACTTTGTTGCAAATAGAAGGAGGAGGTTTTTCGTAGCTTGACAGTCGCCGGCATCGGTAGGCTACAACCGATGTCGGTCAGGGGAAGCGCAGAGGAAACCGGCATCGGTAGGAGATCGGTCGGCATTGGTCACCTCCAGGAAGATAGGGACTAATGTCGATCGCCTGTGGTGGTTAGAACTATTGTTGACGAATAGTCAATTAAGTGAACGTGGAGTTTGCATGTTAGAGACTAGTTCGAGTCTTTGAGCCACCCATCTAATTTAGTGTATGCATGAGATCTATATAATAGACTCATGGGCTATATTGTTAAGTGTTGAACTTTTAGAACCCAAGTGTGGAGCTTGGAGAGTTCTTCCCATGGTGGAATCAAGTAGGATTCTCCATGTATGTAAGATCAGGTTTGATATGCAGGGTGTTGCAGGATCATGGTGGAGATCTACATGTGATAAGTAAGATCAGGGTTGGTCTGCTGGGATGTGTGAATGCGAGGGTCAAATAGGATCGACGGGGGAGTAAGATCAAGGTGACAACAATACATCAGAAGCAAGATCATGGTAAGATCTACTTGGAGTACCAATTCGTACTCAGTTGTACTAGATGTACAATGAGGTGAACAACAGCTTGTGTAAGTTGTTAGTTGAGACCTATGAGAGAATATTACTCAGGTGGGAAGATTACTTGGAGCCCTTGAGGTGTGGAAGGCCTTGTAGAGGTGGAAGAAGAGTGTGATCTCTTTATTGTAATTTCCTTTGTAATGAGTTGAATACAATTGTGTGTTGCCTCTCAGTTTCTTTGTTATTTCTCATTGATAGTTATTTGTTCTTCTGGTATTTCTACATGTTTAAGTTGCTTATACACTGGTAATCATGTGTGCTCTTAAATCTGACAAGTTGTGTCAGAACTTTGGGAAACTTTGGTCCTATCAAATGGTATCAGAGTGAGGTTGGACGTTCTCAGAGTGAGCTTGACTAACAGGTGGTTCAGATCTGTTAAGTGTTGTTGATTACAGGTTACTCATAGGGGTTGCTGTTTGAGTGGGAGTATAGCAAGGTATAAGAATGGAGAAATTTAGACACAGGTGTAGCACTACAAGGAGTGTGGTGGTTTGTCTTTGAGTGGGAGCTTGAAGAGGAATATAAGCCAGGATGCAGATTAGACACAGTACTGGTATGGGTACAGGTGTAGCTCTTTATCTACAAGTGGGAGATTGTTAGGGTGTGGAGCTAAAAGCTTCACCTTGTTACAAATAGAAGGAGGAGGTTTTTTGCAGCTTGACAGTCACTGGTGTCGACAAGCTACAACCGATGTCAGTCAAGGGAAGTGCAGAGGAAAATGGCATTGGCAGGAGATCGGTCGGCGTCGATCACCTCCAGGAAGATAGGGACCGATGTCGGTCGCCTATGGTAGTCAAAACTACTGTTAACAAATAGTCAGTTAAGTGAACGCGGAGTTTGCATGTTAGAGACCAGTTCGAGTCTTTGAGCCACCCATCTAATTTAGTGTATGCATGAGATCTATATAATAGACTCATGGGCTGTATTGTTAAGTGTTGAACTTGTAGAACCCAAGTGTGGAGCTTGGAGAGTTCTTCCCATGGTGGAATCAAGTAGGATTCTCCATGTATGTAAGATCAGGTTTGATATGCAGGGTGTTGCAGGATCATGGTGGAGATCTACATGTGATAAGTAAGACCAGGGTTGGTCTGCTGGGATGTGTGAATGCGAGGGTCAAATAGGATCGGCGGGGGAGTAAGATCAAGGTGACAACAATACATCAGGAGCAAGATCATGGTAAGATCTACTTGGAGTAACGGTTCGTACTCACTTGTATTGGATGTACAATGAGGTGAACAATAGCTTGTGTAAGTTGTTAGTTGAGACCTATGAGAGAAGATTACTCAGGTGGGAAGATTACTTGGAGCCCTTGAGGTGTGGAAGGCCTTGTAGAGGTGGAAGAAGAGTGTGATCTCGTTATTGTAATTTCCTTTGTAATGAGTTGAATACAATTGTGTGTTGCCTCTCAGTTTCTTTGTTATTTCTCATTGATAGTTATTTGTTCTTCTGGTATTTCTGCATGTTTAAGTTGCTTATACATTGGTAATCATGTGTGCTCTTAAATCTGACAAGTTGTGTCAAAACTTTGGGAAACTTTGGTCCTATCAAATGGTATAAGAGTGAGGTTGGACGTTCTCAGAGTGAGCTTGACTAATAGGTGGTTCAGATCTATTAAGTGTTGTTGATTACAGGTTACTCATAGGGGTTGCTGTTTGAGTGGGAGTATAGCAAGGTAGAAGAATGGAGAAATTTAGACACAGGTGTAGCACTACAAGGAGTATGGTGGTTTGTCTTTGAGTGGGAGCTTGAAGAGGAATACAAGCCAGGATGCATATTAGACACAGTACTAGTATGGGTACAGGTGTAGCTCTTTATCTACAAGTGGGAGATTGTTAGGGTGTGGAGCTAAAAGCTTCACCTTGTTACAAATAAAAGGAGGAGGTTTTTTGCAGCTTGACAGTCACTGGCATCGACAAGCTACAATCGACGTCAGTCAAGGGAAGTGCAGAGGAAAATGGCATTGGCAGGAGATCAGACGACGTCGATCACCTCCAAGAAGATAGGGACCGATGTTGGTCGCCTGTGGTAGTCAAAACTACTGTTGACGAATAGTCAGTTAAGTGAACGCAGAGTTTGCATGTTAGAGACCAGTTCGAGTCTTTGAGCCACCTGTCTAATTTAGTGTATGCATGAGATCTATATAATAGACTCATGGGGTATATTGTTAAGTGTTAAACTTGTAGAACCCAAGTGTGGAGCTTTGAGATTTCTTCCCATGGTGGAATCAAGTAAGATTCTCCATGTATGTAAGATCAGGTTTGATATGCAGGGTGTTGCAAGATCATGGTGGAGATCTACATGTGATAAGTAAGATCAGGGTTGGTCTGCTGGGATGTGTGAATGCGAGGGTCAAATAGGATCAGTGGGGGAGTAAGATCAAGGTGACAACAATACATCAGGAGTAGGATCATGGTAAGATCTACTTGGAGTACCAGTTCGTACTCAGTTGTACTAGATATACAATGAGGTGAACAAGAACTTGTGTAAGTTGTTAGTTGAGACCTATGAGAGAAGATTACTCAGGTGGGAAGATTACTTGGAGCCCTTGAGATGTGGAAGGCCTTGTAGAGGTGGAAGAAGAGTGTGATCTCTTTATTGTAATTTCCTTTGTAATGAGTTGAATACAATTGTGTGTTGCCTCTTAGTTTCTGTGTTATTTCTCATTGATAGTTATTTGTTCTTCTGGTATTTCTGCATGTTTAAGTTGCTTATACATTGGTAATCATGTGTGCTCTTAAATCTGACAAGTTGTGTCAAAACTTTGGGAAACTTTGGTCCTATCAAATGGTATCAGAGCGAGGTTAGACGTTCTTAGAGCGAGCTTGACTAATAGGTGGTTCAGATCTGTTAAGTGTTGTTGATTACAGGTTACTCACAGGGGTTGCTGTTTGAGTGGGAGTATAGCAAGGTAGAAGAATGGAGAAATTTAGACACAGGTGTAGCACTACAAGGAGTGTGGTGGTTTGTCTTCGAGTGGGAGCTTGAAGAGGAATATAAGCCAGGATGTAGATTAGACACAGTACTGGTATGGGTACAGGTGTAGCTCTTTATCTCCAAGTGGGAGATTGTTAGGGTGTGGAGCTAAAAGCTTCACCTTGTTGCAAATAGAAGGAGGAGGTTTTTCGCAGCTTGACAGTCGCCAGCGTTGGCAGGCTACAATCGACGTCAGTCAGGGGAAGCACAGAGGAAACTTGCATCGGCAGGAGATCGGCCGGTGTCAGTCACCTCCAGGAAGATAGGGACCGACGTCGGTCACCTGTGATGGTCAGAACTGTTGTTGACGAACAGTTAGTTAAGTGAACGTAGAGTTTGCATGTTAGAGACCAGTTCGAGTCTTTGAGCCGCCCGTCTAATTTAGTGTATGCATGAGATCTATATAATAGACTCATGGGCGGTATTGTTAAGTGTTGAACTTGTAGAACCCAAGTGTGGAGCTTGGAGAGTTCTTCCCATGGTGGAATCAAGTAGGATTCTCCATGTATGTAAGATCAGGTTTGATATGCAGGGTGTTCCAGGATCATGGTGGAGATCTACATGTGATAAGTAAGATCAGGGTTGGTCTGCTGGGATGTGTGAATGCGAGGGTCAAATAGGATCAGCGGGGGAGTAAGATCAAGGTGACAACAATACATCAGGAGCAGGATCATGGTAAGATCTACTTGGAGTACCGGTTCGTACTCAGTTGTACTAGATGTACAATGAGGTGAACAACAACTTGTGTAAGTTGTTAGTTGAGACCTATGAGAGAAGATTACTCAGGTGGGAAGATTACTTGGAGCCCTTGAGGTGTGGAAGGCCTTATAGAGGTGGAAGAAGAGTGCGATATCTTTATTGTAATTTCCTTTGTAATGAGTTGAATACAATTGTGTGTTGCCTCTCAGTTTCTATGTTATTTCTCATTGATAGTTATTTGTTCTTCTGGTATTTCCGCATGTTTAAGTTGCTTATACATTGGTAATCATGTGTGCTCTTAAATCTGACAAGTTGTGTCAGAACTTTGGGAAACTTTGGTCCTATCAAAGATCAAATCCTTTTAGTTTAAGAAGTTATAAACAAATTCAAAGGACTAGTCAAGAAAGAGTTAGAATAAGATAGAATGTTCAACTTGAGTTCCATCCACTGATTCATCAGGTATCACAATAGATTGAATTAGATGGGGAAAATAACTCAAGTTTATAGATATACATCTAGAGAACTCTTTGAAGTGATAGAAAAATGTGAGATAAGCAACCTTTGTACCCTTGGTTTTGAATCACCTTGAAGAGATCTTTAGTAACTTTGATGCTTATATTGAGAAGATACAAGGAAAGAAAGACAAGTAATCTTCAAAGGTCATGGTTGTGGACTAATTATTTCAAATTAACTATAAAAATACATTCTATAAAATAAAATTATTTTTTTAAAGATATATTGTAAAGTTACAAGTTATAAATTACAACTATCATTTGACAAAAAGCCACTTGTAATTTTCATGTATATTTTTAACAGGCTTAAATTGTAAAAGTGAAACTTGTAATTTGCAATTTTCCTTTTGATAAAGTTGAATTGCTTCACTTGTAAAAACTCATGTTTTAATTTACACTTTCCTTTTTGATAAGTTGAATGACTTAAAAATTTGTAAAAGTCTTCACTTAAAATTACAAATTATGTTTTGCAAGCTATAAACTAAAATATCTAAAAACATTCAATTTTTATTAAGACATGATTCATTTTGGCACCTCATTCCTTGAGAGAGATAACAACAACATAAATGGCCAAGGAAAGAGTTCAACTAGAATATTCTAATCGATTTCTCCACTCTTCTAACACTTTTTGAAGCTCCTAGCTATTGCATGCTTTTTTTCCAATCATCTACTTCACTAACAACACCTTTCCAAGCTGAAGAGGAGGATGTTTACATGAAGTTACTAGATTTTCTTTCTCTATAACTAAGCGTAAGGTTTTTTTATAACTCATTCTCTTTTAAGAGAGTAATTTTTTATAAATATGGGTACCATAGTGTATCCCATGGATCTTTTTACTATTGGAGAAATTATTCTATATTTTTAAGAATTAATCTACATATTGTAACCTAGAAAATGATAATAAATTGAAGTTTTGCCTTCCTTATCTGTGTTATATTTGTGTATGAATGACTCTTTATTGTATCTATGAATTCTCTAATTCTTATTTCAATCATATAGGTTCAATTTTGGTATTAGTTTCTACCTTTAGGAAAACTTGTTGAGGGAACATAAAAAATCTTGTTCCTTATATGATAATAACCCAATATTAGCTTTGGTTTCATACATATATAAATTTGTGATTCAATACATTTTATTATATTTATTGTTCTACTATGTTCATACAAATCAAACATTAATTTACACTATAATATTTTGGTGAAATAATCATTTTTCACTTTTAAAATTCATTCTAGAACTCTTTCCTCACAAGTCAAACCCTAGTTAGGAGCAAGATCATTAAGAAGTAGTATTTATCATGAATTGGTAATACATCAGTTGCACTAAAATTAGTGAAAGGAAGCTGACCTTATCTAGAGGTTCACCTCAATTTTCCAAGGTCCAATAGCTTGGAGGTGATCCCATTGTGTCATTAGATTTCCCATAGTTTGTAACTCATACTATACAACATATTACCACACAAAGATGGGTGTAAAATCTAAGTGATAACATGTATGCTATATTTGTAATATTTTACATGTGATCCTTTGAGATAATTATTATAAGTGAAATAATAATGATCCCCACATGGGGAAAATATAAGAAGGACAATACAACATTTTGATTATTTTAAGTCATATTTAAAGTCACTTTTAATTCATATTAAAATTTCCCTTAAAACACAAAGACATGAAAATTTTGAAGACCAAAGTTTATCCCTAAAGTCAATTTTAAAGTTAAACAAGACAATTTGGTCCATTCCTAATGCCACATTTAAATTACATATTTATAATGTCGACCTAAATTCACCCTTAAATCACCTTCAAAGTCACCCCAATGTTACTTGTGTGATGTTGGGAAAGGACATTATGGTGAATTTGGAGGTGGATTAGGGGTGATGTTGCTAATGTCATCACTACTAAAGTCATTTTTGTGACCTCAAAAGTGTCCCTAAATGTGACTTGAAATCCTTCACTAAAAGTGACTTTAAATCTATCATTAAACATGAATTTAACTCTACCACTAAGTGTGACTTTAATTTTGTTACAAAGGTCACTTTATGTTGACATTAGGTATAAATTTAAGTATGAAACTAGGACCAAATTTAAATGTGATAGTAGGTTTGAATTTAAGGTATCGTTAAAAGTGTCACTATGTCCAACTTATAGGTGAATTTAAGTGTGCCACTAATTTTGACTAAATTGCAACACTAGGTTGACTTAAAATGTGACTTAAGTTTGATTTTTGAAATTATATTAAAAATAGTTTTTAGTTAATTAAAATTATTTAATATTATTTATTATCAAATAATATTGTTTTATTATATTATAATAATAATAATTATATGATTATAATGTTGATGTCAATTTTAATAATACATATAAAAAATAGTGTAATTGTGACTTTCAAAGTAAATTCAAATGCAAACATAAATGAAACATGTAATGACAGAATAATAAATGAAACACAATATTAAAATAACATAATAATAAAGAAAATGTCATAATAATAAAATAGTTATAATGTCATGATTGACCACATACAAAATTAGGGAAATCATGCTCAACTAAAATATACAAACCTTAAATAGTGTATTACAAAAAATAATTCTCACTCACACTTCACCAATTTACCCTAATGTCAACACCTCTACTGCCTAAAGTTGTATTTGGTTAAGAAGCATCGACTGAGGGGTAGATGTAGGATAATGGGGGACAAAAGAGGGAGGGTATAAAGTGACATCTTTTTTTTGAAAAATAACAATAGTTGAAATTAGAGAGAATGTTAGAGACAATTCAAAAAGGAATTTAACAATGACATAAAAACATGAATATGGAATTTTGAATATAGTTTATAAATATATAATTTTTTCCAATACCCAGATGATAAAAGTGTGCAAAATAGATGCATTTATGACAATAGGTTGGTTATTTTTTGTAAAAAGTTAAGGAGAGTGCATGTGTACGAACACACTTTTTTTGAGTAAACGATTGAATTTTTGTATGAAATTTCATATATAGATAGGTGAAATGTTAAAGATTGTTTATAATATTTTTTTACTATATATACAATTTTTAAATAATTTTACAAGTCAAGACAATTTTAAAATTGAATTGCAAGTGTAAAAACACAATTTTTTGACCTTAACTTCATGAAAATCAATTTTTTTAAAGCATAGTTGACAATGTGTATATTTTTGAGATATAAATTTTATAAAATATTGATTAATATTCAAAAATTTGTAAGATAATTTTTTACGATATGTATATAGTCCATAATGAACTATATTATGTATAAATTAAGTAATAATTATAAATAATATATAACATTAAAAAAGAATCTAGAACTACACTTTCACCTCTACAAAACCATATATATATAATAAAAGTTGCCTGATTAGATGTGTCAACAAAGATGAAAAAGAATCCTAAATTTCTTAAGATCCAAGTGGGATACTCCATGACTAGTTTCAAAATAGGTTCAGACCTCCCCAAGCCTGCATCCAAGGCATATTTGGAGGAAAAACACAAAAAAATTTGAAATGTTTAAATGACGTACACCCTATGAAAAGGACACATGCCATTTGCAAAGGGTGTACACCCTTAATAAAGGACACAAGCCTTTTTTAAAGGGTATATGCACTTTCTAAATTTGTATTCACTTTGCAAAGGGTGTGCATCCTTTATAAAGGGCATACACCCTTTATGGAGTGCAATTTTTTTTCAATTTGAGCTTATTGAAAATATAAAATTAAACATCAACCATGGCACAAAAAATTACAGTCCAAATTGCTTAAAAACAACCTCTAGTTGTAATATATATATATATATATATATATATATATATATATATATATATATATATTACAACTAGAGGTTGTTGTTAAGCAATTTGGACTGTAATTGTTTATGCCATGTTTGATGTTTAATTTTATATTCTTATACTTGAAATTAATTTTACTAAATATAACAAATTAAGGACACTCAACATCTTCTAAAATTGATTACACATATGTAGGAGTTACCATTTAGAAGTTAGTTTTTCAAATTCCATTCCAGTCAATACTTAGTTTTTAAAAGTTTAGGATCAGATGGTAAAATGAGAAATGTGGTTACAAATCATGTTACATATGTAATAGATCTATACCATTGATTCTGCCCCATATTTCACCTAATTGAGTATGTCCTATCTACTTTACCTACTTGAGTATGCTCTACCTAATTAAATACTCAAGCTTGAAGGTGGATTCTTAAATAATTTGTGGGGTTTTCAATTAATGGGTCTATCAATATGCACAAATGATTAACTTGTATCATGTAACTTGTAACATACCTATATTCATGATTAGGGTCACTCATACATGACATCTATTGCATACCTATTACATATATGCATGCATTCACTCATATATGACATCTACTTGTAATCTTGATATGGTAACTTATACTAGACATGAATGTAACTAATCACCCTAATAGACTCCATTTGAAATATAATAAATCAAAACACCATTAAAATTAATTATAAAGAGATACCATTCACTCTAAAACAAATGTCAAATAAATGGTCAATTCATGCATTCTTCAATTCCAATATCATGCATTATTCCAAAGTCATGTAGAATAAAATCATATTATACCACTCTAAATTCACATAAGAAACCCATTATTGACCCTAATTATCCCTAATCACTCCCTTATCAATCCTCATATTCACTTATCATCCCTATCCATTCCCTCACCGGTTCTCATTGTCCCTCATTATCCCTAATCATTCCTTCATTGGCTATCATCATCCTTCATTGTTTCTAATCACTCTCTCATCAACCCTCATAATCCCTAGTCACTCCCTAGTCACTCCCTCATCATCCCTCATCATCACTTATTTTAATTTATCATACCTAAACACTCCCTCATCAAACCTCATCAACCCTAATCATACCAAATCACTCTCTCATCATCCCGAGCTTCATCCTTAGTCACAGTCTCATCATCCCTAATAACTCCCTCATTAACCATCATCATTTCTTATCATCCCTAGTAAATTGTTCATCACATATAATTAGATCCCTCATCAACCCTCATCATCCTCAAGCATCCCTAATTACCCCTCCTCATTTGTGTTTATCCCTCATTGTCCCTAGCCATTCCCTCATTGTCACTCATCATACCTAATTACTCTGTCATCATCCATAGTCACTCCCTCATCTAGTAGAGTGTGTTCCAATATAGTAGTAAATATAAATTTATTTCAAACTAAACAATATATTTTTTAGATGAATCTTTAATGGTGTTTCAATTCCTTTTGTTTTGATTGGAGTATACTAGGGTGATTATTCTCATTCATGTCTAGTAGATTAGATAGGGTCATGATGGATTACTCTATGGAGATTGTTGAAAGATTTACATGGTGGAAATAAGATAATATCATATTTTAAATTGCATGAAAAAATTATTTTGAATGATGAAAAATGATGATAGATAAAAAAATTACCTCTTTGCGCTTGCTTTGTATGAGGTGAAATCCTTCTTTTAGACAAAGTTATTTCCAAATCATTGAGCAAAAGGGCCAAATTATTTTATAAATTCTCATGTTTTTGAGTTATTCTAAAATAATGATGTGGGTCATGAGTATAAATTATTAGCATTTATTCCACTAACTTTGTTATGACATGTTTTTTCCTTGCATTGAAATATTTGCACTTGTGTAGGAATTATGATAGGAAAGTGGAGAGGGGGTTGAGATGAACTACCAATGATTGAATAATTCCTCTATAGTGTGGTATCCATAATTTATGTTTAGTGTTTATCATTTAGGTTTTATTTTTAGGGTTTTATGTTAAGGATTAGGGTTTAAAGTTTATAGTTTAGTGTTTGGAGTTGATTGTTTGGGTTCTGACATTTACGTTTTAAAGTTGAGGGTTTATCTAGTCTTAGGATCTAGGGTATATGGTTTTGGTTTTGAGGTTTTATGGTTCTAGGTTTGTGGTTTAGTGTTCAAATTTTAAGGTTTAGGGTTTAATTCTTAGGGTTTAATGTTAAGAGTTTAAGGGTTAAGGTTTTGGGTTTAGGGTTCCATGTTTAGGGTTTAAGGTTTATGATTTTTAATTTTATGCTTAAGGTTTAGTATTTAATATTAAGGACCTATAAGGTTAAGGTTTTAAGGTTTAGTGTTTAGGATTTAGGATTTTAGGCTTATGGTTTAGGATTTATGGTTAAGGGCTTAAAGTTTAGGTTTTAGGGCTTAGGGTTTAGGGTTTAAGGTTCTATGTTTCGGGTCTAGGTTTTAGGGTTTACGCATTATTATTTTGGGTTTAAGGATAATGTATTAGGGTTAAGTGTTTAATGTCTATTGTGTTTAAGGTTTAAGTTTAGGGTTAAAAATTCAAGGTTTAGAATGTTTAAGGTTTGGGGTTTGGGTTAATGGTTTAGGTGTAAATGGAGTGTACTAGGGTGATTAGATACATTTGTGCTTGGTATGAGTGATTGTATCATGAATATAGGGATATGTTATGTATGAGTGACAACATACCTAAATACATTATTAGGTATGGGGTAGATGTAATGTTTGAATGACTATATCATTATTATATGTATGCTACAAGTTGAATGCTACATGCTAGCCATTCATGCATATTAATAGATCTATTGATTAAAAAACCCACAAATTATTAGGAAATCATCTTGAATCCACATTTAAGTCATTTACATGAATGTCCCTAATCACTCCTTTCTCTATATAGGTTAAAATGACCCCTATCCTTCCAAGATATGGATTAGCAAATGACCCCTCTCCTTTCTCTATATAGGTGATAACTCAAGATTATGGTTTATGGATAGAGGTTTAGGATTTATAAATCTAGGGTTTAAGGTTAATGGTTGATGGTTTAAGATTCATAGTTTAGGGTTTAGTGTATAGGTATTAGTGTTTAGGGTTTGGGTTTCAATTTTATGGCTTAGAGATTAGGATTTAGGGCTTATAATTTATATTTTATGCTTAAAGGTTTTGGATTTATGGTGTATGGCTCAAGGGACCAAGAGTTTAGATTTCAGGGTTTGGGGCTTGGTGTTTGGGGTTAGGTTTTTTGGTTTATGTTTTTACACTTAGGGTTTAGGGTGTAAGGTTTAGAGTTTTGGTCTTAGGGTTTTAGTTAATGGTTTGGGGATTAGGGCTTAGGGTTTAGGATTTGGGGTTTAGTATTTATGGTGTAGAGTTTATGGTTTGGGGTTTTAGGTTTAGGGTTTATAGTTAAGGGTTTAGGAATTTAGGTTTAGTGTTTAAGGTTTTGGGTTTTTACTTTTCAATTTGGGTTTATAATTTTTGGTTTAGGATTTAATGTTTAATGTTTATGACTTATGGTTTGTGGTTTTAGGCTCAGGTTTTAGGGTTAAGGGATTATATTTAGGTTTTAGGGTTTAGGATTTAAGATTTTAAGTTTATGGTTTGGGTTTTAGGGTTAAGATCTTACATTTAGGTTTTAAGCTTTAGGGTCTAGGGTATAAAGTATAGGGTTTAATGTTTTAAGTTTATATGTTTATGGTCTATAGTTTAGGGTTTATGGATTTTTGTTTTTGGTTTAGGGATAATGTATTAGGGTTAAGGGTTCAAGTTTTATGGCTTAGGGTCTAGGGTTTAGGTATATTATTTAGTGTTCATGGTTCAAGGTTTATGGCTTAGGGTTTGGGGTTTAGGGTTTAAGTTTCAATATTTAGGGTTTAAGGTTTAGTGTTTATTATTAGGGATTTGAGGTTTGGGATTAATGACTTAGGTTGAAATGGAGTGAACTAAGGTTATTATTTACATTCATGTCCAATATGAGTGACCATATCATGACCACATGAAGATGTCATGTATGTGGTAGATGTAATGTATGAATGACTGTATCATTATTATATATATGCTATAGGTTACATGATATACGCTATTCATTTATGCATATTGATATGCCCTAATTAAAGTTCATTTTCTAAGTTGAGAGTAATGCTATTAAGAAGATTATAAGGAAAAGATAAATAACTACAAGTATAATACATCTCTAACTTTTTTGATTGAGTATAAACCTCTTATGAAGGTCCAAAATTATTATGTAAATAATATAGAATACTTACAAGTAAAGTGATTCAAATAATTTTATAATTAAGCCAAGTAAATATCCTTCCAAGTAAGTAGATTAGGCCATCCGGACCTAAACAGTAGAGTCTCCATTGAATTCTAATTCTTAAGAAAACAATAAAGGAAATTGGTTTCTTATCCTCAAAGATAGTCTCCAAACATATTAATAAAGATTTATAAGAATTATTTGATGATATTAGATTAATAACACCTTTTCAAAACCAAACATGTCTATACATAATACTATAGTAATGCATAGGACTTAGTCAACTTTTTGGGTACTTTGGTGTTCTAATTGGTATCTTAAGATTGTGTAAAGACACCTATGAGTCTTGTATCATTATCTTGATATTTTCATTGATTTTTTGAGTTGAATGTGTCCAAAAAATAAGGTAATTATAGACCTTTTTGTATCAAGTTCTTAAGAGGTAGAATTTGGCATAATAGGCCTATAAAGGGTAGACTTGTTATCATCTGAGTTTTGAGTTGATGTTATTCATACACTAAAAAGCTTGAGTAAAATAATTGGTGAAACCCTCATAATATTATTCAGAGAAGTGAGGATGTACAATTGAGTTCTTTAGGAGGCAAAGAAGGGTTTTGATTGAAGGTAGATCACTATATTGGGATTGAATACCCTATTTTAAGTCATTGAAAGTGTCTTTTGATCTAAATACATAGGCTAATAATTCAAGAGATAATACTAAATAATAAGGTCATTAGTATTTCAATACCGATACTTAAAAGACCTTTTGTGATAGACAAAGAGATAATTTATGGTTAGGAAGAGACCTAATTATAAGTAAGTTTCTAGAGGACCTTTAAGTAGACTAAGTTGAGTAAGTGGAGCAATTAATTTGACACCAATAGGGAATAGTAAATATCAAGATATGGATTATGTATTTAGATAGGGCATACTGCTTGAGATCAATCCATGGATCAATTATTTAATTACGTAGAGCATACTCAAGTGCATAAAGTAGATAGGGAATACTTAAGTAGGTAAAACATACATGTAATAATGAATAGTATAGATCTATTACATATGTAACATGATTTATAACTTTGTTTCTCATTCGATATTTTGATCTTGAAATTCTAAAAACTAAGTATTGACTAGAATGGAATTTGAAAAATTAGCTTCTAAATGGTAACTCCTATAACCCTATAATCAAATTTAGAATATGCTCAGTGGCCCTAATTTTTTATATTTAGTAAAATAAATTAAAAATTATACTTAACATTTATTTTACTAATTATATGATTTCAAAAAAAAAATACCTCTAATTGTAAAACAAACAAAAAAATACATGGCTTTTAGAAGTCTAATTGCAAAAAAAAAAAAAAAAAAAAAACATGGATTTTAAAAGGGTGTGCATCCTTTACAGTCCAAAGGGTGTACACCCTTTGTAAAGGGCATAAACCCTTTATAATTCAAAAGACATACACCATTTAGGGTTGGGATTGACCCTTTCATAATTTTTCTTTGGTTAAAAAAAAGGGTGTATGCCCTTTACAAAAAATGGTTTGTATTTACAATTGTGTCATGTTTTTTCCCCAAAATTTTTGCATCTACCCTGAGGATGGTTGTGGCATAAAATTATAACTATAAGGAGGAGAACACTAGTAGTCATGAACATCTCATTCATAATGGGAATAATTCTTTCACTTTTAATCTAAGAAGATTTGGTGCTTCAATTATAAAAATGCAATGAAATGACTATTAAAAATCTCATAAAAGTAAAATCATAAAACACAAACCACTATTAGGAAAAATATTCTAAAAATAATGTGAAAATATATTTTATATTAACTTTAAATAGTATATTTTTTATAGTTCAGATCCATTGGCTACCATTTGCTTACAGGGAGAAGGATATTCAAAAGTAAAAATGTGGTCATTGCACTAAGGTTGGAGAACCTCTCCATAATCCTCATCTTGTCAAAAAATGAAAATAAAATAAATAATGATATTTTAATAAAAAAACTAAACTCATATAGTAAAAGGGGAAAATACTTTTAAAAAACATACTTACAATTTGGGTGCATGCTCCTTAAAAACCCATATGACATGTGGAATTGGTCATCATTTTCCTTTCTAAATTAGGTCACCTACAACTAGTTGCTACTAGCTTGGTTGAACTAGAAGGTCAATATTATCCCAATAATCAATAACCCTCCTCCTAGGATCAAATTTGTAACAAGAAGACTTAAAATTAATTAAAAATTTAAAACTTGGTTAGTACGACATTTTAAAATAAATTAAGAGATATAATTATAAAATATATAAAATAAAAAAATAAAAAAAAGATGACTAAGTTACACAAAAAATTTTACCTCCTAAGAGTTTTCCACACTAATCATGGAAAAGTCAAGTTTAGAGTTCTCTTTTGGTTATCTATCTCTCATCATATAGAATCCCCTGTGCATGATTCTATTCAGCTTGTATTGTAAAACAATGTTAAATTACAAAATGTAATATAGTAAAACATTACGTAATTATTAAAATTATTTTTTATAAAAAAATATCTTCATATATAAGAGAGGTTTGCATGCATGGTTTAAGGATTTTGATTACCAAAGATATTATAGGGGAAATCATAGGGATGGATTGCTTAGGGGTTAAAGCCTTCAAGGATAAAAAAAGGAAGGATGAACTTTTCAATATTTTCTATAGCAAAGAGAAGAAGTCAAAGGTGACATATCAGAAAGGGTTCATGAGGGTTGACCTATCGAGGAAGTGGTTAGATGTATGCTTGCAGATCATGCGTTATATCAAACTGAAAGAAAAACATATAGTAATATTTTCACATCATTATATTTTACTCAATCACTTTAAGGGTCACATTATCAATCTCCCTTTCTTTCTTTTGAAATTTATGGAAGCCACAAATTTGAATAATAAGAACAATCCCTTAGTGGATCTTATTTGCCAAGGGTTGATTCTATTATTGGTTAATAAGGGAGAACCCCTATGGTAAAAAATTATGTCAAAAGTGATTAATTTTACTAGTGAACAAGAAGATTCAGCCATAAAAGAGGATTTCTTCATGGATTCTGAGTCTGACAAGGTTGGGAATGATCAAAATGTTGGTGCTAGAGATGATTTTATGTAGGAGAAACTAAAGCTGAGAGGAGAGGACATGGGGGTTCTTGAATTCATGACACCAATTTCTAGAAAGGGACAAGATTTTATAAATCCTAAGATCAAGGAGGTCTTTGAGTAGTCCATTGATAAGTTACATAACAAGGTTTCTATTCAAAAGTTATTATGCAATGAAATTGTGGATGAAATCAAAAATCTTAAAGGGTTCTTGGTTCAAGGAATTTTTGATATGAGTTTCAACAAGGAAAACGTAGGCATGGATGAGCTCATTCCCCAAGGTAATAAAACCACTCATAGAGATGGATCAGAGGAAAACAACAAGGAGTCAAGTAGGGGAGGGAGGAATCCAAGCTCATGGGTTCTAATCACAAGAGGAAGGTTGAGGAGAAAGAACAAGTAGTTGGATAAAGGACCAGAGAAAAGATCAACAAAGTGGATAGCATTGAGACCAAGAAATTTGTATATTATTCTAAGTCTTAGTAGTTGGTCTTGTTTATTTTCTCTTTTAGTTGGCAGTGGATTTTTGTCTGAAACTTAGTGTCTTTTAGGTGGTAGGTGGTTTATCCTGTTAGGTTCTTAGTTTTATCCTTTTTTTTATTGTATCATGTTTATCTTTCATGTTATTTTGTAAGGGTATGGAACACATTCAACCTATTCAT
The DNA here is from genome assembly GCA_037957365.1 of Torreya grandis. Lineage (NCBI taxonomy): Eukaryota > Viridiplantae > Streptophyta > Pinopsida > Cupressales > Taxaceae > Torreya > Torreya grandis. The sequence goes on from JARHVA010006638.1 coordinate 771,013, forward strand.
TAACATATCTAATAAAAAAATGCATCCCTAATTTTATTCACCACTCATGATTTGTGTTTTTAGGTAAGGGAACATAAAAGACATCAATATAGTCTTTTTCCACCTTCTTTTCTATAATACTTATTTATTTTTAAATTTATTTACATAAAAATGTTAATATTTTACTAATTAAAAATATATATCATAGTAAAAAAAATGGTATATTAATATATCTACCATTTTTTTGAGCAATACATCCTTATGATTATCTATGCATAAGTCTTTCTTATGGTGCTAGAGCAAAACCTCACTTACCTCTCCTTGATAAACCCACAAGGTTATGCATCCTACTTGTTGTATATTATTATTCTCTATGGAGAAATGCACATGAATATGGTCTCATAAATCTTCATCTCTACAATCCAATGTATGATGATTATAAATGGGAGGTAGGTTTGAAGGGCATGCACTATCAAGTGAATGATTTTTACATGGTTGTATAAAAAAGAAAGAAGTTTTTATAGAGAAAGAAGTTGAAGAATGTATGTGGGAGGATAAAGGAGGCATACCATGAGAATGTATGTGGGTGGACAAGGAAGGTATACTAGAGGCACCCAAAAATGCAATGATACATTTGATAACCAATTTAGGGTTAAATTGAAGTCATCTTAAAAAACTATCAAAAAATTCAAACCATATAAAGAAAAAAATTATAGAAGAATTAATTTTTTTACATATAATTATAACATTACATACATTTAAAAATGTGAATTTTCCTTAAATTTTTAAATTCTACACTATCTTTTTCATATTTGACTTAATTTTGTCGAATATTCCCTAATTTCCACAAGTTTTTCAAAATTTCCCTACATTCCACTTTTTTTTTTCACCCTACTCTTTCCTTTTTTTTTTCCCGAATTTATCCTAACTTATCTATATTTTTCCTAATTTGTCATAATTTAGCCTATAATTTTCCCTATCCTTTTGAACTTGTCCTAAATTTCCCTAATTTACACCATTTTTTTTAATTTATCCTAAAATTATCTAAGTTACCTTAGATCTTAGAAATCTCACCAATTTAATGTAATTTTGAAAATTTTCCCTAATGTTTTTCCTTCACTTGTAAAATTTTCCCTAAATTTTTGATTTTTTTGCCAATTTAACATAATTTTTTGAAGTAGTAATATATTTTTGATTTTTTCAAAATGTGTTGATTTTTCCCTAAATTTATATTTTTAAAACTAATTTAACCTAATGTTTTGAAACTTTCCATTAAAATGTTGAATTTATCACATTTTTTTGAACTTTCGATGATATAACCTAGTTTATTGAATTTTTTGTACAATTACTTATTTTTGGATTTTCTCTATTTTTTTTCAAAATTTTCATAAATTGCCTTAAGTTTCCCTAATTTTTAGAAATTTACCTCCACTTGTCAAAAATTTCCTTAAAATTTTTGATTTTAAATAATTTAATCTAATTCATTACCCTAAACTTAAATTTTAGAATTTTCCTAAAATTTGTTGAAATTTCCCTATTTTTTTGAATTTTTATTAAGTCACCCTATTATTTGAACTTGCATTAAAATGCCCAATTTTTGGAAATTTTCCTAAAGTTGCTAGAATGCCCCACTTTATTTCTAATTTAACCTAATTTCTTGATTTCTCCATAAATTATCGTAATTTACATAATGTTTGAAAAAAATCTATTATTTTTTAATTTAACCCCACTTTTTTTTAAAAAATAGCCAATTTAAACTATTTTTTTAAAAATTTCCCTAAATTACCCTAATTTTTGGATTTTCCCTGAATTTATCAAATTTGCCCTAAACTTATGAATTTTCAATAATTTAACATTTCCCCCTAATTTTTCATAAATTGCTTTATTTTTTTCTTAATTTTTTAATTTGTTCTAATTTTCTCTATTTTTTCAAATTTCCCTAATTTTTAATTATCCCTAATTTGTCTAAAATTTCCCTAATTTTCTCTATTTTTTGAAATTTTAATAAGTTTTTCTAATTTACCTTATTTTTATCCTAAATTTGTATAAGTTTCCCTAAATTTAAGAATTTTTGCTAGTTTAACTTATTTTTTCGTGAATTACCCTTTTTCCCCATTTTAAAAAATTATAAACTTTTATAATCATCCTTAATTTTTTTTATTTTTTTCTATTTTAACTTATTTTTTAATTTTCTTTATTTTTGGAATTTTAACTGAAGTTATTTGATTTTCCCCCTATTTTTAAAAAAAATTACTAATTTAATATTTTTTGAATTTTCCCTAAAACTAACCCGATTTTCCTTATATTTTAGAATTTTCCTTATTTTTTTTGAAATTTCCCTAATTTTTTGAAATATTTATAATTTAACATTTAAAAAAAAATTGATTAAAATACTCACCTTTTTAATATTTCATTAGTTTAACCTAATTTTTTGAATTTTATTGCCTTAAATTTCCATAAATTAAATTAATTATTAATATTTTTCTAATTTAGCCGAGTTTCCCCTAAATTACACTAATTTGTTCCCTAAATTCAAATTTTGAAATTTGCCATATTTTTTGAAAATTTCCATAATCTTTAAAAATTTATATGTTTTTTTCAAAATTTCCCTAATTGGATCCAATTTTTTGAATTTATGTTTTTTTTCTTTATTTCTAATTTTCCCTATTCTTTTCAAATTTTCTTATTTTTTTAAATTTCCCTAATTTGCCATTATTTGCTATAATTTTGGCTATTTTAACTTAAGTTTCTAAAATTTCCTTAAATTTCCCTAACATTTTCAAGTTTTTCTTAATTTGCTTTAAATCTTCCTATTTTTTTAAATTTTGTTCTAAAATTACTCCAATTTTTAGATTTTACCTTGATTTTCTGAGTTCGTTGTAAATTGTCCTATTTAAAAAAAAAATCTTTGAAAAAATTCTTATTTTTCTTGCATTTCCTTAATTTTTTTAATGTATTAATATTTTTTCAATTTATAATTTCTCATTTTTTGGTGAGCCCTAAATTTAGTATGCATTAAAATTTATATATTTAAAAAAATTCAATTTATGTTTTATAAAAATAAATAAAAACTAGGCGTTTTCAAGTTTTTCATCATCATTTTCTTCCTCTATTCATTATAGTTTGGATGATGCCTTCTTCTTATTTTATCCATCTTTTTAGTTCTTTCTTATCTCCAAAGTCATCTATGCCATTATTTTATTGTGGGGAGGTACATCAATGTATTCCTTGGATTCATTACTACTAGTATCACTCATAATTTTTTGGGATCACTACAACTCATACCCAACCTAAGAGGAAATTGCAAATTCTAACCCCCTCCCACTCTTTTCACATTTCAAAAAACCTACCCACTCAATCTTAGAAAACACTAACCCACACATAGATCAAAAATCTAATCAAACACTCACAAATCCTATCTCATAAATTCCCCAAATCAAACACTCACACTCAAAAACCCCATACCATAAAATACCCAACACTCACTCACACATGGCCTACCCAACATAATCTTCAAATTAACCACTTAAATTGAAATTCGATTAACAAAAATCTTACTAACACTATCTACCCTACTTAGTGATTGAAAATGATTCAAATGAAACAAAAAAGAAAGAACCTTTTTATATGCATAACTATTCTTTTATTTTTTGTGTGTGTTTATGATTTATTTTAACGTTAGGGATGACATTGGGTATGGAACCCTAACATCAATCCTATATGTGTGATGTTGGAAAGCCACCAATGTTGCCAATGTCTCATTTGGTAGGTGGTTATGAGTTGGTTGGTTCATTTACATATTTTTATAAATTATTTTATATTATGTATTATATTAAATAATATATATTCTATTATGTATTCAAAAATGTTTTTATTATATATAAAAAATATATTTTATATTACATATTTAAATATATATTATTTAATATATTTTAATATTTATAAATATATATAGTAATATAAATATCTCAAATAATACTTTATTTATTTTGGATTAACGTGTCCTAAAATAATGTAAAATTGGAAATATTCTAATTATGTAAAATAGGTAAATATTCATAAGAATATGAATGTAAAAGGGTAGAATGATAGGGAACTTAGATAATTAGAAACAAAAAACACTATTAAAGAGAGGTACTTGGCTTATTCTGATATAATATTTCTCATTGTGTTCATTATTATTTTTGAAAATGTTATGTATCTATTTTGTAACTCCTAGATTAGGAAACATGAGCTCACTGTTGATGTTGCTAGAAAAGGAGACCCATGTGATAATTTGTATTGTCCAAGCTCTACTTGAAGTGTCTTTGTTGACTATGTAGGTCTACAACATCTTAGAATGCTACACTTGTGTGTTTATATGCTTCTTATGTGTGTGCTTACCTTCAATTTTATATGTTGATCTTTATTCTATTTATCCTTTCTTTGAAACCCTAATCTCACTTTAAACCACATGATGACCCTTGAAGAAATGGTTAATATGTTGGTTTGGACATCCAAAACCACTCCTTAATGAGTGATTGAGTGTTACCTACATTTCAATTCTTTGAGGAGGGCTCAAACCACACATAGTTCTCCTATATAGATGTGTATGTGCACCATCATGATAGTTATAAAATTCAAGGCAATGTTTGGATTTTGACACTTGGAAATCATCTCTTTCCTCAAGTAAACCATCACTAAATATAATTATTCAAATACCTTTAAAATTATTATTACATCTATTTCTACTTTACAGTGCTCATTACTTTCTTGTAGCTTTCTCCTTGCTTCTTCTTGTAACTATTGTATATGCTTTGCAAATGCTTATGCATCATCACTAACTCATTCTGTAATTGGTAACTATACCAAATCTAAAACACCCATGCGCTTAATCCCATAAACATTTTGAAATGGTGATTTTCCTATTGATCTATCCACTAAACTGTTATACACAAATCAAAACCATAGTCCATAAAATTTATGTCCAAGCTTGACTTAAATATTTTGCACCTATGCATGATCAACAACTCACATTCACTTAGATAGACACAATCCAATGGAGTGAGATGAAGTAAGACTTTTTAATAAAGCTTCGAAGGCCCATGGGACCACCACATGGCAAAAAGACATTAACTAGTATAATTGATAGAGTGCAGAGCAAACCAAAAAATGACAAGTGGAAAGCTTAGCAAAAAAATCCCCATAGGATTATTAGATTATACAAGGGATATGAACAACCTCATTTTATTAGGCATAGGGTTTGTGAGTAAAGTAAAGCAAGGAACCCTTATGGTTGTGTTTGATCTCCTTTCTTCACTTTTGGTAGTATATAAGTTCATGGAAATTCTATGAATACTTCTAATCATCTTATTAGGTTTATAAATTCTCTAAATATAAATCCAACTTACTAATTATCAACTGACTGCCCATGTAGGCTTGCCTATATAATTAGGACTACATATGAATAAATAGGGTTTATCAATTTTGTATTATTTATTACTTGAGGTAGGAAATAATAGTGATTATATAACGGGCACTAGTCCTTTGTGCAACATGAGATATTGTCCCTACAAAGTCAATGACCCATTTTTGAAAGGGATCTTGTGAAATAATAGGGAGAAAGGGAATTTCATCATGTTAATTAAGGTTTTCAATCCATTGACACACATCACACCTCTTAGAGTAGTCTTTGAAATTTTAAAATAAGGTAGTCCAACATAAGCTTAAAAATAGTATCATACATATATTATCATCGATCGCAAAGTGACTCCCTAGAATATATCCATATGCTCATGTTATATAACACATAAATTGATGATTTCATCACATACCATCTTGTAAAGTTAATCTCCAATGAATTGATATGGTGTAATGTGAACCACCAATTATATTTTTGATTTGATGGATAAATAGTAGCAATAATTTTAAAAATGAGAAAGCCACAATCTCTAAGAGTTCCTCAAAAATGCATTGATTTTTATTAAATAGACATCAAACATGTCATCTTCAATTGTTTGTGCATCTTCACTAGATGTGATTTGGGATAAATGATCAAGCCCAAAATTTTACTTACCTGAGTTGACTTTACCATGATGAAGAATTGGAATTATCAAAAAGGTAATATCCAATTGTATATTATTCCATGGAACACTAATTTATTCATTATATATATATATATATATATATATATATATATATATATATATATATATATATATATATATATATATATATATATATATATATATATATATATATGAGAGAATCATGGTCAGTGAAAAATATAAAGGGTGTTGCAAGTTGGTATTATAATTTTTTTTTAATGTATAGACCATACAAAGTAATTCACATTTGGTGGTTGTGTAGTTTTGATTAGTTGAAGTTAACTTATGGCTAAAAAATAGATGGGATGGTGGATATTGTCATTACTAGGTTATGCCAAAATTCATTCTAGGGATGCTATTTTGAAGGATATATATATATATATATATATATATATATATATATATTCTTTTGTGATAATGTCTCGATATAGTGCTAATTGATTTCTCAATGTGATTGTCCTAGAAGTGATGAAACAAGTATGAACTTAGGATTTATTTGTATATATATCAAATTATCTAATATTTCTCACTATGACTAATCCATGAAATGTGCTTAGGTTAACATAATGGAGACTTTAAATTTAAAAAATATTCACTGAGTGTTCCTAAACACTACCATTAAAATAACAAACTTATGTAAAATCTTAACTATCCAACTATTGTTGTTACAATTATAGGAGTAAAAATCAATGATTTAAGATATAAAGACAACCTACTTAGGGTTTAGGAAAGTTATTGCTCAAACTATCCTTAATATGTGTACTTGGTAATTTGGCTTGGCCAAGAAAATAGATGGGTAGATGAATAGGGAAAAATATGCACAAGAATTGAATGTATGCACAATGTTCAAGTATATCACTGTGTGCCAAATTTGATGTTTCCAAAGTGTGTAATACCAAATTTATGGGTCTATAGTTCCCCCTTTTAGACTAATATTAAAAATTTTAGATTAAAAGGATAAAATAAGAAATTTATTACCTATGATTAACTTCATTTGATGTTGATAGAGATACCCCGAATTCCCCATTTTATCCATGAAAAATGTGTAAATAAACATGCATAGATTAATGTCTTTTTATGATATAAAAACTAAAAAATCTAGATCATTAATTTTTTAAAACAAAAAATTCAAGTTGATTGAATAATAGAGCATTCATATAATTCACACAATAACATAGGTTAAATATTGTTCCCACTATGGTGGGTAGTAAGCATTTTATTATTATTGGTAAAAATATACAAAAGGGTGTTGTAGAAACCCAAATTTGGAACAATTTATTTTACAATGTCTTTTTAATCACTTTTTATATATAGGCCTCAGTAAAGAATCAAATACTTAATGACACATTTCTCTTATATTTTTTCCTTTTTATTTATGATTTTATTAGTATAATTTTATAACCTCTTTTTAAAAAAAAAAATCCACATGGTGTAAAATAAATTTAAAACAAATATCTTTAAACCCCTTTTGACACTTTGAGGTTATTTTGAGCATATGACACAATTTATAAAAAAAATTATATCGTGTCCCATTCCTGATGATACTAACTTTTGATATTTTAATATTTCCTTTAACACATTTTTAATTTATAGCCATAGATTTTGAGTTCCTTTTAATTTATTTTGGGTCGATTGTGTGTGGCACTAATTTTTTAATTTGAATCCTAAGATATTACTATATAAAAATAGTTGTTAGAAGGCACTAAGGATAAAATAACCAACTATCATTCATTAACCCTGTGTACCCTGTGTAGTCAAACATAATTGAAACTAACTTGCACTCAAAGAGAGAAAATAATACTTAAGAAAGGTATAATATTAATTCACAAACAATTTCTAGTCATAAATATTGTTTAAAATCCCAAACCAATCTTGGAAAGTCCAAAAGATTGTTTTGTAGGCTACACAGTCTGTGTTTGAAAACACATTCACAATAGAGTAGTGGAGGAAAACATTTGCATAGGTGAAAGAGGAATTTTTTTTAGTTTAGAATGTGTGTGGGAGTGGTAGTTACTATAAAAAAGATTACAATATCTTGAAATCCCACATAATGTTTGAAAATGAATTTAAATCCTTCTCGAGAAGGTGTAGGACTTGTCAACCCTAGAACTAGGGTTTGGATGATAGCAGGAGTTCCAACTATCAAAAATTATGAAATTTGGTACATATATTAGGTATGACCTATGATAAGGGATTTTAAAGGTTTCAAGGCATAACTATATGTTACCATACTTCTAGAGGATACTGTGTGTAATTAAAGTTGTGATAGACCTAGAGAGGCATAATAGGCCTAAACATCAACCTATTGGGAGGTTGAAAAGTGACTAAATATTTGAGTAGAGACATAAAAATTTGTGAAGGTTAATATTAAGTTAGAGGGTATCTGAATTGATAATGGGTTTTCCTATACCTTATTGTACACTTTTTTACTAGCATGATTTATACAAAAAGGGTTACTAGCTGTGTCTAAAGGTATGCATAGTTAATTGTGAGGTAAGTTATTGTAAAGAAGATGGTTATAAATTTATTTATGAGTAATTATTCATTGTCAAATGAACACATATAAGGTGAAATAACCAAAATCAATTCAAGTGAATCTTGGTATATTGCATGATAAATGAATTAATTAACCATTGCCAAAGAAATGATCCTTGAATAAAGACAAAGTGAGTTTGATTGTGCATATACTTTTCATCACTATGGTTTTGGATTATATTGTGTGCATCATGGCCATAAAAATATATCTGTATGTGTGGACACATCTCAAATTATTTATTGAACTTGTGGTGTTGTGATCCATATATCACATCTTTCTATTTGTATGTGATGCCATGATCTATATCATGAATTTTAATTTGTAGCTTATTATTAAATGGTAATTTGTAATGACTACTACTATGTGCCTAATTATTATATCTATCTTGACATGACACTTTATTTCTTAGGATACATGTTTCATACTATGATGACATATTCTCCCCATATTCGCAAATGATTTAAGTGATTACATATTTTTATATAACATGATTTGTATAATTCTTTTATTTTGAGATGAATAATTTAAAATCTACATACCTCACCTAAAATGAGGGAAATACTAGTGGGATAGTCATAGAAATTCATGCCTCCATACACATATTTTTTATATTTTGGGACATGACATATTATTTATATGGTTCATATTGGGTCATAATATCAGATTGGTTAAGATAATGAGACATATATCTATAAAAATGAGATAAATTGGGTGGTATATACAATGCATATGCATATATTTTAAAGGTATATGAGTGATTGGTTATAATATTTATTAGATTAAGGGTAGAGTGACATATTTATGGAATTTTATATCAAAGTTGGATAATTAGATTAGATTATGGGGAATATATATTGTTCATGCATACACTTTTGTAATTTCAAGTTAGTATTAAAGGTAGAATTTTGAATCTAAAATATTTATACAATGTTTGTTTAATATATTTAGATTTACACATGAAATTATTATGGGGTTACAATTTTACTTATGAGCCTAGTATGGGGCTCTATGTTTTCCATATTGAACCTATTATACATTTAAGATTAGTTAAATGAGTAGTGCAATTAAGGTTACGTATCACTCACCTTGGGGCATAATCACCCTAGTGTTTATAAATTTAGAGGGAAATGTAGTTATCTTACTTAAAAGTGTGTTACTTTCTATTTAAATTTAAAAATGTCTCAATGATCTAATTTCCTTTATATTTCATATAATTATACATGGAAATTAATTGTAGCATTTTCATTAAAGTTTTTCATGGAGAAAGATGGAAAATTAGATTCTTCTCTTGAATACAAAGTGTAGTTACACACTAAGGTAAAAAATCTCTTTATCCTTTCATTCTAGCATTTTCAATAGTGGAATAAAAGGGTCAAATTTGTAGACACATAAACTTGTAATAAACACTTGACAATGTCAGTCTTGACCTATCTTTACCATACATGACTCTTTTCCATACTCTTCCTTAGCATATTAACTTTATATGGAATTTATATTTAAAATTTGCTATCGGTCACCTATAATAATTCCATATTATATGTATAATATACTTATTTTCATAACTAGAATGTCTTATGAACAATAGATAAAATTTTCATGTTCCTTATATGCCTGTAGTTATAGTCAGATGAATCTACTTATCAAACTCATCCACCTATACTATAAATATGTGTTCCCCTTTTAAAAATCATTTTCATTAACTCAAAAATTTATTATGGGTCAGACCATACATCTCACATGTCAATGGTGGAATTAGTTACTTAAAAACTCATCAATTTAAACACAATAATCCTATGCCTATTTCAATATATCAAGATTCTATCAATCACTTACCAAGAAGACTTATATTATCTGCACTTTGAGAGGAATAAATCTAAATCTTATAAATCATAAAAAATTCAAGGGAATAGACCCTATAAAAGTCCAAGTTTTTATATTGTCAAGTTTTTAAATAAAATTTATAGGTTGCATCCATACTAGAGAATAACTATTTCACACATACACCTAAGAGAAATTTGTGTTTTTTGAGACCTTTTTATTGTATTGGAAACATAAATAACACTTAGAAACTCAAGAGGGGTGGTTGGGGTTAGATAAAACTATATTTTCCATTCCCTTTTAAAAATAAACCTAGTGTTGAAAATGGAGCTAAGTTTTCAAGGAGAAGGAGATGTAATTATAGACTTATGCTAATAAAGAGCTTATGATATTACAAAAAAAAATGGTTTAGAAGTAGGTGAAATGATCTATGTTGGAAATGTTCAAAACATCTCACAAGAATTTTTTTGATATAGATTAGATGACTTTGGTTTTATAAAGGAATCCAGTTCCTACCAAATTCATCTAGGTAGGTCCAGACAGTCAGTTTCTAGATCTGAATAACTAAAAATCCAATTTTAATAATTTTTAACACCTAAACATAGTCTCATACCTGAACAAAATATTAAAAAAGATAAATACCCCTAGTATTCTTTTTCATTTATAAAATTAATAAATTTTTATTAAACACATGATTTTACATTCAGATATGCATAATTTTGATATAATTTATACAATTTAAATATTCATAATTTTATACTTCTTTAGATAACTAATCCAAAATAAGGTAAAAGAGTTTCCAAGTGTCTAATACCAAATTTATGTGTCTATAATATGATCATATAATTTTATATGTTATGTGGCTACATTCATACCTAGATCTTTGGGGGTATTATTGCATTAATGTTATGCATTATAGGCTAGGGGCATCTATATACATTGGATTTTATAGTGATATATATATTTTTAATTTTCACTTATCATATAGAGATAATTACACTTATTTAATTATATATTATTAATTCCTACATATTTTATACTACATGGATATATACATTGTGAGTGTGCCTATGGTTTATTGATTTATTGCATGTGTATGCATTTGCATGCTTGATCTTTTTTTACTATCTAGTCTTTATCCTTACATGATTCTATATTTTCAATTAATGTCACATTGTGTTATCATGTATTGTGAATCACATGTCCTTTTGTGATGATTTATTACATGTAGTTATATACTTGTGTATATATTTTTAAATATATTATGCGATGTAATAGTTTTGGGGCCCATATTTTATTCATACACATTAGTACTTGAAGTATACTATGTTTAGTGCCTATGCTTCCATGGCCTTTACCATGAATTTAATAAGTCATACTAAAATGATGTATGCATGTTTCATTATTATATCTATCCCTTCTATATGCACATTTGAAACATTAAGGGAATGTTACTTATCTTTATCTTGCTTTTCCATTGGGTGAATTATACCCTTATTTATCTCCTCAATATTTTTATTGTATATAGATTGCACATACGGAGATGACATTGAGGAATAAATATGTACTCTATAAATTGAATACATCAAGGAAAATTATTTTCCATGCACTATATCATCTTCATATGAGGATACATTCACCCATTGAGATTTACATGATGTTATATTTTCTACTTAGTTTCACTGGGACATATTATTTTAATATTTATCTTACTATTGAACTTTCCATGAAAATATGTTATGATGGTTATATATGTGTTTTTATTCATTTTTCATATATTTTAACAAGATTAAAATATATTAAGTAATGACACATGGTGTAGTTAAATATGTATTTTGAGATGAGTGATTGCAAGAACATATTTTACAATCCCTTACCTTAAAATGGAGCATATAAACATATATATTTTTAATATTTTTCAAGATTGACAAAAAATGAATGAAATTGAGATAAATATTGTGAAATATTGAACAAAAGTGGAATTGAGTGATGTGAAGGCACCAAATATGGCTAAATAAAATGTATCGACTTAGTTTGTCAAGAAGTAAAATTGAGTTTTAAAAAGTTACTCTAAAATTCATAATCATAAGGAAGCATTAAAAGAGGGTAAGAATATTTTTCTTTTTTTTAAATAGATATGGAAACATGGTTCATGTATCATTAGTTGTATTCATTCATATCCTCATATTTTTATTTTTCAAATTTATTTCATTTTTATATTTGATATGACATTGAATTCTTGTTACAAATAATCCCTTGCTTATAAGTAATCTATATTTTTCCAAGAGATAACAATGTGTGTGGATGGATTTGTTCTTAAGCATCATTAAATTCATCCATCCTTCCATAGGTAGGTTAAGGTATGTAATTATTAGAATTATTATTATCATCACTTTGATTCGCACATACATTTAGATAAAATACAAACATTAAGTAGTAACAATATGTAGATACCTAATTTTGTTACAAGAAATTTTTCCATTGTATTTTCCCTATTTTTTCCCACTTGGTCCAGTAATGTATATTTGGATATTTTTGGATGACCTTATATCCCACATTAAGCTCTCTACTAATTTTGAACCCTATAACTGCTTTCACTTTTCTATTAGATTTATCTTTTTCATCTTTCAACTCTTACTCATCCATTTTATAGATATAATTAATTCATTATAAGCATATATTTGTCTTGTGTTAGATTATACAATCTGTAGAATATATCTTAGGTGAATTTAGGGAGCTACTAAATGTATCCTCTATTTTTTTGTGGGTCTTTCTTTCTCTGACTTAATTTCCTACTCTATGAATTTAAGTTGTTATACTCATTTATGGTTATCCTCCACACATATTATCCTATATAGCCTTATAAATACAAAGTTATCCCTAGTTTATTTAAGAATTATCAATCAATTGTTAAATCTTTATTCATTATTTAATTGTGTGAAATTGATTAAATATATTACTAAACTTACAACAAATATTACACCTTGAGACTTCATATTATTCAATTATTGTGTCATTATCACTTGTACAAAAGGAGATTGTAAGTTAATTTTTATGAAGTTACATTTCACTTAAACTACAGAGAGGAGGTGAAGTCCTTACTCGAAATTTCACTCACATGCAGACAATAAATGCATTGACTATGAGTTGAAGCATGTAGGATATGTATTTTCAACTTCTCAAGTGGTATCTTGAGTAAGGTAAATTTTTAAATGATTGTATTTATACTATTTTTAAAGGTTAATTCAATGGAAAAAAATTAAACAAATTATTCTCAACATTTCTACATTACGTTCACATAACACTATACTATATATAACATTCCATCTACATAAAAATTCCCAAAATCATAAATAGTACAGATTATAAATTACATGTTTTAGGAAACATTAAATATAAAAACATGGTATATATTTAATGACTTGATGAATATACCCACTACACATTTAGTGAAGTGCCAAATCCATCCTTTCATATTTTGACAATCCTTTCCAGATCTTGATTTTTTTCTAAAAATTCCATTACAAAAACTAGATGTGTTTGATTATAATCTTATTTGTCATTTAATTTCTATCACATGTATTATTAAATTTATTATTCCATTTTTCTTGTTTTTAATGCATTAGCTAGATTTGATTATTATTTTTTTACTGATTTATAAAACATCTAGCTTATGATAGTTTTATTATACCCTAGTGTCAAAAAAATATGAAATAAATATATGTGATACAAATATGCTTTACATTATTACTAAATATTTTTAGTTTTATATATGTTACACATGGTGTGAACAACTCTTTAATTTGAGATGATTTACATGGAATAATAACCCTCACCACAAGAGGGGGTAGATAGTTAGCTTATCCTATTATTTAGTTACATGATTTAAAGTGGTTACAAGATTTGAAGAGGTTATATATAAAGAGGTTATAAATAGTTGTCAAATGTTTTATTCTTTGACCAATAAATCATATTTTTTCACATGACAAGGTCATTAGGATCCATTTCTTCAAAATTTTCCACATGGTAGGGGTAAATGAGGCCTACAAGAATTTCATAATTTTGTAGAGATGACTACATGGTTCAACACCACCAAATATTTTTGTTCCTATCGATTATTTCAAAAAATTTAATTAGTTCATTTGGATTAATTGTTTCAAATTTATCAAGACAAAGATCTAATTACATGCATTCACATTTTTTTGTAGGTACATTCAAGATTTTGATGTTGGAGAATTGATGGAAAATTCATGCAGATATTGAGTATACATGGTTTATTTTTTTATAGGTTGGTATATCTAGAGTCTAATACAAGGAAATATATTTACTTTTATTTTTAAAAATAAATTTATTATTAGAAACAAATTTCAAGCATAACTTATATGTAGTGAGGCAACTCAAACCAAACTAATATCCCCCCTTGTTTGTATTTAATTTAATTTAGATTAAAACATACACATTTAAGTAGGGCAATATGTTGACACGGCTTATAATTTTAATGTTATTATCATTTTTTCATATATATGTATCATTGGTTCATATTATGCTCTTATTGGAATTTTATCTTTTATGGCAGGCCTTAATTTTCCTTCTCATTTCATTATTCCTTCCTACATATTTCTTGACCTATTATTTATCCATCTTGAGATTCACCTAGATGTCATGAAACATATTAAGCTCTCTGATTCAAGGATTTTTAAATGTTGGTCATTTTTTAAATGTTTTAATTTTTATTTAAATGGTATAGCATGACATGAAAGTGGTCATTTTGGTTGTGTGTCCATTGACCCTTCTCCCCCTTTTATACTATGTTTCATTATGCCTAATTTTATTTTTTCCCAGTTTGATGTGGTCAACTTATGTGATAATAAGGTACCAATTATAATTTAATAAGTATATATATATATATACACAACACATTAATATATCTAAAAAACATGAATTGATCATATCGTATGCTTACAAGAGTGACATCTGGATATAATTTCCATTGATATCCTTTTCTGCATATTTGTAAAAAAATGCCTAAGTGAATGAACATATAGTTTTATTATATGAATTCACATCTCATAGGATCAACGTTTATAACTATAGATACAAATGATTTCTTGAACTTACATGCATGAGTTCAAAGTGTAAAATTGTACACTTATTGTTCTAGTATGATGGGTGTTAATGAGCCATGACTCTAAACCAAAACACCAATTTTTTTATGTTTATTCACGTGGAATTAAATATTATTAAATTAGATAAGGAAAAAAATGTGTTATTTTTAATATAAAAGATATTTTTTTGGCTTTAGCTATTAATGAAGGGATCCAATAATTTTCAGGCTGTAGGGATCTATACAACCATTTTACGAATAAGTCAATTAATTTTGGGTTGTACAATTCTAGTCCTTCCATTACTATGCCATATAATTCTTGTCAGAGCACTATTTTATGTTTATAGTTTATTCTACATTATTCCAAGACACGTTTTCTACATTTTCAGCCTCTTTTGTCATCTAAGTTTGTTAGGATCAAGTATTTGTTTATCTATTTTTCTTGTCAATTATTTTTATAGGTATTTTCATTCATATTCCATTTTATTGGACATAGGTGTGTGTGTGTGTGTGTGTGTGTGTGTGTGTGTGTGTGTGTGTGTG
This sequence comes from Torreya grandis, assembly GCA_037957365.1. NCBI lineage: Eukaryota > Viridiplantae > Streptophyta > Pinopsida > Cupressales > Taxaceae > Torreya > Torreya grandis. The sequence continues at coordinate 787,079 of JARHVA010006638.1, forward strand.
TGTGTGTGTGTGTGTGTGTGTGTGTATCATATAATATCATATTTACCTATGTTCCATCATGTTGTGTGGTTGGTGTAGCGTTTTCAACACTTATGCACCTTCCATATAAAATAAAAATGTATAATTTTTTTTTACAAACATTAATATTCTACATTAAATAAAAACATATCTAAAATTAAATAATTATTTATCTTCCATCCTTTTTTATATTATTGGGAATATTATTGATTTATATATGAGGAGTAGATTTTTATTTTTTCCCTTGTCAATTCAACCCTCTATATATTCACTTATTTCACTAGATCCCCCACACATTTATCTTTATCATTACTAATAACATCACCATGTCTTATTATAAAATAAAATAAATTATTAATAATACAAAACATATAAAATATAAATTTTAATAATCAAGAATTCACACTTGTAGTTACCTATTCTAAGAGGTGTAGATTGTGCATCAGTAACATGTATCTTAGTATTTTCATTCTCCCTGCATACACTAGTGTTTGATATAGAATTTTACCCTATTTTTTAACATGATCTTGATTTATATACTTAACATGAACCATATACAATATGTTTAATATTTTTAAACAAAAATTTATGCATGCCTCTTCCTAATGTGTCTAGGGGTTAACAAATATATTGGAATTAAAAAAAAAAACATGATTATTTTATTGATTCACAATGTAATGTCTCACACCTAAAGTGATTTTAAGATATTTAGAAAGAATGAGATAATAATTAAATTAAAAAACTATCAATATTCCTATCATCTCTAGCTATGTACTTATATACATACTAGATATTATTATGGTAATTTCAATTAGTTTTTATTGCTCTAGCTCTCTAATTTTTTGGTCAAGTGGTACAAAACCTATTTAGAAAATAAAATATTAATCCTGAGAAGTGACTAAATATTATAGCTCTAAACTTAGGATATGATTCACTAGCTTACTAATCGTAATATATTGAAAAAAATCATGTCGCATCAACATTGATATTAGGGAAAAAGTAACTTGTAATGTAGTGATAATTAGGATAGAGCCTCCCTATTTGGTCTATTTACAAGGTGGCTTCTTCTATTAGTCTGTTTAGCCTTATTTTCATCTTTTATTCGATTGAATAATTTGATAGATGGAGGAACTTATTTCACATCATCTAGTAAGAAAGAAGCCATTTATTCAAAATGAAGTAGGGAAATTGATAAAAGTTTTATTCTAACAAGAGGTCATCACCACACTTAAAATAACATCAAAAGGTCACTATAATTTCAATAAATAAGTGAAGGGTCCCATTTAGTGGTAAATAACTCCCTGAATCAACCAATCATGTTCATTTCATTGGTTCCAAACCCTCATGGATAAGAAATAAATAAAATGTCAGAACTAAAAGAAGTCTAAAATCTTAAAAAAATATAAAATTCTCTTCTAAAGAAAGGGTGATTTTGGAAACCTCTATCATGGGATTTATAGCCTAGATAGAAATGGATCAAGTCATAGAGTGGAACCAAAGGTATATTTATCGAGGTTATAGATGCTGGAGGGGTGGGGCGATGAGGATGGATCTATGAGTAAATATCTACCCTATTTATAATATTGACATATATTAATCACATAAAACATCATTGGATTATATTTTAATCATTTTTATTATATGGATATAATAATCTTACCAATGGAGGAACTTATCTATGCTCATCTTCATCTTTAGTTATGATTTTTCCTTTACCTTTCCCACTCTATCAAATAACATATTAAAATATTTTTTATTTTAAATTAAAAAAATTATTGTTTCATATATAAAAAAATCAAAGCCACATATATACTTATAATAGATAATATGAAAATTACAATACCATTCTAAAAACTATAGTTGGTACATTTCATCAATTTATAAATAAAATAAGAAGGAATGATGGAAATATATACTAAATTCAAAAACATTTCATGCCACTACTCTAATACCATTTCATTTTTATAGAACATGGATATGCACCATAAGTATATCATTTCAATTCATGTCACCATATAACATTGAATCATTTCTTAAAATAGTTATTTTGGCTTGTGTATATTACCAAATTTTATGTACATGACTATTACGGTGTTTGAAACTAAAACATACAACAAATGTCTAATTTTGATTATGTTTTGATGGAACTATCAAATTTAGTAATAAATTAGGCCATTATGTTAAGATCCTTGCCTCTTTAGAATATATAATTAAATCTCCTAAGTCCATCAATCAAATATTACTTTGATGCATGTACACACGCTTATGTAGAGACCTTGGATTAATTAATTATTTAAAAAAAAAGTTCAATAATTACAAGATATTCTAATGTAATGATTTAGTTTACCATATTTTTAAAAATTTCAATTGATTTATGTATTCTCCAATATTTTTCATAAGTGCAAGCAATGTGATCACATTTCCTTAAGACATATTTCCAAATAGTTCAAAGACCCCTTTTTATAATCAAGGCATTATTTTACAATTTTTTTTAATGATTATAGAATATCCTAATACATAAGTTGTAAAATTACCTAAATTTTTAGATTGTAATTTTAAAATTGATATTTCATTATATATTTGGTTATCATATGTCCAATTGAGATTCATTTGTTCAAAGAGATTGAGACAATACTTTTAAAATACATTTTGGCATTATACATATGATTAGGGGCATGCTCCAAATGGATTCATTAACTCAAAAAATTCATGAGAATATTTTTAAAATCCATTTATATTGTATAATTGATTAGGGTATGTTCCATAAGGTATCATTAGTTTTAAGAGTTTAATAACATACTTATAAAATCAAATTTATAGTTGTATAGTTAGGTAGGGTATGTTCTATTAAGCTTCATTAGTTGTAAGAGTTTGAGCATCATTGTAAAATCTATTTTTCCATAAAACAATTATTTAAGGTATGTTCCATTTGGATTCATCAATCAAAGTTATAAAAGCATCCATATAAAATATTATTTGTGCACATCTTACAATTATTTCAGTTTGTGGGACAACATTTCATTGAGATATTTTGTTAACTAGTTCACCTACTTTTTAAATGATCTAATAAGTTGTATCTTACAATAATTATAGTCTAGGTGACCATATTTTATTTCCACATATTGTCAAAAAATTCATGTACCCTTATGCAACAAACATTAAATTATTTTATAAACTAATGCACACACTACACAATATGTAAAACTTTCACTAACAGATATTTGAAAAAGTAATGCAAAGATTACATGCTATACAAAATGTGAAATACCAAATATTTGACAAATTAATGCAATTGTTTGATGATATACAAGCATTTCATAACAAATATTTGAATAATTAATAAAATAGTTACATGATATGGAAAACGTTCCTACTAAAACTTCAAAAAACTAATTCAATGATTATATGATATAAAAAAAGTTCCATAACATAGATTTGACAAACTATTCAAGTGATCACGTGACATGGAAAACATTATATAATAAGGGTTTTCAAAACCAATGCAAAACATTCAAAATTCTATGTATATGTACTACTAAAGCTTAGACAAAAAGATCAAAAAACAAAAGTCAATTAATTTTCTTCTAGAGTATGCTAAAGGCCATTTTTTAATTAAAATTAAGGTATTTTTTTTTTCATTTTTTAATTAAAATACTTTTATATATTTTTAAATATATTTCAATGACATCAAATTTTTTTATAAAATTATTTTAAATATGATATTAACTATCCTAACATTAGATTAATTATGTAACACACAAACTGTGAAGACCTAAAATCTAAAAATTTGTGTGGATGTCCCTACTAGCCTTATAAGCTATCTATAAAGATTTTTCTATGACCCATAAAGTTTGTCATATTTTATTTTTTATTTATTATGTGCCTGGAATTGAATTGATTTGATATCTATAGCTTTAGGTGGAAATTTTCACCAAAGTTTTTTAATGTTTTTTTCATCCATCACCTCAAGGATCAAAAAAGAAACCTAAGAACACACACATGTAAGAATAATCCTACCAAATAGCAACAACAATATTGTTAAAAAAAACAATCATTATAATGATGATTATGTCTATGATACACAAACTAGTGAGGATACCCCTCATCAAAATTATGTCTAATATGGGGACTTTGGAGATACTAAACATATAGTGGGTGAATATATTGGTTCATAAATATAGATCACACACTGTATCATATATAGGTGTCTTTGGGTGATGATATATTGTACCATGTCTAAGGAATATGTAATATTTTATTTCCACTTAGTAATCACTATATTAAAATCACAAAAGTCCTATATGTTCTAGGACCATTTTTTCTTTTAATATGCCAATTAATCAATCACAACCTTAAGGTTGAGTTTGATTGAACAAATGGAAAAAATATGTCTCCTATAAGACAAATATAGAAGATTGAAACTTATTGTAAGATATTTTGGTGTAGTAAAAAATATCCACCTTGACATTATCTAAAATTTTAATCAAGCTTTAGTTGTAAAATATACAAAATCTTTAAATATATAGCATAAAAGACATGAAAACCTCGATATTTGATACTAGTTTGTCCTCAATACACATGTAATGGTGAGAGGCCTTCCATAAATTAATAAAATAATTAACTTGTAATTTAATTATTAAATAGGAAACAAAATAGAGACCATTTTTGTACTATAACATATTAGACAATTGGTCCACTAAATTTGGTGCAATATATATATATATATATATATATATATATATATATATATATATATATATATACATACATACATACATACATTTCACTCCTAGTGTTAGTGGATATAAATATTTTAAGATATTTGTTGATGATTACTCATGAAAGATGGTGATGAACTAATTTTAAATACAAGGATCGATCCTTCTAATTATTAAAAGAGATAAAATTTATAGTAGAATGACATTATGGTCATCACATACATTTTCAAAGGTGAAAATAATTCATCATTAAATGGATTCTCATTATAAACCATAAAAAATGGTGTTGTTAAGTGAAAAAATCACACCATTATTGAAATGATGTAATGTATGTTAAAATATGCTCACTTAGCACTCCCATATTGGGTAGAAGAGTTTGCATAGTGGTTTATCTTTTAAATCAAGGAGCTCAAATTATTGAAGGTACCTCTAGCATCACATTGAATTTTATAAGGATAATGAACATGATATTTAAACATGTTTCAATTATAAATAAAAATTTAGTCACCAAGTGTGATGAGTGTACATAGATATATACAACAAATATAGAGCCACCACATGCCTAGATGCATTCTCAAAACTATGGATACCATTATGTAAATTAGACACATTTTCTTTTCCACATATCATGGATACCTATATAACATACAAAGAGGGGTCAAGTACATTCAATTCTTACCTTTTTAAGGAAGTTTATGAAATCCATGCCTTTGTGGAGCCACACTTTTTAGATAAAACCACATTATAGTGGGTATTTGCAAACCTAATATGCTTAGGTTCCATGTTGTGGATAATATACCATTGCTGGAATATAAAGAAATAATAAAAGATATGCCATGGTCTCATCCAATCCTAATATGGAGTACAAAAGATAATCATGAACTCAACTTTCCTGAAGGGTAATCTCATATTTAACAATTCAAATAACTCAAAGAGATGGAAGATTTGAAAAAGGGTATAAAATAATATATTTATCTTTGGGGAAAAGGTGTAAGGGGTGGAGTTAGAGAATGTTAGCTTTCAAAGATAACATATTACAAGAATGTTTTGTGTGATTTGGATAGACCATTTTTAAATTATAGAGGGATGTAAAATGATTTTTATTGGAAAAAAAAAACCAAGAAAAATACATATATGACCAAATAATAGGAGCTACACATTTTCCAAGGAAGAGTAAATTAATAAAAATAGCCCAAGTAATAATTATATTTATGTTGGTCTTATTTGTGGAAGATGTAATGAAGCATTCAATCCATTGATGGAGGTGTATGTGGGATAAATTATTTTAACATATAAAAAAATTAAAATGAAAATAAATGCATGGGATGGGTTGATGGGAATATTTACCTAAAATTAAATGGTGAAAATGTGGCTAAAAAGGTTAGGGTTAAATATTGGAGACCTATAGGGAGAGCAAAATATGTAGTATTATTATGAGATTGTTTAAGATCTAATAAACTTAGACCAAATAAAATGAAATTAACCATGATATTGATGTGGAAATAATAATCTAGGCATCGAATCTAAGTAGATCATATAAATGAGTCTCAATTAAGATACCTAATAAAGGGCATGATTCCACTAAATTATACCTTGAACTACTTAAATAGGGTGATGAATGTCAATGTTATACTATTGAATATCATAAATTAGGATATCATCTTGCCCTAGATTTTTTTTGAAATTTACAATCCAAATCATACTACAACTTATAATACCTTATAGTTATAATATTTTTTTATAATATGAATGGAATATTTATACGTATTTCCTCATATTATTTGTCATACATGTGGAAGTACATTAAGATCATAATATTGTATTTTAATTTTCAATTTTGGTTGAAGATTAGTATTTATTTTAAATTATTATTTTTAACTAGGAATATATTAATATTGATGTTTAATTATATACTAAAAATATGTTCCAAACTACAATTAACATTATTCTACATATGTTTAGGGGTGATGCACCATTGATTATGCACCATAATTTTTAGGGTTCACACTTATTGATGTGTGTTATAAGAACACAACATAATATGGTGGTGTAATAAGGAGAGTGATATGAAGTGTTGATATGCAAGGAAATTTTTTAAAGTTCATGTTTAAGTGTTGGAATTGTCTCTCCATATGTTCACTTTTTACTGTACACAATATACCAACATACTAATTAAATTTTCCAATCACATAATGACAAGTAATATTCACATATATTAGTGCATCAATGTATATTATATTTATATTGTGTACAAGAATTAGATTAAAAAATTTATTGAACACAAAATCATCCCAATGTACCCATGCAAAACCAAAGGGGTAGCCACACACATATGCATACATGCATGCATGCATACATGCATACATACATACATACATACATACATACATACATACATACATACATACATACATACATACATACATATATATATATTTAAAAATTCATACTTTATGCACCCTTTTGAAATATTAATCAAGTATTCATGGTGACATTAATATATTTTATATCAAGGTTCACATTTAGATTCATGATGTTGGAATTTTTTTTTTATCTCACTTGTGTTTTATTTAGTTTTATGATTCACCTAATGGGAAATAACATAAATTTCACAACAAATGAATAAATCACTAGTCAAATGGTTATTTTCCCCTGCATTTGAGAGAGGTATCTCCCTCATATTATTATGATTATTTTAGGATTTTTTTGTACTTTTAAAATAAAAAACACAAAAAGAAAATAAATTTGGGAAATGGTGGAACCTAAAAATGGTAGAATAATATATGAGGATAAAAGTGAAGGTGAAAAATCATAGTGGAATAAACTTAGAGAAACCACTAGAATAAATCAAATCTAAATGAAGTAAATGGAAATTATTCATCTCAAATGAAAATATAAGTATCAATAATAGATATATGTAAAAAATTGCATTTGTTGTAATTACAAGGTCTCCCCAAAATTAGGATTGGGTATAATTGGTACAAATCCCATACATGAGGTTTTCAACATAAATTTTGGAAACATCATAAGTTGCATACAACCAATAAAATTAAGAATTTTAATGGTTTATCTCTCTATAAACTTCAAATAAAATTTCATAAATAAATATCATCAAAACTAAGAAACCAAAGAATGATTTAATTAATTAGTTTTTACTGCATTAACAAATATGGAAAAAACACATGAAACACCTAAAGCTACAACTATCCCTTCTGTAAGATCTCAAAGAAAGAATAAACCTTATATAATTTCCATATACCTTATTTATAACACATTGGAGGATGGAAATGACCTTTCATATTCTCATTTATATTTTTATTTCACCTTTTAATAAAGTGATTTAAATATTAAAAAAATAATATATTTAAATAAAAAACCAGGAAATCCCACTAAGCCTTATCCATTGGGTGGTAGAGTCTATAAATAGTATGTGCCATACACTAATATATGAAACTGAGTCTATAAAGGGAAATTTGAATAAAAGTTGAGAAATGAACCCATGTATATTATATTTATATTGTGTACAAGAATTAGATTAAAAAATTTATTGAACACAAAATCATCCCAATGTACCCATGCAAAACCAAAGGGGTAGCCACACACATATGCATACATGCATGCATGCATACATGCATACATACATACATACATACATACATACATACATACATACATACATACATACATACATACATACATATATATATATTTAAAAATTCATACTTTATGCACCCTTTTGAAATATTAATCAAGTATTCATGGTGACATTAATATATTTTATATCAAGGTTCACATTTAGATTCATGATGTTGGAATTTTTTTTTTATCTCACTTGTGTTTTATTTAGTTTTATGATTCACCTAATGGGAAATAACATAAATTTCACAACAAATGAATAAATCACTAGTCAAATGGTTATTTTCCCCTGCATTTGAGAGAGGTATCTCCCTCATATTATTATGATTATTTTAGGATTTTTTTGTACTTTTAAAATAAAAAACACAAAAAGAAAATAAATTTGGGAAATGGTGGAACCTAAAAATGGTAGAATAATATATGAGGATAAAAGTGAAGGTGAAAAATCATAGTGGAATAAACTTAGAGAAACCACTAGAATAAATCAAATCTAAATGAAGTAAATGGAAATTATTCATCTCAAATGAAAATATAAGTATCAATAATAGATATATGTAAAAAATTGCATTTGTTGTAATTACAAGGTCTCCCCAAAATTAGGATTGGGTATAATTGGTACAAATCCCATACATGAGGTTTTCAACATAAATTTTGGAAACATCATAAGTTGCATACAACCAATAAAATTAAGAATTTTAATGGTTTATCTCTCTATAAACTTCAAATAAAATTTCATAAATAAATATCATCAAAACTAAGAAACCAAAGAATGATTTAATTAATTAGTTTTTACTGCATTAACAAATATGGAAAAAACACATGAAACACCTAAAGCTACAACTATCCCTTCTGTAAGATCTCAAAGAAAGAATAAACCTTATATAATTTCCATATACCTTATTTATAACACATTGGAGGATGGAAATGACCTTTCATATTCTCATTTATATTTTTATTTCACCTTTTAATAAAGTGATTTAAATATTAAAAAAATAATATATTTAAATAAAAAACCAGGAAATCCCACTAAGCCTTATCCATTGGGTGGTAGAGTCTATAAATAGTATGTGCCATACACTAATATATGAAACTGAGTCTATAAAGGGAAATTTGAATAAAAGTTGAGAAATGAACCCATTTAAAAAGTTAATGAGGAAAAATATTTCACATCATTGAATTTACCATTCAAATATCTTTTCATTTCTTTGAACGAGATCCAAAACAATGTTTAGATTTGAAATTTATGACAAAATGAATAATTCATGACTAACATGCCCATGAAGTACTATAAAAAAAATCCCTCTTTGTTTTCTAGACAAATTTTTTCTCTAAGGATAATTTTTTAACTTTATTGGATTTATTATTTTAAGATCTTTCCAATGATTTGAACATGTGACACAACAAAGTCATAAGGTGAAAGATATGTCCAAAACAAGAATATGTATTTTAATTTTTATATTTTGGCACACCTAGTTTACCTAACATGCCCAAAGTACCTATTGTTCCTTGTATCTATTATGTATGCACATCCAAATCACCCACATGCCTATGATAGGTTGAATATATGTTATTAAAAACATATTAAGTTTGGGACTCTAATACTTTAGATAAATAAGTTCCTTAGGACAATACATTTCTAATGCAACAATTGAAAACTAAAACAAAATTTTGATGTGAAATATATGACAAAAATAAATAATTTCACCTATATCATACTTGTGAAAATGGTACAATGACCATAAGATTATTGATAATGATTCTACCAATGAACATTTGTTTATAAGTGCTTTCATTTACACACATCCTAAACATAGTGTTATGGTAGAGAAGAAGTCAATTTAAAACATTTGAATTATGACATTACTCATTATTCTTGGATATACACATAGAGATTTGATTGGTACAACTATTATGGTAAAGGAATTTATGGAAAAAGACAAAAACCTCTTAAGGACATTGTGTTACCACTAATAGTAGGCCCTAAAACCATTACTACTTGGTTCTTAGTTTTCCCAATACTATGGAATTTTCCATGTTATTAGGACATCTATTAAAATTTAAGATACATGTAATCCCATCATTGGTGCATCGATTCTTGAATTATATCTATATAAATTAATTAGTTATAATTCTGGGTACTCCATATACATATCCCATTTAATTGAATATATTTACTCTGCCCACTCCACAATAACCTATTTTATAACCTATACAAGTTCATCCTACAAAGGAAAATATGATACAAGCATTTTATATTCCTTAAATTCTAATTCTTTAATGTTTATTACATCAATAATCTACTCTAGTTTAGAAAACATTACCTACTTTATCACTTCCTAAAATATTTCTACAAAAATATTATGTGCATGTTCCATAGTAAAAAACAAAACATTATCCTATTATGAAATTAAATTTTAATATTACTATGGATATTATAGTTATGCAACATATACATGATCATGTTGACTAAGATGATAATACTAAAAATTTCACACTACATCATCATTTATATTATTTATAAATGATACATATGATACTCCTTACCCATAACATATGACATTTGAATTGATTGATCTAGGACCTAAACATGAATAACACATTTAATGGGTAATATTTTATTAAGGACATGTTTCAAAAAATTATAAATATTCAAAAATTCAAAAATAATAAAATATTCAAAAAATACAGAACCATGACCTATGAATCACATACTTTACTAGTATACATGATTGATTGATGTAATTAATCATATACATGGTTAATTACATATCCTTTTTATATGTACATGATTTTCAAGGCATACATGAGTGAGATGTAGGTCATACATATTACATATGATACATGGACATACATATGTGTGACATTATTTAGATCCATGGGCTATATTTCTACATTAGAGGCATGCTTACACAAGGGGAATCTTACACTTATAAGATTATATCTTTCAATATTATTCCATTGATCATAATATATAGTTACACATGAATTTTTATTTCCCATACTTTATAGATTTTTATTTCCTATAGAAATTATTTTTTTGTTATACTAGGTGATGACATTGTTTAATTATACAATCTAGCATTGCTTACATTGTGCATGCTTGATGTTGATGATTTTTACATTGGGTGATCATTTGTGTGTGCTATAATATTGATTATATTATTACATTTATTGTGTCTTGTCACATAGTGCTTTAGTTATGTCATATTATTGTATTTAGAATTTACCTTCCTAGTTTCACTACCCATTTGATAAATTTTCATCGATTTTAATTATTCAATATTTTGCAATGTAATATTTGACTCCATATCCCAATGGACATGGCATCACTAGATGAAATATGTAATGGATCATATTTTTAAGATGACTTCATGGGCTAAAGCTAGTAATTAATTGAATTAATCAATTAAATAATTTTAAACTTAATTAATTTTAATTAAAAAATTAAAATAATGTCAAACTTAACACCAAATAATTGATATGTTTAGGAGTCATTAAGTAAAATAATAATTTTTATAATTAATAATGCATATTTATTAAATAATAAAAATTTCATTTGATATTATAAAAATTCCAAAAACATAAAATCAAATGTGGAAAAAATATAGTTAGATAGAATTTAGATTTAGGTTAAGCTAGTGCAATGGATGGATTTATAGCTTCCTTTGTGAGCATAAAGATTATAAAAAATATAAAATTTAGTTCATTGATAAGGAGGGTTTTTATTTCTTCAATGCTCTTTAAGAATATTTGGTTGTAACTTTGTGTGTAGACTATTTAATTTTCTAGATTTGGGTAATGGAATACAAGCAATTAGGTGAGATGAATCTTTAGATTTGTGGGTTTTTATGTTATTTATTTTTTAAATATTTAATGTTTTCATAAATAGATAAGCCATTAAAATTATGCAATTTGTTTAGTTTTTTTAAAATCATAATATTTCCAATATTTGTGTTTAAAACCATATGTATAGGTTTTGTACAAAATGTACCCAATCCAAACTTTGAAAAGACTTGATGCTTTCATGAAATCCATTTTGATGTAAGATAATCTAATGTGAAGGGAAATATTGCATCAAAAAAATGTTAGCTTCATTTTTTTTTGTTTTGTGTTGTGTTCATGGCCTTGTTTACATAATTAAACTCTAAGAATGATGTTGAAAAGTGTGAATATCCTTTGTTTGCTTGTATCAATCTTTGTGAATTATTTAGTTTGTGACACTTGGAAATATGGTTCTTTATCATTGTATGGAATTATACTACCAATTTTTTTTAAGTAATAGTACATGACATATAAAAATTTTAATCAAAATTTTATATCATTTGGAGTTACTATGGTATATAGTTTTTGCATCTATGGTTTGACACAATTTTTTTACTTAAACATCGAGGATTTTTTAGTTTAGTTATTAACCACAATAACACTTAGATAATTAAGATTTTTTAAGGTGATTTTTTATTTATTGATCAAACTACATGTCAAGTATTTCATTGTGAAATGGTATTGTGGATTTGTTTTGTAGTTATTTGTGGATGTATTTGTTTTGTGACACATTGAAGTAGCCATTAAAAATAGTTTGGCATTGGTCATGAAAACTAAAGGTTCCTAACCCTTTTAAATTTTGTGGAATATCAACAAAAGTTGAAGAGGCACCCCATAAATCTAGGGATGTTAGAGGAATATTATTATTTGGTCATTAAATTTAGTTTAAATAAGTAATCAATTTGTTGTATAGGGCAATGGGGAGAGTAGAGTAGATTAGAATTGAACTAGTTCCATTTTTCATATTTTGTTTTTTAAAATAAATATGTATAGTAGTGTGACATATTGTAAATGGTAAAATCATTATAATGTTTTAATGAATGAAAATACAAAGGTTCAAATTATTTTTGTTGTCTGCATGTTTGGTCTAAATTTATGTCTTGGTCTGAGTGAATACATAAGCATATCAAAATTAAAGGTTGTCCTTAGGTGGATACCCTATATGTTCTTGAAAAATTTGGTATCATAACTAATTTTTCCTAGTGGAATATGTGTGTGTATAATTCAACTGACTCTGTTATCAACTATGAGATATAAGTTTACATTTGGAGAAGTGATGGAACTAGAGGTATTATTGTTTGAAGAGGAGCAAGACCAAGAGATCCTTGATTTGAATACTTGGAATAAAAAAAATTATGAATAAATTAAAGGTTAGATGAAATGTAAATAAAACAAATAAAGGTAAATAATGTTGATTATGTGAGTGAGGATGAAGAATAATTATGCTTTGGGTGGATGACATGGAGATGAAGCTAAGAGAATATTTCTCATAGTTATGGAAAAGCTTGGTAGTAAAACAAAGTTGGAAACACCTTAGTACAAAGGGATTTTGAATCCCAAGGAGAGTATGGATTGGTTAATAAAGATGGAAAGTTATTTTGACTATGATTTTATGTAGGAACATAATAAAGTGAAGTGTTATTACATAAATATGAAGAGCCAGGCCTCTTTATGGTGGGACCATGTACAGGCCAAGATTTAAAAGAATATAAAGTCTTGGGATAAGATGGCGACAAATGAAGGCCAAATTTATGCCTTTTGATTATCAAATGAGTTTGTCTAAAAAATTGTATAATTTGAGACAAAAGGATAACAACATCAGAGTACACTAAGGAACTTTATGGACCCATTATAAGAGCTAGACATATAGAGGATGATAGGGAAAAGGTAGAAAGATATGTGAATGAGTTGCATTTTTCATTTCAAGATGAAATCATATTTTAAAACTTAATAACCTTAAATGAATCCTATAAAATTTATTTGAAAGAAGAAGATAAGTTATTAAGAAAATAATAAGTGACCACTAGAGGTAGTGGAAGGTCTTTGAGAGGATAAGGAAAAATAAATGGTGGAAGAGGACAATAAAACCATGATAGAGAGGTTTTCAACTAATAAAATAATAATTCAATCATGAAAGGGGGTTACTATTCCAAAGGAAGATGATCCTTTGGAAGAGGTATAGATAGTGTATTTTGAGGTAGTTTTTTTAAATGTGATAATTCTGTTGGACATAGAGCTTGGGAGTGTACAAAAGATACTCAAAATAACGGAAGGATGACTAAAGAAAGCACTAATATTACTCATGTGGATACATGAAATGTTGGTACACAACATATATGGAAGATATATAATAATAAGAGGATATATTGATGAATAGATTGTTATTAAAACCAGCCAAGGAGGTGAATGAACTTCATTGTTCCTTAAAGTCTATCAAGTGTTGGTGAATTAGTAATATATGATAAATTTAAAATTGGTTCATATAATGATGATGTATTGTATGATATAATTCCCATGGAAATGTGTGGGTTATATTGGGAAGTCCATGGAAATTTTATGGGAGAGTCGTGTATTATGGAATAGAAACTACCTACACCATAAAGAAGGATGGAAAGAGATTCACATTGAATCCATTGAGATATAGGGGAGATGAGATGGACAATAGTTATAAAGTGATTTTGGTTTTTGATAAAGAGTTATTAAATGTGGCCAAGGAGGAGGAGACATGTTATACTCTAGTTTCAAAGCCCATGTAATTTGTGACAACTAAAGTAAATGATATTCATGTGGAAATTCAGAATATGTTGGAAGACTATGATAATATTATGTCAAAACAATTTTTAGAGGGACTAATGCTTATGAGAAACATTAACCATCACATGTGTCTAGTGTTTATATCAAACTTTCCAAATAATGAAACCTATAGATTGACTCTAATGAAGAATGAGGATATAAAGAGACAAGTCCAATGCTTATTGGAAAGGGGATTAATCTGAGTGATTTTAAGCCCATGTGTAGTCCCAAACATGTTATCACCTAAGAGAGGTGGAGTGGATAATGTGTATAAATTCATGTGAAATCAATAATATCAACATTAATTACATACTTCTATTTCTATGAATGGATGAATTAATTTACTATCTGAGTAGAGTTGGGTACTTCACCAAGATAGATTTGAAGAGTGGGTATTGTTGTTCCCAAAATCAGCTGTGCTTATTTTTTTAGAACTCCCCTGCGAAACTTGTTTATTTCGTCTTTTCGTCCCCCTCAGTTCGTTCTTCGAAATGGATTTCGAATTCGCTTCCATCTTGGCCTCGGAACGAGAAGTGGTTACCACCTCGCCCCTACCCAATTTTTTTCCCTCCTGAACTCCTTCAGGAATTAGTCTTTCCTCCCTTTTCCCCTGTGCATAGGCGGCAAAAATCACCGCCTCTGCACTTTTCTTCCTTTTTTATGCAAGGGCGGCAAAAATCGCCGCCTCTGCACTTTTTACGCAAGGGCGGCAAAAATCGCCGCCTCTGCACTTTTTATGCAAAGGCGGCAAATTTTGCCGCCCTTTCCCGTGTTCTTCATCTCCTTTTCGCCGCCCTTGCAGTGGGCGGTAAATTCCCCGCCGACTACCGCTGCTGCCGTCGTCGGTGGTTTTCGTCTGCCGTCGTCGGCATCTTTGCCGACGTCGGCATTTCTGTCTACCGGCATCAGTCGTGTTAGCCATCCGTTCCTCCGCCCGTGCAGAGGCGGCAATTTTTGCCGCCCTTACATCTAGCACTCATGTTTCTCCGACTCTGATCAAACCTCCATTCTTTCCGCGCCCGCTCCCTTCTTCCTCTGATTGCACAATCATGGTTCCTTCTGCGGTTTCTGTGAAGGGTCCCTCTTCATCAACGTCTTTTCAATAGAAGTTCTTTCAGGTCACTGAAGTTTCCCTGAGGCAGTCCAAGACCATGAAGAGGACTGAACATAGATATGGATGGTTTGAAGAAAGATCCTGACAGAGGGAAATAAATGAAAAATTCTGAGAAGAGCACTCTGATGTTTGTTGGTGCCATATCCAATAAGGACTCCTATGTCGAGATCAAGAAGTCATTGATCTTCAAAATCCAAAAGAGATGATCCAAAAAGCTTTGGTTGAAACATCCTTCTCAATGTCCTCAGTGGACAGCATTCTAAATGCTCAGTTAACTTTGGAGAGTCTAAAATCTAGGTTAACTAACCACGCTAAAGCCATCACAGCATTGGAGGATGTGCTGATCAGGGTTAGAATCGTCTCCAAGAACATAGTTGTGTCAGACAGCATAGAAATTCAGGCAGCGATCACCATGTGCGATGCCCATTTGAAGAAGTCCGGCAACCAAATTTGACACTTTCTCTCTTTCTTCTTCTATCCTTATGCATTTCTGTTTTGTGCAGAATGCATGCAATTTTGTAATTTGTAATTACAAATAAAATATTTTGGAAAATATCTAAAAGTCAAAGATGAGTCATCTTTGACCAAGATATTTTATATTTTATTATTTTTTTGTTTTTGAGGATTTTCTCCCTATATATAGTGGAGACCTCATTTGTAAAGAATCAGGGAAAAATAGAGAGCAAACACTGCTAAAATTGAAGCAACTTTTGGGACTTTGTGCTCAGATTTGTAAATCAGATTTTGTCAAATGAATGAGAAGCAAGTGATTTCAGACTTTGTGTTGAAGTTATCTGTGTCATCTAGGAAATAGTTTCTTATGTACTCTTTCCTGATAACCTCTTATTTATCTGACTTAATAAGCAAAGTGAATGTGTTGATATTATCTAAGGGCACTTTTTGAGGGTAGAAGATAGACTTTGTGCTACTTTTACTTTTGAGATTCTTTTATCTTTTGTAGTTTCAGGTGAAGACTTTGTGCTTCACTTTATTCTACGGTTATACTTGTTCCGAATCTGTGGAGAAGCTACGGAAGACTTTGCGCTTGCGTGAGCGTTCTTGTGACTTTGTTACTTCAGGTAATCTCTTGCTCTTCGTTTGATACCATTCCTGAAAGAAGAGGAGTGTTGTTAGCTTTAGACCAGGGATTTTCCTCTTTCGTCCTACATACATTACTTCTGAAAGAAGAGAAGTAGATGCTGTTTTACCACCCCCATGTGTTATTTTCTGCTTAATTATATACATACTTATAGCACGTAAATATTGATAGGGAACCTCCCCTTGATGAGAGGAGAGATTTACCTCGTCCTGATCTGGTAAAGCCACACTCCTCGTGGTGTAAATCTCCCTTATGCTGTGGCTGATATCCCCATTTTGTCATCAGTTAGTTGACGACAAAATATTCACCCAACAGGTATCACCAAATCCAAATAAGAGAAGGTGATGAGTATAAGAACACATTCAAGAATAATGACATAATTAACAAGTGGTTGGTCATGCCATTTGGTTTATAAAATGCACAATTTACATTTATGAGACTCATGAATGAGGTGTTGAAGAATTTCATGGGAAATTTTTTTGATAGTTTATTTTGATGACATTTTAATTTTGTCATTCTAAAGAGTAGAATTTGAATCATTTTAATTTGGTTTTTCATAAGCTCAAAGAAGAAAGGTTGATAATAAAATTGAAGAAGTGTAGCTTTATGCAAGAGGAACTGATATATTTGGGATTTATATTCTTAAAAGATGGATTGAAAATGGATCCTAAGAATGTGGGACAATTATGAAGTGGCATTCACCAAAGAGTATGTTTTAGGCAATAAATTTCCATGGGTTAGAAATTTTCTACATGAAGTTCATTAGAAAATTCATCAACATATGTGCATCCATTATGTAGACTATTAGGGGAGACAAGAAATGTTTTAATGGACTATTGTAGCATAGGATATATTTTAGTTGTTTAAGAGAAAATTAACTGATGTTAGCCTTGTCAAACTTTGGAAAAGTGTCTAAAGATGATTGTGATACAATCAAGATAAATATAGGAGTGATGTTAAGCCAATAAGGTAATCCCATTAATTATTTTAGTGAGAAGTTGAATAACATCAAGAAGAATCTCTAGTATATGAAAAAGAGCTATAGACAATGGTACAAGATCTCAAGAAGTGGAAACACTAAGTTTTACCAAAGGAGTTCATTTTTACATGGACAATAATGCATTGCAATTCATAAATAGCCAAGGTAAACTCAATAAAAATCACATGAAATGGGTGGAATTTATTCAAATCTATTATTTTATTTTGAAACATAGAAGTGGGAAGTTCAATAGAGTTACAAATTCCCTAATTAGGAAATCTCTTGTTGTGAATGATTTCAAGGTGATTTTTTTGTGTGTTTAGCTCAATGAAGGAGTCATATGAAGAAGAATTGGATTTTTAAGATGCATGGATAATGTGAAATAATATAAAAAATGGACAAAGATGTAGGGTAAATTCATGGAATTGGGGAATAATTTCATGGACATTTACCAAAACACATACATGTTATTTAAAACTAGGATCAAAAATACCAAACATATATGTGTACATGTTATAACATGTACACATTCTGTATAATAAAATTAACACATACACATTATCTTCACATTGTACAAAAGAGTAGAAAATATATACTAGAAGTGGCAGATGGTCTACTAGTAGATGGTTTACTAAATTAAATGTTAAGTATAAGAATATAGATGGTCTACTAGTATAAGAATATAAATGTAACCTTATACTTTAAATTTAAAATTAAATTTAACAATATAAATGTGAAATTATACTTTAAGTTTATTTTAGTGAATATAATAAATTAGGGTCACTTTGCATATGATAGATTTGGTCTCATAACTTCACACCTTATGATGTGGAGGATAGTCTTTTAAAATCCAATCTGATGAGTACTTAGGCATTTTTAGGATCTCAATATCAAACCTAAGGATTTCATGTCATAAATTTTAAAATTGAGGTCCATTTTTTGGAAAACATATAGTCATTTTAGGTTTTTGTGCCTTTTGGATTACTTGTTGACATTTATAGGAGTCATAGGTTTTTCAACATTTAATTTTACAAACCACTCACTTTGAACTCAAGCCAAAGTGGTGTGATTGGGGAAACATATGTCACATTGATGACATGCACACTTAAAATGACCCATTTGTGTTAATTTTACTTGTTCATTATCCCTCCCTCATCCCTAATCACTTCCTTCTCATCCCACATCACCCTTAATCACTATCTCCTCATTCTTCATTATCCCTAATCACTCCCCCATTGACCTCAGTATCCCTCATCATATCTAATCACTTCCTTATCATCCATAATCATTCACACATTGAACCTCAACATCCTTCATCATCCATAATTACTAATTCATAATCCCTCATCATATCTAATATCTCCATATTCATCACTCATCATCCCTAATAACTCCCTCATTAACCCTCACTATCCCTCATCATATGTACTCACTCCTTCATCAAACCTAAACACTCCTTCATTAAACCTCACCATCTCTCATCATATCTAATCAATTATTCATCATACCTAATCACTCCCTCATTGACCCTCACCATACCTCATCATTTTAACTTACTCCCTCATCATCCCTAATCACTCCCTAATTGACCATCACCATCCCTCATCATTCCTAATCACTCCCTCATTATCCCTAATCACAATTTCATCATCCTTAAATACCCATAATCACTCCATCCTCATCCTTCGCCATCCCTAAACACTCCCACATTACCAATCACAATCCCTCATCATTTATAATCACTCCTTTATTGACCCACACCATCCCTCATCATTCATAATCATTGCTTCATCATCTTTAATCACTCATCCCTCAATGCCCCTAATCACTCCCTCATTATCACCATCCATCATAATCCATAATAAATTTTTATTGACCCTCACCATCCCTAATGAATCCATCATCATCCCTCATCATCTCTACTCACTCCCTCCTCATCCTTAATCACTCCATCCAATACCTTGATGGTAGGTGTGGTAGCTTCTTCATTGTTCCTGATTGGTTTATTTTCCAATTCCAAAATTTAATAAATAAATTAAGGCCCAAATAAACTCTTATTTCACTCATCCTCTTTCACTCAAATAAGGAAACTAGAGATATCATATGATTTTTTTGTGGGATTCTATGATCTATATAGTGATCCATGCCCAAGCCATGGAGAGAGACTGTATCTGGATTTGTTGACTAGAATAAATAAGAAATAAATTGAGAAAAGGGTGGGATGAAATTGTATTACATACATATGTTCTTAGATAAAGTGTATCTTAAAATCCCAATCCAAGAGTTGAGAATCTAATTTTATATCTATATAGATAGGGACAATTGGAAACTAGTTAAGAATTACAATCCCAACACCATATTTAATTGTATATCCATAATATATCCATAGTATATGGGATTGCTAGATAGATACATAGATAAGCAGTCACCAATACTTTAGAGTGTGTTTTAAAATGGTAGCTAATAGAGTGTTTTGCCTAACCCAACATGATTTATAACCCACCCAATATATACCCAAATTTATATATAAATGGAATGAAGGTCATATATCTTAATCCAATGTATTGAGTAGGGTCCACTTAGAGCTTGGGGATGCTGCCATGGGCCCTATTGACCAAATTTTGACACCATGTCAAAATTGTTCAACCCTTCTAAGTTAAAACCTCATATGGTCTCAAGTGGTCTTAAATAGTCCCATATGGTCATATTTGTCCTTATCTAACATTATCCAAAGTTTGGTCTTATTTTCACTTGTCTTGTCCTATGAGTTAATTGCAAGGTATTTAAATGGTCAAACGTGGTCAAAGGATGTATGATATAATTTCATTGTAAAAATTTATTTAAAGGTCATTAAATTCGTTATGGAATAACCTTCTATTTGATTCTCACATGCAAAAATGTCAATTTGGCCACCTTTTGGCCCAAGTGGAAGAGTTAGATATTTTCAAGAAGATTTACAACATCCCTGATGTCATATATTTATTAGATAATGTTCAAAGGTAGTTATATTATGATAGTATCTATAGTTCAAAGCCTAAACTTGGCAAAAAGGCACTTCATAAGCACTTGCACGACCTTGCAAGATTGGTTTTTAGTTGTAAATAGTTGTAAGTATCCCTTGGTCTCCCTTAGATCATTTTCCATAATTTGAACCAAGTTTAAAGTCAAACTAACACTCCAAACACTTTTTATCCTCCATCACTACCTTCACAAGTTCAAGAAGGCAAATTTGAATTAAATGATACATCCAAGAGAGAGAGAGAGTTAAGAGCTAAAACTTTGGAAATTATTCAATGTCCTAGTAAGATTTAAATTTGTGGAATTGGTTTATAGATTGATGGCCTATTATTTATGAACAATCATTAAGAGTGACATTAGGTCACTATGGCCTATCCATCTAAGAGGGGTATATTCTTGAATATGTTTTTCCACTTCAAAATTTATGGAGAGGAATGGTTTTTAGGGTGATTTTTATAGGTCAAGGAGATCATTTTCATAGTGGTTTAAGCATACAACTCATATCCATGAAGTGATTTCAATTTCAATAAAATTACCTTAATGAACAAGCTATTTTAGTGAATCCTACTACAAGTTTCCTTTTGTATTCATAGTGGTCAGTCTCAGGGGTTTATATTGATTCATTAATCATGAAATATTCATAAATTTTATGTATCTAATGTGATTTTGTCTAAGATGAATCTTTTATCTATATTCTTCAAGTGTTTTCTCTTTGAGGATATGGTCAAGGTTTGAATAGTTCGACAACAAGTTTGATTACCAAATTGGCTCAAATACTAGTGATAAATCATGGTACATGGTTATGATTTAACATTTAACTATTGAAATCAAGAGGAAATGAGTATTAAAATATAAGCACACCTTCTGATGAGAAGTCACATGTGTTTCCTTCATATGCAATTATATGAAATGTAGAAGTGAGTTGAGAATGATCAAATCCATGGAGAAGATTTGATACATCTCTTCATACACTCAAATAGTATTAAATACCTCACTAACCTCATAAAATTGTTCAAATTTACTAGATACTCTAAAAGAGATCGATAAACCCTATAAAAATGGTTGACTATACTTACAATCTGTATACCAATGGGGTAGGTTAAAGATGAAAATTCTTGTCTTAAGCTTCATGATATAGTCAAGGAGTGATAAGGAGGTGTGAAATGGTCTGATAAGTGTGAAAATATCATAACTAAAGGAATGTTTCTTTGTAGCCCTAAATAGTCAAAAGGTGACCTACATGCCCTAAGGTTGTAGGTCCTCATTGTTAGATCCAATAAATTTCAAATCAATACAAAACAAAGCCAATATGATGAAGTTTTAATTTCAAGATATAATGAATATAATTATCCTACTCATCAAAGAACAAATAGGCCACTTATATTCAAGAGAGTCAAGGAAACTGAGTTGGTAGTCAAATATCCATCTACAATATTGTGTACGAATGAAACACATGAGAAGTGACTTGAAAACACTCTTCAGGTAGAAAATAGACCCTATAGAAAGTGATAATATAGAATCTTTTGATTTAACCCTTATAAGTTTTTTTGGTAAAATGAAGGGACTAAGTTTCAAATCTAGTACTCAAACTTCCCTAATAGGTACCTATAGGCCTAGTTGAAGAACCAGTCCATCTTCAAACTTAATCAAGGAGGTAGAGTAAAATGAGAGATGTTTAGAACCTAATATAATAATAAAAACAATTTCAAGTTCATTAATGAGATCAATGGTGTGAAAGAGACATCTTAAAAATCCTATACATAATCAACATCTTATAGGCCACCTATAGCTTACTGTCTAGATGATTGGCTTTAAGCCTGAGAAAAGAGAGAAGAATAGTGTTTGAAATGTATTTGAACCCATTTAGGACTTAAAATAGGTTCATGGACCATGTGGATTTCTTTAGTGTGGAAGTGAGTTCCTAGACACAAGGAATGTAGTCAGGACTCACTTGTAGGTCACATATAGGCCTATTTTAAGGATCAACCTAGTTTCAAAATAAAAAAGACGATAAGACTATGTGTGAAAGAGTTATGAGCCCAATTTAGATTGAAAATATCTTAATTAAATAGTGAGTAAATTAGTGACATAGTATATGATGTCATAAACTCACAAAACACAGTCGATACCCTCTAAAGGCACCTATAGGCTACATAAGGATACGCTGGTCCTAAGCCTAAGTGAGAAACAAAATAAATATAAATAAAATTTGAGGCATATCCCAAATGTAATAATAGGTCATAGGGTCAACATGAAACCAAAGGTAACATGAACAAGATTGATCAAACTAGGTTTCAAACTTCTACACACAATTAGTCAACACATACAAATATGCCTACTTTGTTGAGGGTTTTTCTTAATTGAAGAAAGGTAATGGATTGAGAATAAGTATAAAAGGAAGGAAGGGAATTTGGGAATGTTATATAGTGTCATGTATATCATTTATATCCCTTATAACTAATAAATAAGGTGGAAAAAGTCAAAGTTCTATCTAAGACCTAATGAAACCTAAGGTAGACACAATCACACACAGACCTATAGCTAGTCATGAGGTAAGATGTTATTTTGAGGGTTCTATGAGAAAAATCACACTTTGAGGATTTGTACAAGGGATTTTTATGAATTTAAAAATATAATAATTTTCACCTTAATCAAATAATAACAATAGACATACTTGCTATTTTGTCTCATACCTTGCCCACTCTATTAGGAAGAGGTAGTCTTAAGACCAAGGGGTCTATTTGAGGTTTAAACACAAAATAATAATTTAAAAAACCATGGAGGGACTTTTAGGAAATATAAATACATATAAAATGTCTCAATACACTCTCAAGTTACACAAAAAACCTAGTCTTCATCCAAATGCACTTGAGGGTTAGCAAGGTGATAGGCCTAAACCCTAAGACCCATGACCAATACACCAAAATAATAAATAAGAGTGATGACAATTTATAAGGAATTTAGAATCAAATTTAAGGTTTTTTTACTAGTTTTTGAACCTATCCCAATAGTAATATGTATTTTTGAGACCCAAAACTTGCTTTGGACTTATCTTAAGCTCAATAACACTAGGACAACCACATGAGGAGTAACTTCACATGCTTATACCATAGCTCACACTTTTAATGGGAAGATAATAAATTTGGGATAGTTTAGGAAATTATTAAGTAAGGTTTCCAAGTTAAAGGAGGTAAATTGGTGATATATTCTATATTACCAATTGTTAAGACCCCAAACAGGTCTTAAACCCTCGTAAAACCCAAATAATGACCAATCAAGGAAAAAAGTCCTTTAAAGAACACAAAATTCCAAATTTTGATCCTAAAGCATATGGATGTTTTTGAGGACTCCATGGAGGTTCTACATATGTACTTTTATGTTGATGTCACTTGTATGGACTATCATAAATGCCTTATTTTACATGTTTTTATTATTTTATAGGTATTATGAGAAGGGGAGAACTTAATAATCATTGGAATAGGTAATTTAGGATGTTTAATAACTATTAAATCCAAAAAAAATGCATAGTATATTATGTAGATGGTAAAACCAAGCCTATTTTCCAAGGTAGTCTCAAATAGGCTAAAAAAGAGGCTAGGTGGCCAGGTCATTTCTTGGTTGGTATATTTTCATAAGATATAAAGACCCCAAAATTGACATGGATTTTTTTTATATCATATAAAATTAAATCACATGATATTAGGTTATTTAACACATATGGTATAGGTCTGGAGCAATACAATAGGGTTATATGTAAGGAGGCCTAATTCAAGAGAGAGAAAGGAATAAAATATGGACTTCCACTCAGAGTCAGGTGATGAAATTTGACATAAAGATGTAAGTACATAATGGGTCATATAATATGATATAAGTTTTTTAATAATATCTATAAAACTACCTACATAAGGAGGTTTATAAGTTTTTAGGGCTACAAGGAAACTAGGCCTAGTGAGGGCTTAAAGAGCAAAATGAGTTCGTAGGAGTTGTTCCAAGAACCAAAATGGTTTGTTTTATTCTTAATAAAGTATTTTAATATTATTCATGGATATATTATGACTTTAATAAAAATAACTTGAGTTTTAGGACACTTAGACCAATCTAGGTGTGGGAAATGAAGAGTCTCAAGACATCTATGCACATGAATGATGAAATGTTAGATCAGAGGATTTTATTAAGGAATGAAAGGTGTATAATGATTTTTATAAGATCATTTAATTTTGAATTAATGATGGATAAGTCCATTTTCCACTCTTTTCATGTAAAAAAGGGCAATTTTCAAGAAGCTAGTCAAGGTGTCAAGAAAATTTGAAAAAACCCTATGACACTTAGAAGGTTGGAGCTTCTTTGGGAGTGAGACACATGGACTTAAAATTTTGTTTGAACTATATTATAACTCCATTTATTGTTTTAAATCTCATGAAATTTTTTCAATCTTCTCCTACTTGCCCCTCTTCATCTCTTCACACTTCTCCTTATAAACAACCACTTTGGGATTTGTAATAGATCCACATATGGTATGGTGAATCCCTTATAGTTTGAGTAATAATATTTACTTTGAGTAAAAAAATTCAATCTGGTTTTGAGTTCTAATTTTTTTTCAAGTGTGTGAAGTAGTGCATAGTTGAATGATAAGTGATAATTATCTATTAACAAATTTCTTCTGGGAGAAAATGTGTTTAATTTTTAACATCAACATGTTTCAGATCAAATATTTTGATCTTTCATCAAGAAATAAAAAAATGTGAGAACTACAAAGTTTTACACTTTAAAAATTGAAGGAAACTAGTTGTTACACAAAAAATTGCCTAAATAGAACAAGTTAGCTATTAAAATTAGTTTCTAAAAACATGAACCAAATAAAAATAAATTTGTTATTTATTAATTATTTTAAAATTTTGATATTAAAAATTAATTATTAAGTAATTTCATAGCTATTTAATGACATCTTTTATTACTATATTTTAAATATTTAAAATTATAGAAAGTGGTGAAGAATAACAATTATTAAAAATTATAGTAATGAAATAAATGAGAAATCTAACTAAGAGAGAGAAAAACCAAGATTAATAAAATAAAAATAAAAATTACCTCTAAGGAGAAAACACACTAATGTTTATAAACTAATAGCTTCCAAGCATGACTATTTTCTAGTCCTTCATCTCTGTTTAAATTATTGGGGTGTTTCAAAAATTTCTATGGCTTCCCTCAACTTACGCTTATGGTAGTGATCTTAAAATAATAAAATTATGGATTCCTAAAATTTGATATCATGTTTAGATTTGAGCAAGTGTTTAGCTGGGGATGATTTTTCTTTCCTTTCAATATGAATGTTAGTTGAATGTTTTTTAATTCTTATTTTAATTGACCTTCCTATCTCCCCTATTTAAGGTATACTACATGAAAAATCAACCTTATAGACACTAATCTTAAGGTTTAGGTCTAATTTGTCTTTGGTAGACCCTAACATCATTTGTAACTTATTGATAGGAAGAAAAGTGGAATGAATATTTTGGCATTTTAGAATTTTTGCCAATTTATTCAAAATACCTTTAACATAAGGAGGATGAGATATAGGACCTTCTAATCTAGTATCCTTATCTTTAGTTCTATTAAAAATTTCTCTAGCTTAATTAATAGCCTTGTCTATCTGTTTACTTGAGTATCCATTTAACTTAAAAACTTGGCTTAAGTGTTTAATTTTAAGGTCGATGTTCTCCTCATCAGATTTTTTATAAAACTTGGTGAATAAAGTTTTCATAACCCTTACTTTTTGAGACAAATGATGATGGGAGGAAGCATGGAGGTAAAGGTATGTATGTGTTCCTTTTATATATACCTTCCTCTCTAATGAATCATCCTCCTTTTTAACCATTAAAACATCTAAAAAAGGTAGTTGGTGTTTTGTCTCAACTTTTTGGTAAATTTTATGCTAGGAAATAGATTATTGAGGTGGGAATGAAAATATTCCAATTTGTCTAATCCATGTTTCTAACACAAGTTAGTGTCATCAACATATCTTTTCCATCATTTCAATTTTAATAAAAAGGAATGAAGTGCATAATCTTCAATTTTTTCCATAAAGAGGTTTACAACCATAGGAGAAAGAGGAGAGCCCATGGCCATGCCTTCACATTGTTCATAAATTACATTATTCAAGGTGAAAAAATTATAATTTAAATAAAAATCCACAAGATCAACAATTTCTTTGTTAGTAAGATTGTGGATAACTTCTACTACTTCATTGATGGGAGCTTTAGTATAGAGAGATACAACATCAAAACTTACTAATAGTTAATTTTTTTCAACCTTTTTATCCTTGATAAATTATACAAAGTCACTAGAGTCAAAAATAAAAGAGGATGTCTTTCCTACAAGATTTTTAAGTTTGTTGGCTAAGAATGCAACGAGTTTATAAGTGGGAAAGTTAGTTGTGTCTATAATAGGTCTTAAAGGAACTCATACTTTATGAATTTTTGGATCACCATAAATCTTGGGGGTAAATTACTTATTAGGAATTAATTTATTTTTAATTAACTCATCAAAGGATGAATATTTGATAAATTTAGTAATATTTTTATTGACATTGTAAACCGGGTTCCATTCAAGCTTCCTATAACTACCACTATTGGAAAGGTGATATAACATTTTAGAATCATAGTCATGATGGTTAAGGACCATAGTAGCATTAAATTTATCATCTTTAAGGATAATAATGTTATTTTTACTCTTCAGTACTTAAGAGCTCGCCATTCTTCTTTGGAAATATTGTAGGAAGGTGGTTTTGCTCTTCGTAAAGCCACCACATAATCTTGTCTTAATTCTTCCAATAAATTAAAATGAAGGTGCTTAAGAGCACTATCTATACCTAAGATAAAATATTCTTTAGGTATGTTCCTGGGGGTGATAGCAAAACTTAATCCTCTTTTTAGAATGTTGAAAGAGGGTAATGGTGTTTTGAGTCTTAGAATAAAAGTTTAATTTATTATTGTAAAGAGGTTGATTACTAGTGTTTGAGCTATTACTAAACCCATGATTTATCATATTGTCCTTTTTATTATTATAATATTTCCCTTATTGATATTATCTACCAAATTATTATTATTATTCATTATCTTATTATTTTTATTATGAAAACTATTACTAAAACCATGATTTTTCTTATTTTTCTTCTTATTATTATTATTGTGTTTGTCAATAATATCAATAATATATTTATTCATATTATCTACCATATTATTATTATTCATAATTTTTTTATTTTTATTATGAAAATTATTACTAAACCCATGATTTTTCATATTGTCATTATTATTGTGTTTGTTAGTATGATCAATAATATCCTTATTGATATTATCTACCATATTAATATTATTCATAATATTATTATTTTATAATAATAATAATAACAATAACAATAACAATAATAATAATAATAATAATAATAATAATAATATTATTATTATTATTATTATCATTTATGAAATTAGTGTTATAATTATTAATATTAATATTACCATCATTGATATACTTATAGGAATTGAAAATAATACTGCCAATATTATCATAGTTTATAAAATTAATACTTTTATAAGCCGTATTGTAAGTATTATAATTATACGTTATATCATTAATATTATAATTATTGTTCCTATCTAAGCTATTATCATGCATGTTATTATAAACAATACTATGGGAAGTTAAGCATGGTACATCATTACTAACTTGAGTCTCATAATACAAATTTGATTTAGTGCTACCATGATAAAAAAAAAAACATTAACCATATCTTTTTTCATGTTGGAATTACTCTGTAACCGATCTAAGTTACTACTATTTCTTAATTTGGCTAGCACTCTTATATCAATATCTTCATTGGTTTGAACTTTTTCCAAATCTACAAGCTTCTATTAATCATTGCTGTGGGAAATCAACTCTGTATCCATGGTTAGGTAGCATGTCCAACTATTATCCAAAGATTTGACTAGTGATTATAACGTTGAACTAGGAAGAGTTTATGCTAGGATAATGTTCCATCCATATTTCAATAGTCTACATTTTATAGTAGAAGGGTCCATTTCAAATCTAAAACTTAGTAAAACATTAGGTGAAAAAGTACACTATTGTTTATTACTATCAAGAGTTAAAATTTTAGCCTTAACATTACCTACATATTACTTATCCAATATTTTAATATTATCCATAACATAGATAAAATAATATGAATATTGTTGTGAAGATACAATCTTATCATACTTCTCATTCATTTTCATTGAATTAAAATTATTAATTAAGAAAGATTGACTTGATAAAGTATCTCTTACCTAAACATCCTAATTGTTTCTTACCAGCATTGAAAATTTCTTTTATCTTATTTTAGGCTTAAGGAGAGCACTCAGTGCCGCTAAATTTAAAAAACCATCTAACATACTCCATAATCCTTCATGCAAAACATTGGCAAGTTCTAAATGAAGTTTATACAACTTATCAGATAGGTTGCTCATTTCATACCCTATACTACCAATAACAAATATAAGCAAAGAAAGACACACTCTATGAAAAATATACTTATTTTTATAAATTTTTAAGGAGTGTTTAATATAAATCCAAGATGGAAAAAACTTATGATCCCTACAACATTTTAAAAATGATAGATCTGTTGTTCTCTTAACAAGTTTAATCTAAATCTTTTCAAAAAGCCTAACCTTTGAATATATATCTCTC
Organism: Torreya grandis; assembly: GCA_037957365.1. Classification (NCBI taxonomy): domain Eukaryota; kingdom Viridiplantae; phylum Streptophyta; class Pinopsida; order Cupressales; family Taxaceae; genus Torreya; species Torreya grandis. Next base: position 816,997 of record JARHVA010006638.1, read on the forward strand.
CCATGAAGGGTAGTTATCAAAGACTTAATGTTTCCATAGTCCATAAAGTATTAAAAAATTTATAGGAGAAATTGTGTTCAATTTTTAACATTGATGCATTTTAGATCAAATACTGTGATCCTTCATCAAGAAATAAAAAACATATGTGAGAACTACATAGTTTTACACTTTAAAAATTAAAGGAAACTAGTTATTATTAAAAAATGCCTGAATAGAACAAGTTAGTTGTTAAAATTAGTTTCTAAGAATAAAAACCAAAGAAAAAAAAGTTGTTATTATTAATTATTGTCAAATTTCAATATTAAAATTTGATTTTTTTAAATATTTGATAGGGTAAAAATGTTTTTGAAACTAGAGCTATGAATCAGGGAGTGAGGGTTTTGACAACTGGACCCACATCTAGGTACAATAAAGAGGGAAAAAGAAATCCTAAACAACCAAGAATATAAAAGAGGGTTTGAAAGCTCCCCCAACCTTAAATAAGTGTAGTAAAGGTACCCATGACCTTGGCAATATTAGAGGACCTGAGGGTTTTAAGGATTCCCACAACCAGGGGTTTTAAGGATCCCATAAACTAAGAGTACAATAAATAAATTTTGAAGGATCCCCAAACCTTTTAAAAGTGGAGTAAAGGTCCCATGATTCAATAAGAATGATGGTATAATATCCTGAGACAAGAGAACAAGAGGGTTTTAGGGTTCTTGAAACTAGGGGTTTCAAGGTCTTGTATCTTGTAGTACACAAAGAAGTAACTAAAAAGTGAATCTCAAAGGGGAATCTCCCTTCATCATGTCTTCTCAAAGGGAAATTTATGTGATAAGGTCCACTTGGGAATGAATTATTCTACCACTAGGGTCTTTAGAATAACCTTCATATAATAAAGTTATATCAAGAGGGTTTATCTTTCCTCTAAGATTCATAACCAGGCAAAATTCAATAAGAATCATGGTAAAAAACATTAGTTAAACTAAAAAAAGTCCTTTCACTTCCTGAGATATCCACATAGCTACCAAAAAAGTGGATTCCTTTATCATCTAGTCTAGAAAAGTAGGATTTGGTTGGAACTTCTATATCCATCCCAAACCAAGTCGATTTAAGCTGATATGGGTCCTCTCTAGATTTGATATCTCTACATAAATCCATAACATGAAGAAGACCAAAGTGGGTTCCTCTATCATGCGCTCTTGACTAGCAAAAGAAGGAATCATCAAAGTAGGATCCCCCTGAACCCATAAACAAACCTTCCACATAGTTTAACACTTTAAAATTAATACTTATAGTGCTGGGGGAATTAAAAACCAATGATATAGATAAACATTTTTGAAAAATATGATCATTAACATCATCCAAATTTTGAAATCTATAAAACCAAGTTTATCAAGGTGGATGTGACAACACTTAAACTCAAAAAGGTAAATAGATTTTAAATTTTAATTCTTGGAAGCAAAGTCCAGCAAAAAGGTCAAATCAGTTCCATAACTAAATGATCAACCAATAAATATTCCAATGGTCCAAATTTAATGGCTTTGAAAATTCAAAATCCACATGTCCACGTCATCCTTCCACCAAGAATTCAAACTTGAAGAGGATATGATCGAACCTAGGACTAATCTGTGACCACAAAACTAGTGAAAAAATTCAAAAAATTGAGCCAAGGTAAAGTTGGTTCTCCAACCTCCAAAATCAATAATAACATCTTTATTTTCCATCCAATCTAGGTAAAATGAAGGAGCAAAATAAGACAAATTAATATTAGGACAATGACTTATCTTCATGACTATAAAATCTTGATTGCAACCACTATCATACACCAAGATACCAAAGTCAAAGTTAGATGTAGCCTATAATAAAACCTAAGAAATATGCCCAATTGTTAAAAATGGGCAGTATCTGATAACCTTAGCCAGAAAGTATAAGAGGAAAACCACATGATCATCCAAGACCATACAAATGATGTCATCCATGGAAGGAATCAGTTTCCATTTTACTCTGTAGAGGTGGTGGGCCCACAAGGAGCATAAATCTTAATAAAAATGAAAAAAAGAGATTATCTCATCTTATCATAGCCATAATGGATCCTACCCCAGTCATTAGTTGCTTTTTTCCTTTGGCATTATTCACTCCATCCCCAAGGTAACTAAAAAGCTTCAAATACACCTCTGATCTTGTTGATCTTGAAAAACCCTAGGCCCAACAAATGTCACCCTGAGAACTAAAGGGTTAAAATTATTTTGAAATTTTTATTCTAACTTGATCTCATCACTATACTCAAATGAGTCTTGACTCCTATCTCTGCCATAGGCTCTACTATAGAGGAAACACTCAAGGATGAGTAAATGGATTTAAAACATAGATATTGGGAGAATAAAGGCAAAGGTAGCTCCATCCCTAACTTCTTTTCTACCCAAAACTTATGCCAAAGAGATACATCTACCTATAAATTTTTATTATCAAGCATAACCAAGGCTACATTCTTTCTAAGGTCTGCCCAAAGTTTATGGTGCTCTCCAATCTCCATCTTAGAATGTGAAAAATCCTTAATATTTTCCAACAAATCCTCCATGAATTCTTTGATAAACACCTCATGATCCTCTTCCTTTATTAATTGAACATCAACCTTTCCCTTTAAAGCATCTTACTCACCACACTCCCACTCCTACTCCTCCCTTTCCTCCATCATATAATGATAATATTATTAAGTTTATAACTATTTAATAACATATTTTATTGCTATATTTTAAATATTTAAAATTATAAAAAGTGGTGAAGAATAAAAATTACTAAAATAAATAAATGATAAATCTAACTAAGAGAGAAAAATCAAGCTTAATAAAATAAAAATAAAAATTACCTCTAAGGAAAAAAATCCTAATGTCTATAAACTACCAACTTCCAAGTATGACTAATTTATGGTCCTTCATCTCTGTTTAAAATTTTGGGGTGTTTCAATTTTTTTTATGGCTTCCCTCAAATTATGCTTATGGTAGTGATCTTCAACTACTAAAATTTTGGCTTCCTCAATATTGATTGCATGTGTAGATTTGACTGAGTATTTAACAAGGGCCAATTTTTCTTTCCTTTCAAATGAATATCAACTGAATGTTATTTAATTCTTATTTTAACTAACCTTCCTGTCTCCTCTATGTAAGACATTCCACATGATCTTGTGGCTTTTTTTTTAAATTCCACTTTTTTCACCTTTAAGGGTGTAATATATGAACAATTTTAAGGCATGTCCATGGGCTCTCCTCTCTCGCATGTGGTTGCAAACCTATTTATGGAAAAAAATGAAGATTATACAATTCATTCCTTTCCATTAAAACCTAAATGGTGGAAAATATTTGTTAATGACACTAGCTTGTATTGGCAACATGTCTTAGATAAATTGGAAGATTTTCATTTCCACCTCAATAATCTATTTCCCAGAATAACATTTACCAAAGAAATTGAGACAGAACACTAGCTACCTTTTTTGTATGTTATCTTGGTTAAAAAATAGGATGGTTCATTAACAAGGAAGGATTTTAGAAAAGGCACACATACAAACCTTTACCTCCATGCTTTCTCCCATCATCATCCATCTCAAAAATTAGGGGATATGAAAATTTTATTCACCAAGGCCTTTAAAATTTATGATGAGGAGAACATCAAACTTGAAATCAAACACTTAATCTAAGTTTTTAAGTTAAATGGATACTCAGGTAAGTAGATAACCAAGGCTATCAAGAAAGTTAGAAAAAATGTTAATATAACTAAAGATAAGGTGACTAGAGTAAAAGGTTATATAGCTTATCTTCCTTATATTGAAGGTATTTTGAATAAATTTGCAAAAAATTCTAAAACACCAAAATATTCATTCCACTTTTCTTCCTATAAACAAGTTACACATGATGTTAGGGTCTACCAAAGACAAATTAGACCCAAACCTTAAGAGTGGTATCTATAGGGTTGATTGTTCATGTGGTATACCTTACATAGGAGAGACAAGAAGGTCAGTTAAAACAAGAATTAAAAAACATTCAACTGACATTCATCTTAAAAGGAAATAAAAATCTTCCCTTGATGAAAACTTGGTCAAATCTAAACATTATCTCGATATTGAGGAAGCTAAAATTTTAGTAGTTGAAGATAACTACCATAATCTTAAGTTGAGGGAAGCCATATAAATTTTGAAACACCCAACAATTTAAATAGAGATGAAGGACTAGAAATTAGTCATGCTTGGAAGTCGATAGTTTATAAACATTAGTGTTTTTTCTCCTCAGAGGCAACTTTAATTTTAATTTTATTAAGCTTTGTTTTTCTCGCTCTTATTTAGATTTAGCATTTATTTCATTTTATTAATTTTTAGTAATTGTTATTCTTCACCACTTTCTATAATTTTAAATATTTTAAATATAGTAATAAAAGATGCCATTAAATAGATATAAACTTACTTAATAATTATTTTTTAATATTAAAATTTGACAATAATTAAGAAATAAAAATTTTCTTTTTATTTAGTTTTTGTTTTTAAGAACTAATTTTAACAACTAACTTGTTTTATTTAGGCATTTTTGTTATGTAACGACTAGTTTCCTTCGATTTTTAAAGTGAAAACCTCTACAGTTCTCACATATTTTTTTAATTTCCTAATGAATGATCATAGTATTTGATCTAAAACACATCGATGTTTAGAATTGAACACATTTTCTCCTATAAGAAATTTGTTAATACTTTATAGACTGTGGAAACATTAAGTATTTGATAATCATTAATCCTTATGTTCACCTTATTATTTCATGTTTTATTCAAGGAGTCTAATCTCTAATAGGTCACATGAAGTGTATTTACTATATTTATATGTCTCTATGTGTAATTAAGGGTATTATTTTCTATAAATAGACCTCTTATTCATTCACCTTGAGAAGTGCATTGCATATCACCTTCTTGTTGAAATACTTATGCTAGAGAAACCTTGGATGTTGAAGTCAATTTTATAAACCATCTTTCATAGTGAAAGTACATTATATTTTAGTGGAGATTAACTTGATGTATCACCTCATTAATATATTTTTATTTCATGTTCTCTCTATCCCTTTTTACTCCAACAAGTTAGTACTATAGGTGATGAGCTCAAATAGATATATCAAGGGAGCTAGCCCTTCAATATAGAGGTTTACCTCTATTATAGACAACCCACAAGTCTATGGGTGATCCCATGTTCCACTAAATTTGGAGTAGGTTTGAACTATATATATATATATATAAGGGTGTAAAATTGAGTGACAATAGTTCTAGCACACATAGTGGGACCATTGTCCTAAACACTTCTTATCAAGGTGAATGTTAGCTATGACAAGAAAATAGTTACATAAGTGTTCCCCACTCATCATTTATCCACTCTATTGAAAGTAATATCTATTTTTAAACCAAATTTTCACTATTTTAAAGCTTCACCATCTTTACTAAGTCAAATTCTAGTAGAAGTAACCATCCTACAAATCCACTCTCTTAGCCTAAAATTCCTCTTGAATTTTAGTACCTTGAACCTATCTTAACACTTAAAGAGACTAAATAACAAGAATATTTTGAAAGTAAAGAAGATAAAGAGAGTGGAGGATAATTTTAAGTAAATATGGCTAGGCAACATGATTTCTTAGCCTTCAATACTAAAAATCCCGTAAACCTTGTTGCATATGATGACATCCCTCCCAATTCCACCAAAAGTATTCATTTTTTCAATGGGAAAGGTCCTATCACTCAAAGTGAGAATATTAGAGACATATCCAACTTCTTAAATTTTCATAATATCAATGATATCAATATAAAAATTAGATTTTTTCCATGTCTCTTAGGGGAAAATCTCTTGATTGGTATAGAACATTTTTAGGAGGATGTATTACTACATGGGAAGAATTTAGAGAGTTGTTAACTCAAATATTTGACGATAAGAGTGATCACACATCACTAATTCATCAAATGAATGTCATTCAAAGAGGGCCTAAGGAGTCCATGCATTATTTCAATGAAATGTTCCAAAGGACATGGAATAGGTTGCCACCTCTCATGAGACCCCTGCAAGTTTTGTTCACCCAACCTATGTCAAATTCAATTGGACTGATATAGTTATCATGTTGAAGTCCATGGGTGGATATAATTTACCTAAGGCATATGATATAGATATTAGAGATAATAATGGTTTGATTCAATCTAGTAATCTCCCTCCAAAAGTATTAATGCCTAACATGCCTACTCCTCCATGTTTTACTCCATTTCCACATTCAAGCAAAAAGTCTAAATCCACTCCAAAGAATTCATATGATGCCATTGATTGGAAAGAATGTGGAAGGCCTTAGAAGCTTAAATTAGGAAACCAAATAAATAATTTGGATCTCACCAAAACCCATACTATTACCATACAAAATCAAATAGATTTCCACCTCAGCATAATGGTCAAGGAATGGGACAAGGTTAGGCTAATTTTAATAGGCAACCTAATGTCTATGATCCAAATTCTACTCCCAATACAAGAGCCATGGCTCCAGTCCATAACAACCTAGTTCAAGGAGAATAATGGAAACCTTAAAGATAGTACATGAATTCTAATGAGGGTAAATTAAAATCTTTGGTAGCTCAAGGCAGGCCTACTCCTTACTAGACAATAGAATATGAGAGCTTTATGTAAGTAAAATCAGGTGGAGAGTATATAAATCAAGGAGTGAGCCTTAAAAAATTTCAAATAGAGGATATATCTATCCTAAATAAAATCAGCTCAATTATAGATAACACAAGATAAAAGAGAAGAGATTTGAGATATGTTCAATAAGTGGATAAAATTCCAAACAATCCTCCTTCAAGGCAACAAGGTATGAATGTAAATGTGGTAGCCTGTACAAGTCCTGACCTCTTAAAAATTAAAACTTGGGAAAGGTAAGAAAAACTTCATTACATCAAGCTTAAGGTACTTTGTTGCCTTAAAGAGTGCAATAAAAGGTTATTTTCTATCCTTTTAATATCATTGACTCTTTGAAGAATATAAAGGCTAGCATATCCCTTTAGGAATTACTCTATATACGTGGCCAAAAAGAGTTACTTCAAGAGAAATTATCCCAACTCCATATCAATATCCAACCATAAAATCATGTTTATGTAGCCCTTAAAAATGAACCTATTCATATTGTTTAACCCTCCACCAAGTCTTAAAAACCCCCACCTTTCTATCTTACCCTCATTGTGGGAGATAATCTAGTTTATAATTACATTATAGATTGTGCAAAAAGAACTTTATTCATGCCCAAACTAGTTGTAGAAAATTTAGGCTTTAAATATGATTTATATATCAAAGGATTTTTATATCTTGATGGGACACCAACTAACTCAATAAGGCTCATTATTGAGCATTCTTCCTTTATATGAAGTTTGGTATTGATGTTATCATTAATGTCAAAGGTTCTTAAGAAAGGTGTTCTTGAGGTCATTGAAGAATTTTATTATTTGATAAAATAATTGAGAGGTATGAAATTGGTTGAGGAACATGTAAGACATGTGTAAGATGTGTATAAGCATAAAAGAGTGTTTCAAGAGCTTGAGAAGCCTAGTTATGACATTGGTCATTTCATGAAGAGACCTTGTGAGAAGGTATGAGCTTGGTGGCTTGCTGATATGGATGCATAAAGGAATAAGAGGATGTATGAGTTTGTTTGAACGTGAATATGACACATTGGAACACTCATGAGAGCTTTAAAGTGAGCCCATAGGGGTAGGACCTACATAATTGGTATGTAACTAGACCACCTCTAGACCCTACTTGGTGTAATGAGGCACCATGATCTGTTGGCAAGGCATAAGAAGGATGTTTGAAATTTTTTCATCATGTGAGATGTTGTGTGAGTATTTAAGTGAGGTGGAGACTACACAAAAAGAGTCTTGAAGGTCAGTTTCAAGGGCTAATGTGGTTTATAGGTCAAGGTCCAAGCAAGCAAAGAGAGAGATGGTGGTGAAATGAAGTATGAGATTTAGATTTCAAGATAAGAATGAAAAGGTGAGAATTTTAAGTGGTGTGAAAGTTTTTCCTTGGTTTTTTGACCAATTTTGAGGTAAAATTTTGTAATAAAAGGTTTGAAAATTGGTTTTGAGGTTTCTCGAATGCATAGAATGAAGGGTTCTCAACTTGAGAAGGAATTTCAAATGTTAATTGGCATGTGTAACCTCTACTTGGGAATATAATATGTTAAGGAGAGATTGGTAAGGGTCATATATAATATCTATAGACATTATTTTTAAAAATGAGGGGCAATCCTTTATGAATAATCGTTAACACTAGAAATAGTGTTAACCCTCTCTACAACACTAATAGTGACCCACTGAGAAAGATATTGTTATAAAGTTATCATAATTGATTGGTATGTATAGTTAAGTTATTTAAGGTTATATTAAACTATCCCAGGTACCTATAGGTGTGATTGGTTTGTTATGTGAGTAAACCCTATAGGAAAGGCTTGATTTCTTAGAGATTTGTTGTAGCAGTCAGAGTTGACCATGTCAAAGTTGATAAATGGATGAAGGTTAAATATTTAGACTTTTATTTGATTTTAAAGGTATATTTTGATCATATTATATCCCTAAGGTTTTCTAAATTGGTCATATAAGTTGACCTATTGCTAAAAGGCCTAATGATGCAAATAGTGAGTAAACTAGGAATACGTGAGAAGGTGTTTAGGGATGTGTTATCTTGGATTAGCCATGAATCTAAGTTCTTAGAGAAAATTTTAAGGAATTTTAATGCTGGATATATGTTTTATATATTAGTGAATATGATGAAAATGTTTTTCATAAGATGACTTGTCTAGTTCAAATGAGACAATGAGGTATAAGACTATGAGATTGGTCTACAAAACCAATATTACCATTTCAGAATATTATATATTTATCTAAGAAATATATAATTAAATCATAGGATAATATACATGCATTTTAAGTCTCTAAAAATGGTTCTATGTGTGTTTTAGGTCATTGTTTCCATGACTATGTTTTGAGGATAGTTGGTAGTTTTGAGTGGGCTATTTGCAGAGAAGGGTTTATGTCATTTTAATCTATTTAATGAAGTATAATTAACTTGATGGATTTATTGGGATATTTAAGGTTTTATTTATATGTTTTTTTACATGCATGTTTGAAAAAATTGTGTTTTTACTTTAGTTTTTTAAGACATATTTTTTGGGTATGCACATGCCTAATTATGAATATTACTAATGGCATGCTTCAAGTGGTGGTTGGAGATAAAATGTGTCAGAGACATAATATGATATTTGTATTTGTATATTTTAGTTACATATGATGTTTTCATTCCATGTGGAGTGTTTTAATGTGTTCCAAGAAAGGCAAAGTGTAACGTGTCCTAGGTAGACCTAATGGGATTAGGTCTCCATGAGACCTAAAGATGATATAAGGCCTAATTGAGATAGTTCGGACCTAAAGGGTCTAAAATGACATTTTATATATGTATATGAGATGTAATAATAAATATTTCATGGAGTACATATAATATTAAGGGTCTTTAGCCAAATAAAAAGGATATGAATAAGAGACTTGTATAAATACTAGGCAATTTTAGGCCTATTTGAGTGTGAAGAAAGCAAGGAAATAGAATAATATATTTATAGTATAATAATGTATTTTAGACCATATTAGGAGTGTATATAATCTATTATGAATATTTAACATAGGTTATATGTGTGTAAATCAAGGTCATATAACCTAATCAGTCTTGAAGAGACCTAGTTGAGTGAAAAAGGCTAGAGGCTAGTTTGAGAGGGCTAAGAATGTGAAGAAATGAAGAGGTTGTCATAATAATTTATTTGAAAATAAATATTTCCTAAATTTTATTAGTGTAATTATGTTGCTTTTTCAGTGCTAATTCATCTAGGGGTTTTGTGCCTCCTTAAAATTAGGTGCTTTTAAAAGCCTAGTCAAGTGGGTGTTTGGCTAGTTGGGGTTGGTGCTCCAAGTGAAGTTGGTGCATCACTAAATCTTGATGTTTATATCATAGTATTTTACTCCATTTGCATCATTAGTGGGATTTATTCCCCTTGAGGTTTTCCTACTCAAATAATTGTTCTATGTTTTATGCTCTAGTCTCATACTCATGGCTCTTAATGTGTTGCTAGTTCACCCTATTGTTTTGATAGTTCATGAATGATAAAGTAAAGTTGTGATTTTTTTTAAAGATTGATTAAAACCCTCTCTCATTCAGTGTGCTTCCAATAATTGGTATCATATCCTGGTCCTTTAAGGCAAGTCTAACAACTTGAAGGTGATCTTAAGAAGCACAAGAATTTCCTTTGATTAATAGGAAGAAGATAACATGTATGATGAATAAATCTAATATGACATTGAAGAAGGAAAAACTAAAGTAGACCTTAAAGATGAGATCAGAAGTGCCTTTGATGATTTGAAACATCAAAATAATATTATCAAGGATCTTAAGAGTCTGTTAGAAGGGGTGAACTCAAGGTTTAAGTTAAAATAAGTTGATAATGACCAGTTGAAGATAGAGCTAGATTCCTTGAAGGTTAAACATGAGAAGCTCATAGACAAATTGAGTAAGGTTGAGAGAGAACATGAGAAGTTAGAACATGTCAAGAGTTATAAAATTAAAAAAGTAATCATGCATCCCAATACAATAAAATATAAGTCATCATGGAACTATGGTAAATATAGGAATGTTGTTTACTACATCTATCATAATATTAGACACATTGTAAGAGTCTAATCTAATAGAGTTATAAGTACCACAAGATTCAAAAATACATATGAATCTCCTAGAATACATAATAAGGACCAAACATTGGTATGTAATCCAAATAAAATTAGGATGGATCATATTGAGATCAAGAGGCAAGATAGATTATTTGCTAAGGAAGAACATAAGATCAGAGTGAATTCTATGCTAGCTCAGACTGCCTTTCAAATTCTAGATGATGGCATGAAATGGTATATATATATATATATATATATATATATATATAGTGGTTTATTGATCTAAATTATAAGAGATATAAATAAGTTCATCTCATTAAATAAGAATGGTATAAGAAAAATGAGGTTTAGAGGTAGCATAAGTACAAATATAGTTGGCAAGGGAGTCTTGAGTTTGGACAATGGAAAGACTAAGACATAAAATGTGTTTTATGTGGAAGGTTTTAAACATAAACTACTTAGTGTAAGTCAAATTTTGAATTAAGGAAATGTAGAGTAAAATAATCTACATTTTATTTTTTGAGTTTCAGTTGTGTGCTCCAAGTTTTGTCCTTGCGCATTTCAGTTTCAAGGTAGTGAAGTTTTGACACAGAGTGCGAGTGTGAATTTCATTTTTGCCTAAATTTTGTCTTAGTATCTTAATCAATCAGAAGCTGCCAAGTGTCATCAGTTGAGACACATTTTATAATTTCTATAAGTTGCACAGAATGTGCCACATGTCCTGTTATAATCTAGTGGAATGTGACAAGTGTCGGCATCCACATTTCAAGTTTCTTATGAGTTTCAAAAACTCATTTCGATAAGATTTTCTCAGTGCATGCAGAGGATGCCAAGTGGCAACTATAAAAGGTTTCAATATGTTTTTCTAAAAGCAACAGAGGCCACCACATGTCCCTAGCTAAAGCAACAGAAGCTGCCACATGTCCCTAGCTAAAGCTCAATGAAAGCCACCACGTGTCCCTAGCTAAAACTCAGTAGAAGTTGCCAAGTGTCAACATCTGTAGTTTCTTCATTTTATTTCATTGTTAAGTAAAGACTGTGGTGGGCCCTAGGTTTTGTTTCTAAAGTCAGCTAAAGCCACCAAGTGTCACCATCTGTGTGAATCTAAAATGAGTCCTGAATGTTTCTATAGTGTAGCTAAATCTCAACAAAGATTGCCATGTGTCACCTTCTGTAGGATTCTCAAAAAGTATATAAAAGCTTCTATAGACAAGTGGAAGCTGACACATGTCATTTGTTAAAGATACATGGAAAGTGACACCTATCCCCATTCCCCTTTTGAAGCTGCTTGAGAAAGAAGTGTTGTGGGTCCTATTTTTTGTAAGTTGATAAAGTTTTAGAGTAGCGGACTATGATAGATGTCAAAGATGGAACACTCCTGATACAAAGACACAGTAAAGAGTATAATGCAGTAGAAAGTGCTGTGTATTTTTTGTAAGTGCTGTGGAAGCTGCCAAGTGTCATTTTTTGGTGCCTCCTAAATAATGAGATAGTTTTCAAGTAGAGTAAGTGGAACATGCCAAGTGTTCTCACCAATTTCATAGTGAAAAGTGTCACATGTATCTAATTCAGCCAATGAACTTATTGAGAGACTAAATGTTTCAGATCTAAAAAATATCTTTTGTTAAACAATTCCAGTTTAGTTAGAGTTCAGTTAGACCATTGGGTTGGGAATGTGCGGGTAATCTAGAGATAGTCCAATGTTATAAATATGGGTGCAGGGATGGATCAAGATCATCATCATAAGATAGAGATAATTTTCTGTGAGAGATTATTATCAAGAAGTTTTAGACTTTCTTGCTGTGGCTAGTAATATCATTTGCCTTTGTTCTATTTTATTGATTTAGAAAGTTTGTATAACTGTGCATGTATCTGTGCCTTTTATGTGACTAGAAAATTAATAAGAAGACTGAGTTCTGTGCCTTTGTTGATATTTTCTATGTTACTGCAAAAATAGTCTAAGTTGTGAGCCTTTGATTCTATTGTTTTCATCTTTTACATTAATCATGCATTGTTTTCTCTTTAATTTAATTTAATCCTAAATATAGCTTCACTGTTCTTAGTATGAAGGATTGAATTAAACTCAGGCGCATCACCATAAGTAGATTTTATTTCGTTGCATTGGTGTTTTCTATTTAATTTCTATACTTTTTCCTGTAATACTTTTGAGATAAAGAAGAGATAGCTTCTTTAATATTTGGAGGTCATTTCAGGTCACATGTCCCACATTCCTGAAACTTCCCATTATTGGTGTTGGAAACAGTGCAATTCTAAGCATCAATAGTTTTTGGCACACCTAGTGGGACCATCTTGAAGTTTCTTTCAAGACCGTATGAACCAGAGAGCTACAAGGATTCAAAGTTGTGGACCAATGACAAGATCTCAATCTGATGTGAACCCAGGTATTCTTTTACCACCAATGATAACTAATCCAAGAAGAAGGGTAAATCGGTTTATAGCAATACAAAGAGAAAACATGGGAGCACCTATACCCCTAAGGAATTATGCAAGTTGGAACACTGGTAGTCCTCTAATTCTCCCAGTACCACCAGCCACTTGGGATCCTTTTCCAGTAAATGCCTTGAAATCTCTACCGAAATTCAGTGGGCAATATTTCAAAACACCTGAAGAACATCTACTGGATGTGTCTGATGTCTATGTAATACATGTGGTCACACAACAAAATGTGGCTATAAGATTATTAGCAGCTTATTTTAAAGGGAAGGCTCTAGAATGGTATAGATCTTTGACCCCAAATACAATATCTACTTGGGATCAACTTGGAGATATTTTATTTGAAAGATTTGAAGAAAAGGGTGATAAATCTTCTTTGTTGCAACAATTTATTACTATCAAAAGGGAACCACAAGAAGCAATGACTAATTTCAATTCAATATTTCAAAAGACTTGGGAAAGAATTCTTACTACAACAAGACCATTACTAGGTATGGCTATAGTATTTTATCTTAAAGCCTTAAATTTAGATATATTAGTAATGATTCAGTCACTTGGAGGTCAGACTCTGCCAGAAGCCTATGACTATGTAGTTAGAGCTAAAAATAACTTAATAGATGCTGGAAAGTTACCCCCAAGGCCTCCCATGCCCATGTTTCTAGAGATTACCTTACTTTTGCCTCAAGAAACCCCTAATTTGATAGCCCCACCTGTGTCTATGTATACATTTCCTCAATAACCTGCTAAAGAACTTGCCCCTGTCTAGTCATCTGAGATGGATGATGTCAAAAACATCTTAAGGACATTTTATAATGAGATAATTAACCTAAAAAGATAGCAGAATCCTTATCCTAGACCCCAATATCAAGGCTACCAAGAAAATAGATTTCCACCACAACCAAATCAGTACCAAGGTTCTCAAAGGCAAAATAACCCTCAGCCACTGAACCAATTAGTTGCAGTCCCTACACCTTCACAGACTATTCCCCCTAATTCAAATAGGGAGATTATTCAAGGGTAGAATAATTATGTAGATGGAACCAATGCCTGGTGTTTCCCTTGTAATAATGCTCATATGCCCATAGATTGTCCCATGGGTAATCTATAACAAAAGATAACAAAGCAAAGAAGAATGGATGGACAATTTGTAAATACTTCTGAAACTCAAGCTTACCAATCCCCTGGTATGCAAAATTCAGTCCTGATGGCTCAAATGCAAGGGATGTCCTTACAACAACAAGAAGAAATAGCCCCTGAACATGATTTGTTTTCATGGGTTGAAGATGAAGAGTCAACATTCTTAAATGAAGCCAGTAGTACAACCAGATTACTACACCAGATCAAAGAGAAGGATGATGGAAAAACCTGAAGTCACAAATAATGGAATTATGGGGAATCCTCTATTTCAAGGTCATAAAAACATAAATGTTAGACAAGAAGTGCCTCAGCCAGTGTAGAACCAAGTAATCTTGGACAAGTTCAAGAAAAAGCAAGGTACCCTTATTTTCCAAGAACCCAAATATTAGGACTGATGAATGTGATGGATCAGATGAAGAGGACCCCAACACATGTGTCAATATGGAAAATATTAGCTATTCCTAAGCAAAGACACTATTACAAGAAGCTTTGCAAGACCAAGCAGTGCCTAAACATACTGGTACCAAAGAAGGACCTGCTGATAAAGAAAATCTCAAAGATACAGTTCCTCTATAGACAATAGCCCTTTTGAACAATGCATTAGAGGTAAGTAAATCCAAACCAGAGTCCTTCTATTTGACTTTGATAGTTGGAAAGAAACTATTGCATAATGCAATGATAGAATCAAGGGCCAATACTATAGTAATGCCTAAGCAAATAACAAATGCTTTAAAAATAAAGTATGAACCACTTACTAGAGGAGTTATGCAGTTAGATGGGAAATCAGTGCAAAAAATAGGGAAAATTAAATAACTCCCATTGTAATTATATACTTTCCCTAATATAATTGTCAATCAAGATGTGGTAGTCATAGATATACCCCCTGTATTTGGCCTATGTTTATCTAGGGATTTCATAGCCAAGATAGGAGGATATATGTCACTTGATTGGTCTCACCTCATCCTAAAAACCAAATATGGTTCAAAAATGAAAATACTATCTGTGTCACTATCTAAGGATCACATCACCAATGAACCAACCCAAAAATTAGAGGTAGCTCATGCTATGCTGAATAAAGAAGAAAGAGTCTTTGTTGAAGAGCTAGGTGACTGGACTGAACATGATCAAGAAAAGGAAAATAACCATTTGTTAGCTATGATGCAAAGTGACCCATATGTAAATTATGACTCTAATGGTCTAGGTACTTATGTAATTTTTGATGAGGATCATGAAATCCCAAATGTTTTAAGGGAATAAATGCCAAGGACTCAAGAATCTGAAAAGGACTCAGAAATCTAGACCTTAAATTTTGATGGGGATAGAAGTAAAAATGGAGCTAGAGTAGGAATTTGTCTTGTTGCTCCAAATGGTGAGAAAAATTTAAGAGCTATCCATTTCTAATTTGCCTGTACTAACAATAATGCTGAATATGAATCCTCAGTACATGGGCTCATGTTAGCCAAGAAGAAGGGAGTAAAGAATATGATAGTAAAAGGAGATTCAAAAATAGTGGTGAAACAAATCAAAGAAAAGGAAATAGCCAAAAATGTAATGATGAGATCCTATAGACACAAAATTTGGGACTTAATAGAAGATTTTGAAGCTTTCAATATTAAAGTAGTTGCTAGAGCTCAAAATTTTGAAGCTGATAGGATGGCATAGATTGGCTCATAGTTTGACCTAGTAATTGGTCTATTAGTCAACAATGAGTTAGTCAAAGTTATAGTAAGGCCAACTATCCCAGACAATGATTAAACTTGGCAAGTCTTTGAAAATGATTCTCAAGTACTCTCATTTTTGCAACAGTAAAGGGAATTTGTTGATCAATTGCAACCCAAAATTGAAGAAGCATATGGAGACCAAGTTATTCAATTAAGGACCAATAAGCTTCCCAAAGGCTTGATCACTTTAGAAAACCTTTTTGATCCAAAAGATGTAAGCCTAGAGAAGAAAAGGTTTCAAGCAAATAAAATAGATTATTCTGAGATAGAAGTGAGTGAAGGGAGAAAGCTAAAGATTGGAAATTTTGCAACTCAAGAGGAAAGGGAAAGACTAATTGACTTGTGTAAAAGGTATGACAGAGTAATAGCTTGGACCTATGAAGACCTTCATGGATATAACAAAGACATCATTCAACACACAATAGAATTAACTGAAGGATCTAAACTAGTCAGATAGAAGTAGAGGCTAGTGAATCCAAGGATTGAACCTCTAATGGTGGATGAGTTGCAGAAACTCTTAGATTCTAAAATATTTTTCTAATCAAACACTCAACCTAGGTTTCCAATCTAGTACCGATAAAAAAAAATAATGGTGACATCTTTGTAGTACCTCAAGGCAAACTACTAGGACATATAGTATCCAAAGAAGGAGTCTCTATAGATCCAGAGAGAGTTGTAGCCATAATGAACTTGCCCCTACTAGTAAATAAGAAAGTAGCTTAGTCATTTTTGGGGAAGATCAATTTTGTCAGTCAATTCATATCAGACTTTGTAGGTCTAGTGAGACCAGTGACACTCTTATTGAAGAAAGACCCGGTGTTCAAGTGGACTATAGAAGGAAGACAAGCTTTTGAATAGGTCAAGAAAGTAATTTCAATAGCCCCAATACTTAGTAACCTAGACTTCTCTAAGACTTTTATAATGTATGTTTATGGAGGAGAGTTTAGTATTGTTGTTGTCCTAACCAAGAAAGATGATCAACAAGAGGGAGAACACCCAATAGCCTTTTTCTCAAGGACTCTTAAGGAGTATGAAGCTAGATACAACTTTGTGGAGAAATAAGCATATGCTATGGTAAAATCCCTTAATAAATTCAAGCATATGATATCAAGAAGTAAGATTCTGATACTTGTGGCTCATCTTAGTGTCAGAGAATACATTATGGAGGGTGAAATTACTAAAAAAAAAGCAAACTGGATAACAAAGATCCTTGAGTATGATGTAGAGGTTAGACCCACTAAGCTAGTCAGAGGTAGGGGTTTGTGCCAATACATGACTCAAGATATGGATGAGATGATACCTAAAGAAATAGAAAAGGAAAGGGTATTGAGGATACAAGAAGTTGATCAAAACTCTTGGGTCACAAATAGATTCCATTTTATGAAACATGGGATTTTCCCAAAAGAGCTCTCTCAGGACAAGAGGAGATACTATAGGTAGCAAGGGGTCCATTTTGTTTTAATTGACCAAGTTATTTTTAGAATAAATACTGATGGCATACTTTTAAGATGCATAGAGAAAGATGAGGCTAAGAAAATACTACATGAAATGCACCATGGAGTCTCAGGTGGACATTTTTCTGCAAGAACCATAGCTATAAAGATAACTTAGGTAGGTTATTTTTGGCCCACTTTATTTACAAACTATTATCAACTGGTTAAAAATTGCCAATCTTGTCAATATTATGTGGGGATGAGAAGGAATGCAGTAATGCCCCTTAGTCCTATAATTGTTGATGAACCCTATGCTCAATGGGGTCTTGCTTTCATTAGAATGATCAATTTAGTGTCGAGTATGGGGCACAAATGGATTCTAACTATCACAAATTGTTTCATCAGATGGAGTGAGGCAATACCACTCAAAGAAGTAATAGAAAATGTGATCCTAGACTTTCTAGGGAGTATCACTACTCGCTTTGGGCCTCCTCATACCATAATTTTAGATAATGATAAAGCATTTTTAGGGTCTAAAGTATCTGACTTTGCACTAAAGCATGGAATCTATCTAAAAAATTCCTCAAATTATTACCCTCAAGGTAATGGTTTGGCAGAATCAACCAACAAGAACCTGATTAGACTTTTTAAGAGAATAGGTGTTGAACATCACAAAGAGTGGCATAAAGTGCTTAATATAGCACTGTGGGCTGATAGAATTACACCTAAGTAGGTGACAAAAATGTCCCCATATAAATTGGTCTATGGTAAGCCTACTATAATGCCCCTGAGCTTGGAGATTCATGCTCTCCAGTTATTAAAATAGATTGAAATTGAGGAAAATGGCCCCATGTAGGTCAGACTTGCTGAACTCTTAGAAGTTCAAGAAAATAGGGATGTGGCACATGATTCATTTATAAAGCATCAAAAAATAATCAAAGAATGATTCGATAAGAGGACTTAAAATCCCCATTTTGAAGTAGGCTCATTTGTTTTGAAATGGGATGCAAGAGCTGCCAAACCAGGTCAACACACTAAATTTGAAGCATTTTGGACTGGCCCCTATATAATTCGTGCATGTAGACAAAAAAAATTCTTTTGAAATAATGGAGGATGAACATGAAGAGATTCTTGTGAATGGGATCTACCTGAAACATTTTAGTTAAGTTGTGTCTCTAATGTATTATAGTTAGATAGTTTTCCTTTCTTTGTTGCTTTATTTTCCCATTTTTCTTTCCCGCTCTTTCTTTTAATAAGTGTTCTTTGAACACGTGGCCACAGATACGAATTTTTCTCAAAATTTTCAAAATTCTCAACACATTAAATCTCTCTCAAATATTCAACATTCCCCAAAGTACCCTTATGCAACCAGTTTCATGACATGTCTAACTCGCTATCCCATGAAGATTTAATAAGATTTAGTAACAGTTATCCAATTTTAATGCTAATTTTAATACTTGATGGGTCATTGAATACCCCATAACAAGAGTTAAAGCTTAACATTGTCTCAAACATTCTTGTGTCTACTTGAAAATGCTTGTTATTTGCAAATTTCAATTCATAGCAAAACTTGCTTAGTGAAAGTGCTTTCCCTGTTGCAAAACTCCATACATGTTACATAAGTTCACTAATTCCAACTATAGATATAGATATGTAGGAGGAAAAGTCTTCACAATAGGGGTCTGGGATTTATGAATCCATTGATAAGCTTCTCACAAGCAAATCATATGCTTCGGCCCCTGCACAACCTTTAAAGACCTATCCGTAGATTAGAGTCCCTGAAGTTGGTTATGAAAATGACCCAACAAAGGTGAAATATTTTGAAAATGGAATCATGGAACCAATCCTTCAAAAGTTTGGCAAATCTCTAAGAGAAGGGGCACATCAAAGATGTATTCAAAGGGCCAAGGCTAGATAATACGAAACATTCGCAATGAGGATATTGACTTCCCAACTGGCACAATTCATTGTCCCAAGTGTACATCTATGCCCTGACTTAGTTGAAATATACACCAAATTGTTTCATGCACCCTAGAATACCATACAACAGGGTCCATTCATGGTATAAATTACACCAAAGGAAATCAGGGACATGTTAGCCCTGTATCATGAAAAAATAGCCACGTTTCCCACCATTACAAAAATGCAAAAAACATGGGCAAACGTCAATAATCAATTGAGGTTTCTGAAATTAGAATTTCAATTAGGAGATGATGATACCACTATACCAATACTGCCAATAAGAAGAGCACAATTTGCATAGGCCAGTCAAGAGGCACTTTCCATGATGGAATTCTTTTTTGGAATGAAAGAGGATATAAATGTCTATGAAGAACAAATGGCCATTCTCTTCAGATTGAAAACTATTGACAAGTCTCAAGAGTATCAACTGGAATTCTCTAAGCAGATTGCATATTCAATGGTTGACCAACTCACCCATTTCAAGTCTAAAAGGGTTTTTAGGTATTCTTCTTATCTGTTTCACCTCATGTTATATCAAAACTCCAGCATCTTTTTGCAATTCATGCATCTGAATATGTATGACCCAAGCTTCGGTCATAATAGGACCATTCTTGTGTTTACATGGACACATATCTTGTCCAAAACAAGTGACCCATATGAATTTTGGGAATTTTTTGTTGCCCCTACCTTTTGTCACCTAAGCCCAGAGCTGGTTGAAAATAGGTTGACTCCAAGTGTCTCAGGCGTTATGACAAATTGCACTATTCCTTGTGATTATTTTTTAAGATCCCATCATACTATTATTAGAGTCCATGGTTTCAATGGAGAACTAGTGTTGCTACCTAAGATTTTGACCCTTAGGTTAGCATTCTTAGAAGTCACCCAACAAGTGTCCGTGGTGGATAATGAATATGGCACTGGGAAGAAGAAGAAGAAAATATATGATATTCCATGGGTAACAAATAACATGGCCCTAAAAGTCAGAGATGTTGAGCACATGTTGCTGAGAAAGCTAGCTTTCCTAGGTTTATTTATGATTGAAGATAAATGGGGATATGACCCAAGTAGTTTCATAATTTCATGGGTTAAGAATAATAAGGTTACCACTAGAATTATGCATGAGGGCCATCCTTTTTGGGAAAATAGAATAAACCCTAAAGAAGATATTCCTGATTTATATGTAGAATTGATAGATTTGCCCCTTCAAGAGGCCAAGCCATGGGAGAATTTTTATGTTAAGCAAAAGGATTTTGATCCTAAAATCATAATGACTTCTAGTTTAAGAAGGGATTTGAAGAACAAAGACTGGAAATCTAAGAAAATAGAAGCCTATTAGAAGTATAGGCAGGAGATTTGTGAGATAACTCACTCTTTTGGAAATATAGATTCAGATGAGAAATAGGAAGAAATTTGGGATGAATGTCATCTATCTCCGATCTCTAGCCCTGATATAGTGTAGGCCCCAAGACAAACCTCATATATAGTCGATGTAACTATCTAGCCTCAATCTGTTAGTGCCATTGAAAAATAAAAGAGTGTGGTATCCTCACCACCCAAAGCTTCTTCATCAGTGTCAGCCTTTGGGGTTCTTAGTTTTGTAAAATCACCACTAACAGTAGTGGTAAATGTTGAAGAGAAGGAAGCACAGCCAGAAGAAGAAATGCCAAAGAAACATAAGAGGTTGAAGCTTTAGCCTGATTCAGAGGAGGAGGTATAACCCTCACATCACCAACCATAGAGTACATTAGTTGCTCCTCAGGTACATATTATTTCTCCTTCTTTTTCTTAGTCTCTCTATTCTTTTATAGGGGTGACAATCCTATCTGGCCAAATAATATCCCCTGCCACCTTTGCTATGCCCATTTCCTAATTTTCCCTACCTATTAATACTCAGGCCACATCATTACCTCATTTTCCCCCCTCTATCTCAAAGAGAATACCTCCTCAGATTCCCCCTAGCCAACATTTGGCTATTCCCTATGGCTTGCCATAGGGTTATCCTTTTTTAGGTGGGCACATTGCCTCTCCCTCTACCTTCCAAACTCAAGTAGATACTACTAAGAAGGCTAGAGAATCCCGGATGGAGAAAAAGAGGATGAAAGCTAATAAAGCTCTAGCTACACCACATATGAGGTCACAATTTGACCCAATTCAAAATCAACTAATGGTGACCCATTTGTCACCTAATGTAGTCAAACCAAATGAGTAGATGTAGCTTAAATATTATATGGATATGTCACTTTTCAGACCATAAGATAGGGTTAAGCTGCTAAATGAATCTACTTCTACTGTAGCTACTGATTATTTGAAAGTATCAAAGAAGCTACAAAAGATGGATGTTGATTTAGCTCAAGAGAAAGCAAACTATAGTGGTCTGACTATAGAAATCAAAACCAAGAATAATGAAATAGAGATTCTCAACAAACAGTTGTAAGATAGTGTTTCTTTTCAAACTCACCAAGCTATTTAGGCCCAAAATGATTCTTTGAAAGAAGAGCTGACATAGGAGAAAGCTGTAGTGACAAATATAAGGTGGAAAAAGGCGACATTACAGGAAAAATATGAAGAAAACTTGCAACAAGTCGCTCAGTTTCAATAAAAGCTACTGAATGAGCAAAACAATACAGCTACCATATAGGCCCAACTTCAAGTTGAGCAAGGAATAACAAAACAATTGACACTTGAGTTGGCTAATAGGCTAAATAATGCAGGAGTTTTGAATCTAGTTAAGGAGCTATATGCATCAATATGGAAAAGAATCTCTGAGGAGATTATTCAGCTCATACCCTCTCTAATCTTTCTACTAAATGCATAAAAATTGTGTGAAAAGGTGGAGACTTCAGTTGAAGCCACTCTGTCCACTATCTCTTTGAGAGTGTTTGATTCTCAAATGCTGCTGCAAAAACTATATGGTGCAATTGATGGAATGTTATTAGCATCAGGGATTAGTGATAGAATGATTGATGTAAAAAGGGTGAACAAAGTTCTCAGTTGCAACTTTGTAGCAATAAATTTCAAAGAGATTCTAGATGTGGTGAAAGATGGAATTAAAGACATGAAACAACATATTAAAGATCTGGTGCAATTGGGTCTTCCCTCCCCTTTTCTTGATAGCAACACTATGTTGATGGTTGATGAGATTAAACCTTTGTTGTTAGCTAGGCAAAGTGATCAGTCAATTTTCCAGGGTTTGATAGATGATTCATTAGTGCCAAAAGTGGAAGCTATCTTGATCCCCATGTCCCAACTTGAATTTCAATTGAAGGCTGCAGTTCATATTTTGCAGAGTTTTCCACACAAGGATATCATCAACCTTGATTTATCCTTCCACGAATTATAAAATAAGCAAGGATTATCTAATGCTAAGTGGTCTATTTGTCAGATGGCCTTACTAAAGTTGTGATTTTTGCCATTTTTTATACATTGTTTGGATTCTTTTTGAGCAGGCTCAAAATTCCTCAGGGTCGCTAAGAACTGTAGAGTAAAATACCCTATATTTTATTTTTTGAGTTTTAGTTGTACGCTCCAAGTTTTGTCCCTACATGTTTTAGTTTTGAGGTAGTGAAGTTTTGACACATAGCATAGGCGTGAGTTTCATTTTTGCCTAAATTTTGTCTAAGTATCAAAATTGAGCAGAAGCTGCCAAGTGTCATCAGCTGGGACACATTTTATAATTTCTATAAGTTGCATAAAATGTGCCATGTGTATTTTTATAATATAGTGGAATGTGACAAGTGTCAACATCCACATTTCAAGTTTCTTATGAGTTTCAAAAACTCCTTTTCATAAGCTTTTCTTAGTGCATGTAGAGGATGCCAAGTGGAAACTATAGAAGGTTCAATATGTTTTTCTAAAAGCAATAGAAGCCGCCGCATGTCCCTAGCTAAAGTAGTGGAAGCTTCCATGTGTCCCTAGATAAAGCTCAATGGAAGCTACCAAGTGTCCCTAGCTAAAGCTCAGTAGAAGCTGCCAAGTGTCAACATTCGTAATTTCTTCATTTTGTTTCATTTTTAAGTAAAGACTGTGGTAGGCCCTAGGTTTTGTTTCTAAAGTTAGCAGAAGCCACCAAGTGTCACCATCTGTGTGAATCTAAAATGAGTCTCAAATGTTTCTATAGTGTATCTAAAGCTTAGCGGAGACCACCACGTGTCACCTTTCGCATGATTCTCAAAAAGTATCTAAAAGCTTCTATAGACAAGCAAAAGCTGACACGTGTCATTTGTTAAAGATACATAGAAAGTGACACCTATCCCCATTCCCCTTTTGAAGCTGCTCAGGAAAGAAGTGTTGTGGGTCCTATTTTTTGTAAGTTGATAAAGTTTCAGAGCAGTGGACTGTGACAGATGTCAAAGATGGAACACTCCCGATACAAAGACACCGTAAAGCATATAATGTAGCGAAAAGTGCTATGTATTTTTTGTAAGTGCTGCAAAAGCTACTATGTGTCATTTTATAGTGCCTCCTAAATAATGAGACAGTTTTCAAGTAGAGTAAGTGGAACACACCAAGTGTCCTCACCTTTTTCATAGTGAAAAATGTTACGTGTATCTAATTCAACCAATGCACTTACTAGGAGACTAAACATTTCAGATCCAAAGAATATCTTTTGTTAAACACTTCCGGTTTAGTTAGACCATTGGGTTGGGAATGTGCGTGCAATCTAGAGCTAGTTCAATGCTATAAATATGGGTGTAGGGATGGATCAGGATCATCATCAGAAGATAGAGAATTTTCTATGAGAGATTGTTATCAAGAAGTTTTAGACTTTCTTGCTGTGGCCAATAATA
This sequence comes from Torreya grandis, assembly GCA_037957365.1. Lineage (NCBI taxonomy): Eukaryota > Viridiplantae > Streptophyta > Pinopsida > Cupressales > Taxaceae > Torreya > Torreya grandis. The sequence goes on from JARHVA010006638.1 coordinate 841,231, forward strand.
TCATTTGCCTTTGTTCTATTTTATTGATTTAGCAAGTTTGTATAACTATGCATGTATCTATGCCTTTTATGTGACTAGAAAATTAATAATAAGATTGAGTTCTATGCCTTTGTTGATATTTTCTATGTTACTACAAAAATAGTCTAAGTTGTGAGCCTTTGACTCTATTATTTTCATCTTTTACATTGATCATGCATTGCTTGCTCTTTAATGTAATTGAATCCTAAATATAGCTTCACTATGCTTAGTATTAAGGATTGAATTAAACTCAGGCACATCACCATAGTTAGATTTTTTTTCGTTGCATTGGTGTTTTCTATTTAATTTCTATTCTTTTTCCCACAATAATTTTGAGATAAAGAAGAGCCAGCTTCTTTAAAATCTGGAGGTCATTTTAGGTTGCAAGTCCCACATTCCTAAAACTTCCCATTATTGGTGTTGGAAATAGTGCAATTCTAAGCATCAACAAGAAACACATTAACCTTTCATGATAGAGGGTGTGAAATAAGGAGAGCCAAATCATGAAGGTTAATTGCAAATGTCAAGAGGAATGAGAAAAACCTATATGTATTGAATGAGATTAAGAATGAGAGATGCTTCATGATAAATATAGATGAAAATTAGATATGGAACATAAGGTTAGGTCACCTAAAATTTGATAACCTAATCGAGATTAGCACTAATAAAGTGATGTGAATAACATGCCTAAGATCATCAGACCTAAAAACATATTTTACAAGGCATGTCAACATGGCAAGCAGACTCGAAAAAGGTTCAAGTCCAATGAGTACTATATTACAAGACATTTTTATCTAATACAAACTGATCTCTATGGGTCTAAAATAATTCAAATCATTCAAAGAGATAACTACTTCATGTTAGTTGCATTTTTGAAAGAAAAATTAGAAGCTCTTAACACGTTCAAGGTATTCAAGGGTCTTTTTGAGAGTGAGAAGAATGAGAAGATCAAGTGACTATGATATAATAGAGGAGGAGAGTCTTAGTCCAATGAGTTCCATAATTTATATGAGGTTCATGGAATAATGAGACAATTCTCAATAGCTAGGACACTTTAGCAGAATGGGATAATGGAAAAGAATAATAGGATAGTTCATGAAATGGATAGAACTATTCTAAATGAGTCTATATTATCTAATGGATATTGGAGAGAGAAAATAATCACTATTTTATACATTTTTAATAGAGGAAAAATAAGTACTAATGTCAATAAGACTCCTTCTAAGGTATGGAAGGGAAGACCTGCTAATGTGGAACACATTAGAGTGTTTGGGAGTAAATGTTTCATTAAAATAGATGATGAAGACTTGGGTAAGTTTGATTTTAGATCTAATGAAGGCATATTCTTAGGATACTCATCAATGAGCTCAACCTATATATGTTATAACAAGATACTACAAAATATAGTGGAAAACACCATTATGGAGATTGATGAGATAAGGAAATCTCACTCACAGTCAAAAAACACTTTAGAGAATTTGGACTTGAAGAATGAAGAGGAGAGTATAGAGGTTGATGAAGAAGAATAAGTTGAATAAAGACAAGAATCAAAATGACCCTCAAGATATATTCAAAGATATCACCCTAAATATCAAATCATTAACAACAAGAATGCAGGTATACAAATGAGGAAAAGACTGGTAAGTAATCTAAATCAAGAGAATGTTGCTCTATTATCTAATATTGAACCTAAAAGTATTATATAATCAAATAAATACAAATTTTGGATAGGTGCTATGAATGAGGAGTTATACCAAATAGAGAAGAATGAGACATGGGAACTAGTTCTTAGGCTTAAAGACAAGAATATCATTGGCACAAAATAGGTATTTAAAAATAATTTGAACAAAGATGGAGAGGTCACTATGAACAAGGCTAGATTGGTATGTAATGGATATGCTTAATTTTAAGGGGTAGATTTTGAGGAGACCTTTTCAATAATATAAAAATTGGAGGCCATCAGACTATTTTTAGCATATGCATGATACAAGGTATACCAGATGGATGTCAAATTTGCATTTTTAAATGGAAATTTGGAAGAGGAAGCGTACATTGAGAAATCTAAAGGGTTATCACTATCAAATGACAAAGACTATGTTTTTAGGTTAAAAAAGGCTCTCTATGGTCTAAATCAAGCTCTTAGATCTTGTTATACTAGGTTGGACAAGTATTTGTTGGATTAAGGATTTAAAAGAGGAGTTACAGATAGTAATCTATACATCAAGGTAGAAGATGAGCATCAGCTAATATTAGTTATCTATGTGGATGACATAATATTTGGTGGAAATAATGATAAAATGATCAATGCCTTAGCATAAGTGATGAATAAAGAGTTTGAGATGTCCATTCTAGGAGAACTATCATTATTTCTTGGGTTAAAAATAACTTAATCTAAGAAAGGTATAGTCATCTCATAAGCCAAGTACATAAGAGAGATGTTAAATAAGTTAGAGATTGAAGATTATAAGGTAGTTAGTACACTTGTGATCATAAGATGTAATCTGAGTAAAGAATATGAATCTTTAAAGGTCAATCAGACATCATATAGGTCAATGATTAGCAGTTCATTATATATGATTTCCTATAGACCTAACATCATGCTATCAATAGGTATTGTGGGAAGGTTCCAACTAGATCCAAAGGAGAATCATATTTAATTAGTCAAAAGGATATTCAAGTATCTCAAAGGGACTATGGAGTATGAAATGTGGTATCTAATAAATAAGGAGTTTAATTTGATAGCCTACACAGATGTATATTGGGTAGGAAGTATAGATGATAAGAAGAGTACCAGTGGAGAAGCCTTCTTCCTAGGTGCATGCCTAGTTTCATGGATAAAAAATAAGCAACCATTAGTATCATTTCCAACTTGTGAGGCTAAGTAAATCAAAGTAGCTTCATGTTGCACTTAGGTCTTATGGATGAGACAAACCCTAAAAGACTAAAAGGTAGAGTATGATGGTCTTATTCCTATCTATTATGATAATAGAAGTGCTATAAACATCTCAATGAACTCTATCATGCACTCAAATACCAAACACATTCCCATTAGGTATCATTTTCTAACAGATCTGGTAAGTGAATAATGTATCAAACTTAAACATGTTTCTAGAGAGGATCAGATTACAAACATCTTGACCAAACCACTTCTAAAGGTAACTTTTAAACACCTAAGATAGGAATTAGGTGTAATTGCTACCCCTATAAATCACTAAAAAACTAAAGTGCTTCAGGGGACATTATTAGGTTGTGGAGTTAAAATGTTTTACTATTTGCAGACATGGAGGAGTTGCTGAGTGTCATAGTCACTGGCATCGGTCAGGCCAACCGACATCATTCAGGGGTGAACAGAAGGGAAACCAACATTGGCAGGAGTCAGCCGACGTCGGTCATATCCAGTCAGACAGGGACTGATGTCGGTCACTTGTGCGGTTCTAGAACTGTTCGTTGCACGAATAGTTAGTTTGTTGAACTGATTGTTTGCATGTAAAGGCTATTTTGAGTCTTGAGTTGCGTGTCTAAATTAAGAGTCTAAGTTATGGTTTAGTCTGGGATCTATTTATAGACCCATTGGCATGTATTGTAATTATGAGCAAATAGAGGAAGGCAAGGTAGATCCTTCCAATTGTGAGAACAGGTTGATCTGTAGGTTGTTGCAAGATCAAGGAGAAGTTCTACAGGTGTAAGTAAGATCATTTGAGTTGTAGGTTGTTGCAAGTTCATGGGAGATTTACTTGAAGTACTTTGAGTACTTGTGTACTGGCAGGGTTATTACTGACTGGTTGGAGGTGAACACCAATTTTGTGTTTGAGTTGTGTGTTGGGACCATTTTTGGTAGGAGAGTGAACTCTTGATTGAGAATTACTGGGAGCCCTTGAGGTGTGTGGGAAGCCTCACAGAGGTGGAAGAAGAAGTGGCATATTCTTTATTGTATTTTCTTTCTGGATGAGTATTAATACAAGTTTGTGTATTGTCTCTCATATTCTGTGCTATTTGTAAATTCTAGTTACTTGTTAATTCTGGTATAATTTCATGTTTAGTTGCTTATACAAGGTAATCATATTGTGTTCTTATTAAAGAGCAAGATCCTGACAAGTGGAATCATAGTTTGTTATTCTAGATTCCCCATCAATTGGTATCAGAGCTTTTGGTTGGGTTACTAACAGGTTATATCAGATCTAGTTAGTGTGTGTTGATTACAGGTTACTCATAGGGGTTTCTATTTGAGTGGGAGTATAACAATGGCAGAAGAAAGTAAGCTATGAATGGAGAAGTTTAATGGCAAGAACTATCAATTATGGAGGATGCAGATAGAAGATTATCTGTATCAAAAAGATTTGTACTTACTGTTGGGTGGGGTTGCATGCAAGCCCCTAGATATGAAGGATGAATAATGGAAGGTTCTTGATCAGAAGGCTCTGGGAACTATAAGGTTGAGTCTTGCATCGTCTATGATTTCCAACTTATCATAGGCTAAGACAATGGTAGAGTTGATGGAATCTTTAGCAAATTTATATGAAAAGCCCTCAGCTTCGAATAAGGTATTTTTTATGAAGCAATTATTTAATTTTCAAATGTTGGAAGGTGGATCTATACATAGTCATCTTAGTGATTTCCATGGTTTGGTAAACCAGTTAAATTTAGCCAATATTGTTTTTGATGATGAAATTAAGGCTCTCTTAATCTTATGCGCATTACCTGAATGTTGGGAGAGTTTGGTAATGGCAGTTAGTAATACTGCGTCTGCTTTAAAAATCTTAAAAGTGGATGATGTTGTGAGTGTAATCTTGAATGAAGAAATTCACAAGAAAAGCACAAGCGAATCATCAGGGAATGCTTTGAGTGTTGAAAGCAAGGGAAGGCAAAGAGAGAAGATCGATCATGGGAGATCAAGGTCCAAGATAGGCAGGAGATCCAAGTCCAAGTATGGCAGAATAACCTGCTGGAAATGTGGAAAGCAAGGGCATGTAAATAGAGATTGCAGGTTGGATGAATATCAGCATGAAGGACATGAAGAAGTAGATGTTATGGATTTTGTTGCATAGGATGCTCTAGTATGTTCCTTGGATAAAATAGAATCTTGGGTTTTAGATTTTGGTGCCTCTTTCCATGCATCTCCAAATAGGGAATTTTTTCATGAATATGTCCAGGGAGACTTTGGAGAAATTTATTTAGGGGATGGTAAGCCTTGTCAGATGGTTGGCAAAGGGAAAGTGAAGCTGAAATTGTAGATAGGTAACACATGGGTGTTGAAGGAGGTCATGCATGTCCCAGTCTTGAAGCAAAATTTGATTTCTATTAGAAAGTTGGGTGATGAGGGTTGCACAGTAACTCTCACAGTGGACTCTTGGAAGGTTACCAAGGGTGCACTTATTGTAGCAAGAGGTAAGAAAGTAGGTACACTTTATCTATCTACTTGTATTACTGATTCTCCTTCTGGTTTATCTACTTTAGCTATAGATTCAAAGATGTGGCTTAATAGGCTTGGTCACATGAATAAGAAGGGGATGCATGTTCTTGAGTCAAAGGGTATGCTTTCGGATTTGAAAAGCATGGATCAAGATTTCTATAAGCAAAGGAAGAAAGTGATATTTCTTGAGAAATCCGATGTTCATGACAAGAATAGGAAAGCCTTGGTTTTCAAGGAGAAGATGACAGACAGAGATGAGTTCAAGGGGCTGAAGAATTTTGAGTAGAGCAAGGTTGATTTGGACAGGGTTTTGATCCAAAAGGAGCTTGCAGGTAAAGGTCATCACTCATAAGTAAAACACAGAGACCGACGTCGGTTAGAAAACTGACATCAGCATCTAGACAGGGACCGACGTCAGCTATGTGCAGCCCAATGTCAGTGACTCTGAATAAATAAACACCGGCATCAGTCAGAGGGAATCGATGTCGGCAATGGGGTAGTTGCATGGAATTGACGTCAGTCGGGAGTAGACTGAGATGTGACTGACATCGGTCACTGAGATGGATTTTGGGTAGACAGCAAGCTGTTAAAGAGTCTCAAGCACCCATATGGAGGAATTAAAGGGTAAGCCTCAAATTCATCATTTCCCTTCTTTACACTACTTGTTGCTCACTGATGCTCAATAAATATGAAGTTATTAAAGAAGCAGAGCAGGTAGATCTAGGAAATAGTGGGAGCTTGGCATGGATGAAGGATGTGATTCCTTGGAGGAGAACCAAATGGGAGTTTTTGGTGGAGTTACTAGCTAGAAGAAGGCACTGAGAGACAAATGGATTTTCAGGATAAAGAAGAGTGGGAATGGACACGTGAGATGGAAGGCCAGGGTATATGGTCTTGAGTAAGCTGCAGGACAATGGAGGTTTGACCATTGTGTTTCTCTTTACCAAGTTGGATAATATTAGCTACATTATCCTGTTACTGTATTGTGTGCTTGTTGTAGGGTTACACATGCAGGGAGTTGTTAAACTAAAGGTAAAGTTAGTTCAGAGGTATGTCATGAGGAATCTGGAAGTAGCAAGATTCTTTGGCATGAGTGTGTTCTAGGGACATGGAAGGTCACAAGTTGATTTTGTCTCCAAATGATTGTGTGAAACTGGTTAGCATGCCGATGGTTGGACAGTTCTATGAACAGTGTTTTGATTCACATAATGAGGTTAAGTGCATGGTATGTACTAGACCTGAGTTTTCCCAAGCAGTGGGAGTTGTCAGCAAGTTTGGAGCCAATCTAGGAAAGAAGCACTGGAGGGCAAATTCTTAGATATTTGAGAGGGACCACCAGCAGGTGCACATGCTATGCAGGGTCAAGTTATTTTCTACATAGGTTTGTAGATGCGGATGTGGTAGGTGATTTGGATGACATGAGTTGCACTATAGGGTTTGCTGTGGTGGTTGGTCTTCAAGGGTGATCTTGAAGAGGGATACAATGCCAGGAAATAAACTAGATGACATATAGGTATAGGTATAGTTTCAACTGTTTATCTCCAAGTGGGAGATTGTTAGGTTGTGGAGCTAAAAGCTTCAACTGTTTGCAGACATGGAGGAGTTATTGAGTGTCACAGTCATCGATGTCATTCAATCCAATTGATGTCAATCAGGGGTGAACAGAAGGGAAAATGACATCGATAGGAGTCAGCCAACATCGGTCATCTCCAATCAGACAGGGACTGACATCAGTCGCCTGTGCAGTTCCATAACTGTTCATTGCACAAACAATTAGTTTGTTAAACTGATTGTTTACATGTAAAGGATATTTTAAGTCTTGAGCTGCGTGTCTAAATTAAGAGTCTAAGTTATGGTTTAGTCTGGGATCTATTTATACACCCATTGATATGTATTGTAATTATGAGCAAATAGAGGAAGGCAAGGTAGATCCTTCCAATTGTAAGAACAGGTTGATCTACAGGTTGTTGCAAGATCAGGGAGAAGTTCTACAGGTGTAAGTAAGATCATTTGAGTTGTAGGTCATTGTAAGTTCATGGGAGATCTACTTGAAGTACTTTGAGTACTTGTGTACTGACATGGTTATTACTGACTGGTTGGAGGTGAACACCAATTCTGTGTTTTAGTTGTGTGTTGGGACCATTTCTGGTAGGAGAGTGAACTCTTGATTGAGAATTACTAGGAGCCCTTGAGGTGTGTGGGAAGCCTCATAGAGGTGAAAGAAGAAGTGGCATCTTCTTTATTGTATTTTCTTTCTAGATGAGTATTAATACAAGTTTGTGTATTGTCTCTCATATTCTGTGCTATTTGTGAATTCTAGTTACTTGTTAATTCTGGTATAATTCCGTGTTTAGTTGCTTATACAAGGTAATCATATTGTGTTCTTATTGAAGAGCAAGATCCTGACAAGTGGAATCAAAGTTTGTTGTTCTAGATTCCCCATCAGACATAATAATTCTCATTATATCCAATAATATTTGAATTGTTCTAAGAATATATGAATGAAGATAGGGGGAGAATATTTTTGTTATGTCTCGTAAACTAATAAGTCCTGTGTTGAGTATTTTGGTTGCAAGGAGTGTGATCCAAGGAGTTCCAAACATCACTTTTTCATTTATGTCAAAGGGGGAGAAATAATATAATAGGTAAATAAGAATTATCAATAAATAGTATGTTTTACCATCAATGATAAAGAGGGAGATTGTTGAGAATTGTTCCTATTGTTGAAGTTTAGCATATATGTTGTCATTGATGTCAAATGTTCTTAAAAAAGATTTTCTTGAGGTTATTGAAGAATGTTATTATTTTATAGCATCATTAAGAAGTATAAAATTGTTTGAGAAACATGAAAGGCATGTGTACAAGGTTTAGAAACATCAAAGAATGTTTTAAGAGCTTGAGAAGCCTAGTCATGACATGAATAGACCTTGTGAGAAGGTATGAGCTTGGTGGCATGGTAAGATGGAATCATAGAAGTAAAAGAGGTTTTATGAGGTTATTTGAGCATGTATATGAGGCATTGGAGCACTCATGATATCCTTAGAGTAAGCCTATAAGAATAGGACCTAAAAATCTAGTATGCAACTAGACCAACTCTAGACCCTACTTGGCCTAATGAGGCACCATGATCTATTGTCAAGGTGTATAAATGTTGTTTTAATTTTTTTTATAATTTTAGATGTGGTTTGAGCATGTGAGGTGGAGAGTGCATAAAAAGAGGCTTTAAGGTCAGTTTCAAGGCCTAATGTGGTTTGTAGGTCAAGCTCCAAGAAATTAAAGAGAGAGATGGTGGCCAAATGAGGTACGCGATTCAGATTTCAAGATAAGAATGATCATGTGAATGATTTTAGTGGTGTGATAGGTTATATCAAGTGTGTTGACCAAGTATGAGGTCAAAGTTTTCAATAAAAGGTTTGAAAAGTGGTTTTGAGGTTTCTTAAGTGCATAAAATGAAGGGTTGTCAACCCAAAAAGGATTTTTAAGTGTTCATTAGCATGTGTAATATATTCATTGGAAATTGAGCTATTAAGGAGAGATGGGGAAGGTTATTAAATAAGATATCTAAGAATTAGTTTTTAAAATGAGGGCAATCCCTTATGAACAATCGTTAACACTAGAAATAGCGTTAACTCTCTCTAAAACCCTAATAATGACCCAATAAGTAAGATATTTTTATAAAGTGATTAGAATGGATTGGTATAGCTAGTTAAGTGATTGGAGGTTATATTAAACTCTCTAATGCACCTACATATGTGATTGGTTTGCTAGGTAAGTGAGTAGACCCTATAGGAAAGGCCTTATTTCTTAGAGATTTGTTATAGCAGTCAAAGTTGACCAAGTCAAAATTGATAAATGGATAAAGGTTGAATATTGAGACTTATATTTTATTTCCATGGTGGTATATAAGAAATTTATATCACTAAATTTTAATAAACTAGTCATACATTTTAACCTATTGCTAAAAGGCCTCATGGTGCAAATAGTGAGAAAAGTAGGCATAAGTGAGAAGGTGTTTAGGGATGTGTTATCATGGATTAAGGATGAATCCAAGTATGTGGAGAATTTTTTCAAGACGTATAAGACATGTTCATATTATATATATGTTTTATAGATTAGTGAATATGATGAAAATGTTTCTCATAAGCTGACTTGTCTAGTTCAAATGACATAATGAGGTACAAGACCATAAGATTGGTCTGCAAGACCAATATTGCCATTAGAACACATTATCTATCTATCTATCTATATGATAATGGTGTAATTATCACATAAGATCATCTAAATGCATTTTAAGTCTCTTAAATTGGTTCTATAGGTGTTTTAGGTCATTGTTTCCATGACTGTGTTTTAGGGATAGTTGGTAGTTCTGAGTGGGCTACTTGTAGAGAAGGGTTTGAGTCCTTTTGATCTATGTAATGAAGTCTAATAAACTTGGTGGATTTTTTGAGGTATTTAAGGCTATATGTATATGTTTTTTCCATGTTTGTTTGAAAACATTGTGTTTTTCCTTTATTTGTTCAAGACAAACTTTATGGGTATGCACATGCCTAGTTGTAAACAATGCTAATGGCATGCTTCAAGTGGTGGTTGGAGTTAAAAGGTGTCGTGGATGTAAGATGATCTTGTTAGGGGTATATATGAGTGACATATTATGTGTAACTACTATGTGGTGTGTTTTAATGTTTTTTAAGGCAAAGTGTAATGTGTCCTAAGTAGACCTAATGGGATTAGGTCTCCATGAGATCTAAATATGAGATAAGGCCTAATTGAGATAGGTCAGAACCAAAGGGACTCAAAGTATGTTTGATAAATGTATATGGTATGTCATAAGATTGATTTCATGGTTGAAATATGATAATAATGGTGTTGGGCCAACTGATCCAGAAGATTTTTTCTTTGCATAATGATTTAATTATTCTTTTCCACCATAATTATTTTTATTTCAATTATTCCCACCATAATAATATTTTGTTGCAAATATCCTATTTAATATGGTATTAATTTGCCATTGGGTATTTTTAAATCATTTCCAAACTTAATTATATCCTATTTCAATATGGTTTTTAATAACCGTAGGATATATTTTTAAATTAAATCAAAATTTAAATCCTTAAGTCTTAGTTTTTTATAACCATTGCATGTTTTGTTATAATCATGGGAAATTGTTATTGTCGAGCCATGCCAAATGATAAGTCATGATTTAGATATGGAGTAGACCCATCAAACTTAGGTTCAAAATTGCAAGCCTTAACTGATTTACCACATGGACTCCACGTGGATATAACCTATCAATATTCTATATATGGATTCATTAGCAAAGGAGATCTGGAGGATTTTGAACTTGTTGACTAATGTTGATGGAATGGCTAAACAAAAATAAAATGCTTGCAAAGATTGAAAGGGTTTAGATTCATATTTTAAATAATTGATTGGACTAACCTATGAGAATAGATAATGTAAGTTTAATTACAAGGGTAAATAAAAAAAGGATAAAGCCTAAAATAGCAATGTTGTATGATAAATATGGCCCATGGGTAAAGGCCGTTGGCCATGGCCAAAGTGTTGGGTCATGATAGTTCATTTTATAGAGCCCAAGCTAAAATGGGAAGCTTGTTTATAAGATTGAGCCTATAAGAGATTTAGTTGGGGTTTCATTTCAGCGGAGTCCATAAGAGGATGTGATCTTTGATTTGGGATGGATTTAGAGACCATGACACCGTATGCACTTATTTTTTGGGTAAAACACAAAAAAATTATTTATTGAAAGATATGAGCTATGAAAAATATTAGTAATAACATATAACCCATGGAGGAGAGCTCACTAGAAAATAGAATCTCACCATTTTAGGCAAAGCATGGATGAAGAGATAATTTTTGATAAATATCCAATTTGGTGCTGTGATAAGAGCTGAGACTGAGGAGGATGGTGGTTATGTTCATAAATCCCTTTGGGGCATAACATATGGTGTGTGTTTACTAATGTAGGTTCTAATGGGAGAAAGTATATCATGGTCTTCTATTTGGTATGGATTTCACCATTAAAGACAAAAATGTGATGGATGGCCAATAGCTCACCATTTGAAGATGAAGCAATAGATATAGGTGAGTATATATTGGTATGCCCTTAAGGGAAAAGCTTTCCATATCTAGATACTTTAATATAACATTGAAGGGGTTCATGGGAAAAGCTTTCCATATGCAACTCATCTATTTTGAAGGTTATTTCAACCTTAGACAATGGTGAATATGCTGGGTATGGAGGATCACCAAGTATGTAAGTCTATTATGGCCATATATGCCAGACTTGAGCCAAGAAAAATGATTTTGTGTTATGTTGTATAGCCATTGGTTAGGAATATATGACTACTAATCGACATGGTTGGAGGATGGATGTATTATTTTATAAAGGCTTGTAAACCCAAATAGAAGTTGAGATTTATTCAAAGGTTGAGCCCATAAGATACATAATCTAGGATTTATTCTAAGGGTGAGCCCATGAGATACACAGTTAGGGATATATTTCCAAGGGTCCAAACTTGTGAGATCAATGTGATCCATATGGACATCTTCATTATTATATAAGGCTAGGTGGATATTATCATTGCATTAAAAGACATTTCTTTGTTTTAGATATGTAAGATATGGGGATAGATCTGATACATAGTATATGGTTCTGTAGCTAAACAACCTATAACCCATATCCATATACAGTGCCCATAGCCAAACAGGGATGAATTAAGGAGTTAAAGATCTATTAGAAGATAGAGAATACTTTTTAATTAGTATCATGCCCATTTTATGGATAAGTATGTTTGAATATAATGAAGGGGATTAAAATAGTTGTTATGAACTTCAAGGAGATAAAATTGTAGAGTCTTCAAAGTTAGATTTAGCATCATATTACAAGTTCTTTATATCCATTATAATGTAAGTTGGTAATTATTGACATTTGCATCATTCTTAAATGGACTAGTTCATTATTTCAAAAACTTGGAGATGTAGCCCAAATGATGGGTGAACTTTGTTATCATGTTTTGCGTCAAGTTTTCTTTTTAGTTATTTATGAGTTCATTTCATTTAATTTTGTTCATGAATGAATTAATGAGACATTAAGATTAATTATGGGAAATTATAAAAGACACAAAACAAGAGTTTTAAATGTAGGAATGAATTTATAGAGTTTGATAAATACTTCACATTCATTCCTAGAACATTTTAAAACCAATTACTATGTCATTAAATGGAGATTAAGAATTTTAGAATCTAATATTTAAATTATTTGTTTTATTTGAGAATTAAACCCAATTTTTGGGTTAAATTTGGTATCAGAGCAGGTGATTGTAAGACTTGCTTTAGTTGTTAGATATAATTCAATGTGGAGTTTGTTTTTAGATATCAGATTCTTGATTTATTATTCTTTTGTTTGATTTGACCATGTAGGAAGGATATTTCAAAGGGAAATTGGAAGGTGTTCTAATTTTCTAGAAGAATACAAGCTTCTAACAGCTAAGGTTCTGGAATCACTAACCCTACAGGATCAACACAGATGAATAACATAATACATTATCACTTGAGTTTTGAGATAGTATTAAAAGAGGATCTACATTTATATCTTGGTAAGCATTCAGATAAAATGCAAGGAATTTTAATTGATACACATCCAAGAGAACTTAGTTGAAGTTTGATTACCAGTATAACATAAAGGGTAGATTGAGGTATGGTTATGGTCTAATTTAATATTGGTATTGACACAATATTTTGGTCTTTGATAACTAGTTGTGTATCCTTTATATTTTGGATTACTAATTATAATATGGATGCCTATGTCCTTCATGATAGGAAAAAGTGAAAAGACTAGTTCCATAGTAAGATATGAAAATGAAAAAAAAGACATTGTTCAGTATTGATAGGTTTTTACACTTTGAGTTTTGAGTTTGTACTTGGTTAATAAGTTGGTTATATTTTCAAAGCTTTGTTGAGAGTTGTAGGAAGAAAACATGAAGTTGTCTAGACCCGAACATAATACCAACCAATACTCAATAGATGTGCATTTCATAGTTCTCAAAGAGGTATGAGTTATTTTCAATGTAACTATATGGAACGATTTATGGTTTGAATCCTTGAGGTATGTAGCACATTTGTTTAAGATTTGAGGGACATAATAGTTAACTATTTTATTTATAGTTCCCTTTATTATCCTTAGGTATTATGCTTTTAGGTATTGTGCATTAGTCATCCTAGGATAGATAAATCCATTACACATTTTTATACTTGACATTGTATACATCTAAGTCCCATAGTAATATGGGCAATGTTTATATTACAAACCTCCTATACATGCATGTATGTTTGTTATGCATGTAAAGTAAGTGTACTTTTAAAGACCCATAGATGGGAAATGTTTCTAAAAATACAAGTATATCATGTGTGAAATTTGTTTATAAATCCTATGAGGCATGTAGCACATTTGTTTAAGATTTGAGGGACACAATAATTAATTATGGTATTTATTGTTCCCTTGATTATCCTTAGGTATTATGCTTTCAGGTATTATGCATTAGTCATTTTAGGATAGACAAATCCATTACATATTTTTATACTTGACATTGTATACATCTAAGTCCCATAGTAATATGGGCAATGTTTGTATTACAGACCTCCTATACATGCATGTATGTTTTTTATGCATGTCAAGTAAGTGTACTTTTAAAGACCCATAGATGGGCAATGTTTCTAAAAATACAAATATATCAAGTGTGAAATTTGTTTGTAAATACTATGAGGTATGTAGCACAATTATTTTACCTTGTGTGATGTTTATAACCAAGAGAATACCTTAGCCTTCATGTAGTGCAGGGGTTAAGAGAAGCCACTAGATATTATGACTATTTTGGGTAACAGGTCATTTGGCAAATAGAGTTTGTCTTACTCCCCATGAGTAGGTTGTAGTTTTTAGTTGGATAGTTTACTTCTATAGGTTTCTGTATGTTGATGTGATGTAGAGAATCATTTAGCAGATGCAATGGAGTATTTGGACTTTTGGAGACCAAAAGCCTCTTTATGGGGAGGTTTGATCCGAAGGATTATTTTTATTTGCATAATGGTTTAGATATTCTTTTCCACTATAATTATTTTAATTATAATTATTCCCATCAAAATAATATTTTATTATAAATATCCTATTTAATATGGTATTAATTTATCATTGGATATTTTTAAATCATGTCCAAATTTAATTATATCCTATTTAAATATGGTTTTAATAACCATAGGATATATTTTAAATTAAATCAAAATATAAATCCTTAAGTCTTGGTTATTAATAACCATTACATGTTTGGTTATAATCGTGGGATATTTTATTGTCTAGCCATGCCAAATGACAAATTAGATGTTAGATAAGGAATGGAATCATCAACCTTAGGTTCAAAACCGTAAGCCTCAACCATTCAACCACATGGACTCCATGTGGATATAGAGTATAAACATTATATGTATGGATTCATTGGTGAAGGAGGTATTGAAGGAGCCTATTGACTAATGCCATTGAAATGGATGAATAGAAATAGAATGTTTGCTAAGATTGAAAGGGGTTTGATTCCTATTTTATAGAATCAGTTAGACCAGCAAGTGAGAATAGACAATGTAAGTTTAATTATAGGGGTGAATAAAAGAAATAAGTATGGAACCTAAAATATCAACATCGATTGATAAATATGGCATGTGGGTAAAGGCCATTGGCCATGACCAAGGCATTGGGTCATGATGTTTCATTTTGTAAAGATTGAGCCAAAAGGGGAGGTCTATTTATAAGACCAAACCCATGAGAGATATAACTGGGGTTTCATTTTAGTCAAGTCCATAAGATGGACATGATCTTTTATTTGGGATGGATTTAGAGTCGATAGCCTTATACACACTTGATTTTTGGGTAAAATTAAAATAGCTTATTGATTAAAATATCTAAGATGTGCAAAAGGTTGGTGATGGTATATACCCCATAGAGGAGAGCTTGCTAGAAAATAGAATCTCACCATTGTAGACCAAGCATGGGTGAGGAGATTTTTTGTGATAAACATCCAAGCTAGTGATATGATAAGATCCAAGTCTGAGGAGGATGGCAGTTATGTTCATAAATCCCTTTTGGACATATCATCTATAGTAGGTGGTTACTAATGTAGGTTCCAATGGGAGAAAGTTTATCATGGTCTTCCATTTGGTATGGCTTTCAATATTAAAGACAAAAACATGATGGATGACTGATATCTCACTATTGGAAGATGGAGTAGTAGATATAGGTGAGTATATATTGATATGCCTCGAAGGGAGAAGTTAGCCATAATAAATTCTTTACTAAAACATTGAAGGGGCTCATGAGAAAAGCTTTCCATATATAACTCATCTATTTTGAACGCTATTTTAGCCTTGGATGATGGTGGTTATGGAGGATCACCAAGTATGTATGTCTATTTTATCCATGGATGCCAGACTTGAGCAAAAAAAAGAGCATTTTGGCTTATATTGGTCATGAATATATGATTTTAAATTGACATGGGTGAAATATGGATAAATTATTTCATAAAGGTTTGTAGACCCAAATAGAATTCAAGATTTATTCCAAGGCCAAGACCATGAGGTACACAGATTAAGATTTATTCCAAGGCTAAACCCATGAGATACACAGTTTGAGATCTATTTCCAAGGGACCGAGCCTATGCGATCAATGTGATCCATATGGATGTCTTTGCTATTTTTTAAGGTTGGGTGGAGATTATCATTGTGTTACAGGATATTTATTTGTTCTAGATATGTAAGATATGGGGATATATCTGATACATAATGTATGGTTTAGTAACCAAACAACCTATAACCTATAGCCATATAAAATGCCTCTAAACAATATAGGGAGGACTTAAGGAGTTGAAGATCTATTAGAAGATAGAGAATAATTCTTAATCAATATCATGCCCATTTTATAGAGAAACATGTTTGAATATAATGAAGGGGATTAAAATAGTTGCTATGGACTTTGAGGAGACAAAAATTGTAGAGTCTTCAAAGTCATTTTCAACATCATATTATAGGTTCTCTATATCCATTATGATGTAAGTTGGTAATTATTGACATTTGCATCATTTATAAATGCATTGGTTCATTATTTCACAAACCCAAAGACGTAGCCCAAATGATGGGTGAACTTTGTTATCATGTTTGGTGTTAATTTTCCTTTTTAGTTATTTCTAAGTTCATTTCATTTAATTTAGTTCATTAATGAATTAATGAGACACTTATATTAATTTCATGAAATTATAAAAGATACAAAACACGAGTTTTAAATTTAGGAATGAAATTACAAAGTTTGATTAATACTTTGCATTCATTCTTAGAACATTCTAAAAACAATTTCTATGTCATTAAATGGAAATTGAGAATTTAAGAATCTGATATTTAAGCTATTTGTTTTATCTAAAAACTAAACCTATTTTTTTGGATCACTAACTAAGAAGGATATGAACAAGAGACTTGTATAAATACTAGGTAATTTTAGGCCTCTTTGATTGTGAAGAAAGTAAACAAATAGAATAATATATTATAGAGTAGAATAAGGTCCTGTAAACCATCAGAGGAGTATATAGAATCTATAATTAATATTTAATAGAGGTTATATGTGTGTAAATCAAGGTCATATTACCTAATTAGTTTTGAAGAGACCTAGTTGAGTGAAGAAGGCTAGAGGCCAGTTTGAGAGGGATAAGAATGTGAAGATCTAAAGGGGTGGTCATAATCAATTGGTTCAAAAACAAGATGTCTTGAAGGTGATCAGTGCAATTAGGTGAATTAGTTGGTGCTGAGTCATCTAGGGGTTGGGGCTTCTTTTCAAGTAGGTGCTTGTTAAAGCCTAGTCAAGTGGGTGCTTAGTTAGTTAGGGTTGGTGCTCCAAGTGAAGATGGTGCTTCACTAAATATTTATGTTTGTCTTATAAGACTATAGTCCATTTACATCATAAGTGGGTTTTATTCCCCTTGAGTGGTTCCCACTCAAATAAGTGTTTTATGTTTTATTCTCTTGTATCATACTCATAGATCTTAATGTGTTGCTAGTTCACTATATTGTTTTGATAGTTCATGAATGATAAAGTAAATATGTAAAAGTTTTTGAAGATTGATTCACCCCCACTCTCAGTCATTGTGATTCCAACACTCATCAAAGGATTAAAAGTGTTCTTGCATGACTACCCAAGTTTTCTAATTATACAAGACATAGTGGTGGTAGATCTACCTACACATTTTGCCATTTGCCTATCAAGAGACTTCACTACCAAGATTGGAGGGTATGTTTCTATTGATTGGTAGTTATTGGATTTTAGAACAAGGTATGGAGCAAAGGTGACTATAAGAACATAACCATTAGCCAAGTTTCACATTAAAACATATATGGAAACTAGTTCTAATATGAATTGCACTATCAATAAATAAGAGGATCATGCTGTATATGATGGAACATCTTCCAAGATTGAAGGTCTTTATAATATCTTCCAAGATGGATATCGTGCTAAAACATCTAAGTATGATCCCTATGATTTCATTGAAGAGGTAGGCCTTGGAACATACATAATTCATGATGAGGGTGATGAACATTTTGAGGCAAGTATCTATGATCCTCTTTAACAAGTTTCATAAGGTAAATACTATCTTCACATAAAGGATGATGATAAGTCTATAAGTGTGATAGATCATGAGGATTTCAAATATTTTACAATTTTGCTTGCTCAAAGTGAAGAATTACATGAATGTGATAGTCATGAAGAAGATGGTGATCTATGGTAGCATTTTCATGCTATAGTAAAAGGATTTGAACAAATAAGTAAATCAAATCTCTCTCAAATGAAACATGAGTTTGATAGTAGGGTCATTGGTAGACCTATTGGGCATGAAAAAGAGTGTCAAGTCACTTTCAAGTAGGTTGTAGTCTTAGAAGAGTGAAATCAGGTCAATGTATAAAGTTTTGTGACTAAAAAAGTATTTTAGGCCTCATTTTTATATTGAGTCATTTATAGACATTATTGTCCAACAAGAAGGCAAGCTTGAGAAATCTAAACATCAACAACATCATGGTATAGATGAAGGTGATGTTGAGACAACTCTCATGACTCCCAAGAAGCAAGTTTAGACTAATCAAATGAACATCAATGAGATAAATAAAGATACACTATCAATAAAATCAAAAGGAGAGATAAAATGACTTTTCAATTAAGTTTCAAATGTTGTACTTGAAGCTAGCAGAGGTCCCATAAATGGTAAGTCCTTTGATCATCTTCACAAGCAAATTTTTTTTGACAAGCATCCATAATATGGTAACTTATTCTCATGGATCAACTATGACTCAATAAATATCCTTTTTGATCCTGGTTCAAGTAATAAGAAGTGTTTCATCACCTCAAACATGTTTTTAGGTATGTACATAGTAGGTTAAGTGTGTTGTTTGATTCTTTTATGTGTGGTTTTACCTAAATGCTTTGAGTATAGCATGTGTTTATTTATTGTTATGTATTTGGTGTGAGTTTTAAATATTTAAAAGGCATATCAGTTTCATATTATAATATAAGAGTGACTCCATATACCAATGGAAGGAGAAGGTTATTGGTGCATTAGCATTGCAGGCATACTACCCTTGTGAATTGCCAATAATGTTGACCAAATTTTGATCCCAAGTCAAAATTAGTCACCCCATATAGGTTGAAACCTCATACAATTGTAAAATGTTTTTCATGGTCTCAAGTGGTCTTAAATAGTCCCATATGGCTCATATTTGTCCTTGTCTAGCATTGTCCAAAGTCTAGTTTTATTTTCAATTATCTAGTCTTATGAGTCAATTGCAAGGTCTTGGAATGGTAAAACATGGTCAAAGGTTTAGTATGGTATAAAGTCCTTTTTAAAAGGTTATTTAAGTGTCATTAAATTCATTTTATTATGCACTAACCTTTTATTTGACTCTTATATGCAAAAATGTCAATTTGGCCACCCTTTGGCCCATGTGGAAGAGTTGGACATATCATTCGAAGAAGAAAATGTTTAAATAAGATTAAAAACATGCTTGATGTTATATGTTGGTCAGATAATGTTTAGGGGTAGTCATATTCTGACATCTATAGTTTAACACCTAAACATGGGAAAAGTGACACTTTACAAGTACTTGTATGACCTCTTAGGATCAATTTTTTGTTGTAAATAGTTTTTAAGTGTCCCTTAAGATCCCTTAGATAATTTTTAACCTTTTAATAAATTTTAAAGTTTAAATAACACTCTAAAAACATTTTATCCTCCATCATTTCCTTCACAAGTTTAGGAAGGGAAATTTGAACTGAATGATACAACAGAGAGAGAGAGAGAGAGAGAGAGAGAGAGAGAGAGAGAGAGAGAGAGAGAGAGAGAGAGAGAGAGAGGAGAGAGAGAGAGAGAGAGAGAGAGAGAGAGAGGAGAGAGAGAGAGAGAGAGAGGAGAGAGAGAGAGAGAGAGAGAGACGAGAGAGAGAGAGAGAGAGAGAGAGAGAACATTAAATGTGGTAGTTGGAGCTAGTGAGAATTTGCTTGATAAAATGTTGTCAATAAGTTTGATGTGGTAGGGAAGATTAAACATTTTGCTGCTGAGCTTAAAGTCCATGTACACCAACACTCACCTTAATATTCACTACCATGTATGTTTGCTATTCCAATTCTTTCCTAAATATGCTCAAACATGTTCTTTGAAAGTGGCTTGGTAAAGATGTCTGCTAATTTCTCTTCTACCCTAAAAAATTTAAGATATATCACCATTGTTCACCAATTCATGAATAAAATGATATATTGTGTCAATATGCTTGTTGCATTTGTGGAAAACATGGTTTTTGGATAATTTTATAGCTGAATTATTATCACAAAATATGTTTGTAGCTTCTTCTTGTAGTAATCTTCTCATCCAAAGTGCTTGGTAAGATGTTGATGTAGCTATGACATATTCCACTTTAGCTAATGAAAGTGTCATAATTGGTTGCTTCTTTTAAGATCAAGAGATAGCACTAGATCCAAGATGGAAAATATATCTATAAGTACTCTTCCTATCATTGAAGATACCTCCCCAATCACTATCCATGTAACCAATCAGATTATAGTCATCTAAAGATGTATAACAATCCAAAACCTCTTTGTTCTAGCTATATACCTTAAAAAAAATTTCCCATCTTTTCCAATGTGATTCCCTTAGTTTGCCCATGAATCTAGAAATGATACTAACCCCATACATGATATCCAATCTTGTGGTAGTTAGATACATGAGGTTGCCAACTAGTCTTTTAAATAAAGTTGAATCAACACTAGGATTTGTGTCATCCTTGCTAAATGTTAAACCCAATACAACCAGTGTAGGGACTGAATTCACTTTTGTCATCTTGAATCTCTTCAAAAAATCAATAGCATACTTACTTTGATATATAAAAATTCCTTGATCACTTTTACTTACATCTATCCCAAGAAAATATCTCATAAGCCCCAAATTAGTCATATCAAATTCACTTTCCATGGCTACCTTGAATGAGTTAATCAACATGTTACCTGTGAATATAAAATCATTTACATACAAAAAACCTATTAAGATTTTCCCTTGATTATTTACTTTCACATACAAAGTAGGTTCATTTCCACATCTATTAAACCCATTGTTCATGAAATAAGAATCTATTCTGCTGTACCAAGCTCTAAGACCTTGCTTCAAACCTATATAATTTATTTTTTAGCTTGTAAACCTTATGCTCTTCTCCTTGAATTTCATATCCAGGTGGCTATTTTATATAGACTTATTATTCCAAAATTCAATTTAAGAAATCTGATTTTACGTCCAATTTGATAAAACCTTCCAATTATTTTGAGCTGCTATAGATAAGACCATTCTAATGGTATCCAATCTTGCGACAAGTGAGAATGTTTCATTGTAGTCTATACTAGGCTATTGTGTGAAGCCTTTAGCTACTAGTCTTGCCTTATGTCTCTCTAATTTTTCATCAACATTATAATTTATCTTGTAAAACCCACTTAAGTCCAATCACATCCTTGCCTTTAGGAAGATCTACTAGATCCCAAGTTTGATTCTTTTCAATTGATTAAATTTCCTCATCCATAGTTGCAATCCATTTTTCATCTTTAATTACTTATTCAAATTAAATTGGATCAGCTTGTGTTAATAATGTAAAATTAAAACATAAATCAGCATTCTCAACCTCTTGTATTTCATCATAAATCTCCCTTAGACTACGTGTCTTCTTTGATTTGTTTATAGAACTTGATCATAATGATGCAAGTGTTGAATTAGAAGACTGACTGCTGTTATTACTAGCTAGAGTTGACAGATTTAGAGTGCTAGTTACCTTAAAAGGTTTTATAAGAACATTTACTTGTGTATCATCCTCTACCATCTCATTCTCATGTGGTATGCTTGCTGAAATTGTATTTGTTTTATCAATGCTTCCATCCCAAGATTCTTCTTCAACAAATTCTACATCATGGCTGATTATTACATTTTTGTGATTAGATTGTATAACTTGTATGCCCTTGGATTATTCACTATATCCCACAAATATGCATGTCTCTCATCTATCATCTAGTTTCTTTCTCAACTCTTGAGGTATCAATGAGTATGCCACACATCCAAAAACTCTCAAATGTGCAATATTATGCTTCTTTTTACTCCAAGCCTCTTATGGTATTTTATTTATATAGTATTTTGTTGGATATCTATTTAATATGTATACCAAACATGCAACTACTTCGACCCAATACTCATTTGGTAGGTGTTTAGCTTTTATCATACTTTGTGTCATTTCCATGATTGTCCTATTCTTTCTCTCAGCTACTCCATTTTGTTGAGTATACCTTGTTGTAAATTATTTCCTTATGCCATTTTATTTGAAAAAATTCAAAAAATCATTTGATATGTACTCACCACCTCTATCGGTTCTCAATATTTTGATATAATATCCACTTTCTTTTTCAAAATTTTCCTTGAACTCTTTAAAAAAAATCAAACACATCTGATTTGTATTTCAACAAATAAACCCAAATTTTCCTGCTAAAGTCATCAATAAATGTCAATAAATAAATATTTCAACTTATGGATGGTGTTTGCATTGGTCCACAAAGATCTGAATGAACTATCTCAAGTGGTTGCCTTACCCTATAGGATTTTCTAACTGGAAATTTGTGCCTATGTTGCTTTACAAGTATGCAACTCTCACATTTTGTCTTAAGTAAGATCTATTGATGATAATCCATACACCATTATTTTCCTATATAAAAACTATAATCCTTTGAAGTTCAAATGTCCAAATCTCAAATGTCATAGCCAAGATTCATTTTTATATGAAGATTTGAAAGCTAATTCAACAAATTTTTACAATCCTTGAGGTTTTAAGAATAGTTCACTTTGGATTCTAAGAGGAAACATCCTATTTCTTGTCATTTCAACTTTTGCTATCAACCTATTACTTGGTTTTTTGTCTAAAATTACACATTCATCATTTTCAAAGTATATTCTATACCCTTTTTGCACTAATTTCCCAATGCTTATGAGATTGTGTGTCAAACCTAAGACATATTATAAATTAGGGATATGCTTCTTTTCTCCTTGCTTAGTTTCTTATGTTAGGTAAACCTTTTCCCATTACTAAGACTCGACGATCATTGCCTAAATTTACCTCTAATTTTACCAATTCATCCATTGTTGCAAACATCTCCTTACTCCCATTCATGTGATTGATACATCTACTATCTAAAAACCATACCTCTTTAGAAATCTCTTGTGCTAAATTACATGTTATCAACATGGTGTTTTGTTCACTAGTGTTGGTCTGATTTTCATTTTTAAAGTTTGATTTTTGTTTATTCATATCATATAACCTTTTCCTACATTTAGATGAAATATGCCCAAATCTTTTACAATAATGACATTGGATGTTGGATTTATCATACCCTTCACCTTGATTCTAGCTATGTAAATGACTGTTGATTTCACCTCTTGATGATGTATGTGGGCTTGATGTAGGTTTGACTTCAAATTGATGAGATTCTCTTCCTCTACTTGGTGAAAAACATCCTCTACCTCTACTATAATTTGTTCTCCCTCTTATTCTTCCAAATGAAAGCTAAGTTTTGAATGAATTCTCCAATGATGATGCCCCTAATTGATTTAATCTTTACTCATGTGATAATAATGACCCTATTAAATCATCAATTGATAACTTGGATAGATCCTTGGATTCTTTAATTGCCATTACAACTGAGTCAAATTTTAGAGGCACACTTTAGAGTATTTTTTTCTACAACCTTCTAGTCTTCTAAACATTCACCATGAGTTCTGATTTGATTCACAATGCCCATTACATGTGTAAAAAAATGAATCTATATTTTTTTGACTCTTTCATATGAATATTTTTGAAATCTCTCCTTAATATTATCAATTTGGTAGTTTTTACCTTGTTGGTGCCTTGATATGCAATCTATAAACTTTCCCATGCCTGTTTGGGACCTTGTAGTAGTTATAACTCCTAAAAAAATTGACTCCTCCATAGCTTGT